>CM055123.1:251310735-251735140 GCA_029206835.1 Rana muscosa | reverse complement strand
CAGAGACAGTTTTTGAAAATTCCTTTATTAAAAAATAAAAAACAGTGTCCCTCGAAGTCCCTCTGTGTGTCCTCAACAGTGTCCCTCGATGTCCCTCTGTGTGTCCCTCTGTGTGTACCTCGATGCATCATTGAAAAAAATAAAAAATAAAAAGTGTCCATCGGGTGGGGCGTGGCCACGGCATGCACGAGTGAGGACGTGCTTTCCCAGAGCTCCGTGAGACCCGCGCTCTGATCAGCACATTCGGCAGCGTTAGAGGGGGAGAAACTACTGCAGCCCGGATGCCAACGAAGCGCAATCACTCCCCGTGCCCACAGCGGACGCTCCGGGACCGGTCCGGATCGTTGGACAACTTTTTTGGGACACGCAGCAAAACGGCAGGTACAGCCAAGATGGCGCCCGGCTCCCACGCTGCCAGGGCTGCCTCCCCTATCGGCTCCCTGCATCTGCCCTCACAGCCCCTGCCTTCTCCCCCTTCTCTCTCTGGCCCGAACAGCGGGGATGAGCCTGCACAGGAGGGAGATCCATGGGATGATAAAGACATCCGTGCACACATCCTCTCCCTCCCCACTAAGGCCGACCTAGAACGATTTGCAGGCAGAGTGGAGATGGCTTTTAAGAAAGACATTGAGGCCTTACAGGCAGACACAGCGCATCTGGGAGATAGAGTGGAGACTCTGGAGGCGCAATGGGATGAGACTAACCCGACCCTGCAGGCCCTCTCTGATCACTGCAAACAACAGGATCGCAGGCTTGAGGCCTTGCTGGATCAAATGGACGATTTTGAGAACAGGAGCCGCAGGGTTAACATTCGGATCAGAGGTCTACCCGAAGCCACTGGCCACCGGGATATCATCCCCACCCTGCAAGGGGTCTTTAAGCAAATCCTTGGCCGACAGGCACCTGAACATTTTGAAATTGACCGGGCCCACAGAGCCCTGCGGCCCCCTTCTGATGACCCTGAGAAACCAAGAGACATTATCTGCAAACTGCACAAATACTCGCTGAAGGAACGTATCATGAATCAGGTCAGAGGGGTCAGATTTGTGGATTTTGATGGGGCCAAACTGACATTTTTTCCGTATCTCTCCAGACGCACGTTAATGCAACGCCGAGCCCTCAAGCCACTGCTGGCGGCCCTACAAGAGGCCCAGCTTCCCTATCGGTGGGGTTTCCCGTTTAGCCTCTCCGCTACTAAAGAAGGCAGGCAGGCCACACTACGGAACAGGGACGACCTACCCCGATTCCTGGAAGCCCTAGACTTGCCTCATGTCGATATCCCGGATTGGAGATCACCGTCAGATACCCCTCACCCGGCTCAACCTGAACCGTGGCGATCAGCCCGTCGGAGACGTCGCCGTGGACCCAGACGGGGCCCCATTGGCTCAGCACCTCCCTCCCGACCTCCGCAGGGGGAGGCCAAGTCGCCTGAACTATCTGCTGCTAGCTCTTGAGGCGTCTATGTGCATTTTTGCTCTCTTTTCCTTTTGTGACTTCCCCCTAGCTGCTGTATCACTCTTCTGCCCCTGGTCAAGGGGCAGTTGCACACTTTCAATATTACGCGGGTCCCCATGCGGACTTGCTCTTGGTGCCCTGCCACTTCCCCCCAATAGGTCAACTCCCCGGAGTTATGTGTCCCTTTTTGGGAATGCCTCTGCTCGCTGGCCTCCACCGTCTCCTCAGCCTGGGGAGGGGATGGAGGCTCCCGACCGGCGGTGACGATGCACTTTGTTGCGCCCTTTGGGCTTATCACCTGTTTCTGTGTTTTTGTTCACTGAGTTTTTTTCCCCTTTGTTTTTCTTGTCCTTTTTTCCATAACACCTGCTCTAACTTTGGTTTGTACTCTAGGCTACTGTATGTGATCAGGGAGTTCCTGGAGTCCCGTGCTGTGGGCTGGACTGCGCTGTGGGTCTCTCTCCCCTCTTGCCGCTGGCCTGATGGCCTCACCCGGTAATCTCTCATCATGGCTGACATGAAAATCGTGTCGTACAACGTACGCGGCCTGGGTTCCCCGTCGAAACGCGGTAAGTTGTGGCTTGAGATGAAACGCATGGGGGCACACATCTTTTTTTTGCAGGAAACGCACTTTTGCACTGACTCGGTCCCCCGCCTTCCAACCCATTTATATAACTCTTGGTACCTTAGCAACTCCCCCCGCCCCAAATCAGGGGGGGTGGCTATAGCAATCCACAAAAATTGCCCCTTTGTAATGACGGACCAACTACTCGACCCAGAGGGTAGATTTGTGTTTGTCAAAGGCACCATATTTGCCCGCAAGTTCACATTTGCAGCTGTGTACGCTCCAAATAGCAAACAGCTTACCTTCTTAGATGCAGTATTGGAGTCCCTGTCCACCTTCCGGGAGGGGCAGCTCATCCTGGGAGGGGACTTCAATGTTAGCCCTGACCCGCTGGTAGATACGTCGTCGGGCCACTCGACTCATTCCTTTGCCTTCCTGAAGCATTTTAAAAAATCCCTGCTGGAACACCATTTGGTTGACTGTTGGCGGCTCCTCCACCCGACAGACAAAGACTATAGCTATTTTTCCGCAACACATAATGTCTATACCCGCATTGACCTTCTTGTGATGGACCAGTATTCACTTGACTCCCTAGCTAGCGCCTCAATAGGGTCCATTACCATATCAGACCACGCGCCGGTCTCCATCTCCCTGCGTCCTCTGTCAATGGAGGCACGGACGTGGAGCTGGCGCCTGAATGATGGCATCTTGGATGATGCGGTCGCTCAGAAACGGGTGTTGGACACCATCTCCCTGTATTTCACTGAAAACACACCGGGTGAGGTCAGCATGGGCTCTGTATGGGAAGGGCACAAGGCTGTGGTTCGGGGGGAGCTGATATCCCAGGGGGCGAGACTGAAACGGGCCAGGGAGGGAGAACTGCAGGCCCTCTTGGCCAAATTACAGACAGCGGAGTTACGACATAAAAAGAAAACCACTCCAGACTTGGCGTCGGAACTACAATCCCTGCGACAGGAGCTGGCCGCATTGTTAGACACCAAAATTAAGGCACGCCTTCGGCATTTAACACACAGGTATTATGAGTTCGGTAATAAATGCGGGAGACTGCTGGCAAGGGCCCTCAAAAGCCAACGCGACTCGGGACATGTCCACAAGCTTACTGCCCCGACGGGAACTTCGTTCGTTCACTCCTCAAAAATTGCGAATGTCTTTCGGGACTTTTATGCACATTTGTACCATCTCCCTGATACCTTACATGGCACGACGGATTCCCAACGGGTTGACCGTATTCACCAATACCTCACGGAGGCCGAGTTCCCGCAGCTGGGACCCTCAGTGAGTAAACAGTTGGACTCGCCCATCACTACTGCTGAAATTCAGAAGGTAGTGAAAGACCTACCCAATGGGAAAAGCCCAGGCCCTGACGGCTACACAAATGCCTATTACAAGAAGTACTCGGAGGTGCTCTCCGGCCCCATGTGTGCCTATTTCACGGCACTGGCTTCTGGCACGGCAATGCCCCCAGAAGCACTGACGGCGCACATCACGGTCCTCCCGAAGGAGGGTAAAGACCATACCTTACCGGGCAGCTATAGGCCCATTTCGCTTCTGAACTCGGACGTCAAGATTTTGGCCAAAATCTTGGCCAACAGACTGACGCCGATACTCCCGACAGTCATTCACCCGGACCAGACGGGGTTCATTACGGGCCGGGAGGCCAGAGATAACTCTAATAGAGCACTCCAGCTGATTCACTGGGCCGAGACGCAGGTGGGGACCCGCCCCTGTCTCTTGCTTTCCACTGATGCTGAGAAGGCATTTGACAGGGTGGACTGGGCGTATATGCAGACGGTTCTGGCTAGGCTTGGCTTAGGTTCAAACATGCTGACGTGGATAGCCTCCCTTTATAGTTCTCCGACTGCCAGGGTGAAGGTGAATGGGCTGTTATCCGAGACCTTCCCGATCAGCAATGGGACACGTCAGGGATGCCCATTGTCCCCTCTCATTTTCGCTCTGACCCTCGAGCCGCTGCTTAACAAAATACGCCTTAACAGTGACATCAATGGTTTTACGGTCGGCCCGACGGAACACAAATTGTCGGCATACGCGGATGATGTACTTTTTTATGTCTCCAACCCCTTGATATCACTGCCCAACATCCTAGCCGAGCTTAAGGACTTTGGCCTACTGTCTAACTTTAAAATCAACTACGATAAGTCCGAAATCCTATCATTAAACGTCCCTGCAGGTTTGCGTACACAGCTGCAATCAGCTTTCCCATTTACGTGGTGCCCAACCTCCCTGAAATACTTAGGGGTATATTTGCCCGCGAGCTGTTCGATGCTCTATGACTGTAACTACGCGCCGCTGCTCTCCTCAGTCAGGTTAGACCTGAGGCGGTGGGATAGGACTGCGTTTTCGTGGTTGGGCCGAGTCAGTGTACTTAAAATGAACGTGCTGCCCCGCATTCTGTTCTTCCTGCAGATGGTGCCGATCACGTTGCCCAAGACGTTCTTCTCAACCCTCAATAGCCTGTTCGTACGTTATATCTGGAATGGGAAATGTCCCAGGCTAGCCCTTCGCACTATCCAGCGCCCTAAGAATAAGGGAGGTATGGGGGTCCCAGTAATCCGCAGGTACTATGAGGCTATAGCATTACAGCGTATACTAGACTGGCACCACAATGTCCGGTATAAACTCTGGGTACTTCTAGACAAATTCCTAGCGGGTCGTAACTTGTCACATGCCCCCTGGGTCCCCAGGGAGGCTAGGGGTCTCTCGACGCTGGTTTCCCCGTTTGCTGCCCACGCGCTGGCGATCTGGGATAGGCTGAACAAACAGGGGCTGCTTGCACCCCTAACTTCTCCTTTGGCGCCCCTGGGAGGCTTCCCCTGGTTCATTCCGGGGGAACATCCTTCCTTTTTTCGGACGTGAGCGGCGGATGGTGAGACCAGATGCGGCAGATTTATTCAAGACCAGGGCCTACTGCCACTGGCTACCCTACAGAGCCAATATGGCCCCTTCCCTATGGACGAGTGGCGCCACAGGCAACTTCAGCATTTTATTACTAGTCTGCCCCAGGGGGTTCGTTCCCCCACTTTGGCTTCCCCCTTTGAACGCCTATGCATGTCGGACTCCGCTGTTCCCCATGCCATCTCGGTCCTATATGATCTGCTACAATCCTTGCACAGTAGGGAGAAGCCGGGATTTATTGGTGAGTGGGAGAGAGACCTCCAGCGCACTTTTACCGAGCCTCAACTGGATCACATGTATAGCTTAACACACTCGAGCACAGTAGACACTAAAATGCAGGAGAATAGCTATAAGGTTCTGACTAGGTGGTATAGAGTGCCGTCCAAGCTTGCCAAGATTTACCCCTCTCTGTCAGATACTTGCTGGCGGGGATGTGGACTCAGAGGCTCATTTCTCCACATCTGGTGGGAATGCCCCAAGCTGAAGCCCTTCTGGCTAGATGTCCATGCACAGATCAAACTAATCTTGGATCTGGACCTTCCGGATTCTCCGTTAGAATCGCTATTGCACTTCCCCACCATCCCCCTCAGCCTATATAGTAAGTCCATCCTGCCCCATCTGCTTAACGCGGCCCGGCGGCTGATCCCGATTTATTGGAAGACGCCCCGGGTACCTTCCCGGGTGGATTGGGTAAACTTGGTCAATAATATCATGGCTGCTGAGGAGTGGATGGCTAAGTGCAAAGATAGATATGAGCAATTCTATTCCATATGGGCTACTTGGATAAACTATACCAACCCACCTGTGCTGGGCGTCCCGTGCCCCTCTCTGGTCAAGGCCGTCACGACGTAGTGGAGTTGGGCTGGGCGGGTGGCTGGAGGGCCGCGGACGAGACAGTGGAGCTTTCACAAAATTACAGAAGCTCGCAATGCTGCTTTATACTAGCTGGTGTTATTATTTCCCCTGTTTTCTTTTTCCTTTTTCTTTCTGTTTTTTGTTCTTTGTTTTATTGACTTATTACTCTTAAGGCTTAGGCCCGGTAACTGTGGACCCAGTCTAATCCCGCCCTCCCTGAGTGGGGTGGTATTCCTATCAAAGGAGTATCTGACAGGGTAATTTGGGGTGACTCATGCATGTTTGAATTCATATCACGGTGATTATATGCTGATTATCATTCCCCCGGGTGCGGTCGCTGGACTGTACATCTCCCTTGTCTACCTTTTTACTGACTGTTTGTACACGGTGAGGGGCTCCTCATATTTTGATGTAACTAGCAAGCTTTTCTACTTTGTCAATTGTTTATATGCTTGTCCCTTGAATATATATTCTAAAATAAAGATTACATAAAAAAAAAAAGTGTCCATCGATGGGTGTCCTCAAGATTGTCCCTTGATGGGTGTCCTTAAGATTGTCCCGGGGGCACATCATGGCATTGCTGTGAGAGGAGGAGGGGGCACATATTGGCGTTGCTGGGAGAGGAGGGGGCACATCATGGAGTTGCTGGGAGAGGAGGGGGGCACGTCATGGAGTTGCTGGGAGAGGAGGGGGCACATCATGGCGTTGCTGGGAGAGGAGGGGGCACATCATGGCGTTACTGGGAGAGGAGGGGGCACATCATGGCATTGCTGGGAGGGGGAGCACATCATGGCATTGCTGGGAGGGGGGCACGTCATGGCGTTTCTAGGGGGCACGTCATGGCGTTGCTGGGAGAGGAGGGGGGCAAATCATGGCGTTGCTGGGAGAGAAGGGGGACACATCATGGCGTTTCTGGGGGGGCACATCATGGCGTTGCTGGGAGAGGAGGGGGGCACATCATGGCATTGCTGGGAGAGGAGGGGGGCACATCATGGCGTTGCTGGGAGAAGAGGGGGGGCACATCATGGCATTGCTGGGAGGGGGCACATCATGGCATTGCTGGGAGGGGGCACATCATGGCATTGCTGGGAGGGGGGCACGTCATGGCGTTGCTTTGGTGCGATTTTGGGCTAAAAGGAAGGCTCTGTGTTTCTTCTCTTTGGGGCCCTTCACAGTGAGCTCTGTGATTCCTCTTCTTTGGGGCACATTCCTGTGGGGGGGGGGCACGTGTTTCTCCCCGCTCTTTACTGGGCCAATTTGGATGGGGCCCTCCACACAGTGAGGGCCCCACTGTGTTTGTGGGGGTATGTGGGCAGGGGGCTTATTGTAATCTGGAAGCCCCAGATCCTGGCCGCATTGTGAATAAGTATGGGGTACCTTACCCATTCACCAAAAAAGTGTGAAAAAGTAATAAAAACACAGAGGCAGTTTTTGAAAATTCCTTTATTAAAAAATAAAAAACAGTGTCCCTCGATGTGTCATTAAAAAAAAAAAAAAGAGTGTCCATCGATGGATGTCCTCAAGATTGTCCCTTGATGGGTGTCCTTAAGATTGTCCCGGGGGCACATCATGGCATTGCTGTGAGAGGAGGAGGGGGCACGTCATGGCATTGCTGGGAGAGGAGGGGGCACATCATGGAGCTGCTGGAAGAGGAGGGGGGCACGTCATGGAGTTGCTGGGAGAGGAGGGGGCACATCATGGCGTTGCTGGGAGAGGAGGGGGCACATCATGGCATTGCTGGGAGGGGTAGCACATCATGGCATTGCTGGGAGGGGGGCAGGCCATGGTGTTTCTGGGGGGGCACGTCATGGCGTTGCTGGGAGAGGAGGGGGGCACATCATGGCGTTGCTGGGAGAGGAGGGCGCACATCATGGTGTTGCTGGGAGAGGAGGGGGGGCACATCATGGCGTTTCTGGGGGGGCACGTCATGGCGTTGCTGGGAGAGGAGGGGGGCACATCATGGCGTTGCTGGGAGAGGAGGGGGCACATCATGGCGTTGCTGGGAGACGAGGGGGGGCACATCATGGCATTGCTGGGAGGGGGCACATCATGGCATTGCTGGGAGGGGGCACATCATGGCATTGCTGGGAGGGGGGCACGTCATGGCGTTTCTGGGGGGGCACGTCATGGCATTGCTGTGAGAGGAGGAGGGGGGCACGTCATGGCGTTGCTGGGAGAGGAGGGGGCACATCATGGAGTTGCTGGGAGAGGAGGGGGGCACGTCATGGAGTTGCTGGGAGAGGAGGGGGCACATCATGGCGTTGCTGGGAGAGGAGGGGCACATCATGGCTTTGCTGGGAGAGGAGGGGGCACATCATGGCATTGCTGGGAGGGGGAGCACATCATGGCATTTCTGGGGGGGCACGTCATGGCGTTGCTGGGAGAGGAGGGGGGCACATCATGGCGTTTCTGGGGGGGCACGTCATGGCGTTGCTGGGAGAGGAGGGGGCACATCATGGCGTTGCTGGGAGAGGAGGGGGGCTCATCATGGCGTTGCTGGGAGAAGAGGGGGGGCACATCATGGCATTGCTGGGAGGGGGCACATCATGGCATTGCTGGGAGGGGGGCACGTCATGGCGTTGCTTTGGTGCGATTTTGGGCTAAAAGGAAGGCTCTGTGTTTCTTCTCTTTGGGGCCCTTCACAGTGAGCTCTGTGATTTCTCTTCTTTGGGGCACATTCCTGTGGGGGGGGCCACGTGTTTCTCCCCGCTCTTTACTGGGCCAATTTGGATGGGGCCCTCCACACAGTGAGGGCTCCACTGTGGTTGTGGGGTATGTGGGCAGGGGGCTTATTGTAATCTGGAAGCCCCAGATCCTGGCCGCAATGTGAATAAGTATGGGGTACCTTACACATTCACCAAAAAAGTGTGAAAAAGTAATAAGAACACAGAGACAGTTTTTGAAAATTCCTTTATTAAAAAATAAAAAACAGTGTCCCTTGATGTGTCATTAAAAAAAAAAAAAGAGTGTCCATCGATGGATGTCCTCAAGATTGTCCCTTGATGGGTGTCCTTAAGATTGTCCCGGGGGCACATCATGGCATTGCTGTGAGAGGAGGAGGGGGCACATAATGGCGTTGCTGGGAGAGGAGGGGGCACATCATGGAGTTGCTGGAAGAGGAGGGGGGCACGTCATGGAGTTGCTGGGAGAGGAGGGGGCACATCATGGCGTTGCTGGGAGAGGAGGGGGCACATCATGGCATTTCTGGGAGGGGTAGCACATCATGGCATTGCTGGGAGGGGGGCAGGCCATGGTGTTTCTGGGGGGCACGTCATGGTGTTGCTGGGAGAGGAGGGGGGCACATCATGGCGTTGCTGGGAGAGGAGGGGGCACATCATGGTGTTGCTGGGAGAGGAGGGGGGCACATCATGGCGTTTCTGGGGGGGCACGTCATGGCGTTGCTGGGAGAGGAGGGGGGCACATCATGGCGTTGCTGGGAGAGGAGGGGGGCACATCATGGCGTTGCTGGGAGAAGAGGGGGGGCACATCATGGCATTGCTGGGAGGGGGCACATCATGGCATTGCTGGGAGGGGGGCACGTCATGGCGTTGCTTTGGTGCGATTTTGGGCTAAAAGGAAGGCTCTGTGTTTCTTCTCTTTGGGGCCCTTCACAGTGAGCTCTGTGATTCCTCTTCTTTGGGGCACATTCCTGTGGGTGGGGCCACGTGTTTCTCCCCGCTCTTTACTGGGCCAATTTGGATGGGGCCCTCCACACAGTGAGGTCCCCACTGTGGTTGTGGGGGTATGTGGGCAGGGGGCTTATTGTAATCTGGAAGCCCCAGATCCTG
Source organism: Rana muscosa (assembly GCA_029206835.1). Taxonomy (NCBI): domain Eukaryota; kingdom Metazoa; phylum Chordata; class Amphibia; order Anura; family Ranidae; genus Rana; species Rana muscosa. The sequence continues at coordinate 251,725,543 of CM055123.1, read as the reverse complement.
GCCGCAATGTGAATAAGTATGGGGTACCTTACCCATTCACCAAAAAAGTGTGAAAAAGTAATAAAAACACATAGACAGTTTTTGAAAATTCCTTTATTAAAAAATAAAAAACAGTGTCCCTCGATGAGTCATTTAAAAAAATAAAAAAAAAGAGTGTCCCTCGATGGGTGTCCTCAAGATTGTCCCTTGATGGGTGTCCTTAAGATTGTCCCGGGGGCACATCATGGTATTGCTGTGAGAGGAGGAGCGGGCACGTCATGGCGTTGCTGGGAGAGGAGAGGGCACATCATGGAGTTGCTGGGAGAGGAGGGGGGCACGTCATGGAGTTGCTGGGAGAGGAGGGGGTACATCATGGCGTTGCTGGGAGAGGAGGGGGCACATCATGGCATTGCTGGGAGGGGGAGCACATCATGGCATTGCTGGGAGGGGGGCACGTATGGCGTTTCTGGGGGGGCACGTCATGGCGTTGCTGGGAGAGGAGGGGGGCACATCATGGCGTTGCTGGGAGAGGAGGGGGGCACGTCATGGAGTTGCTGGGAGAGGAGGGGGCACATCATGGCGTTGCTGGGAGGGGGGGGCACATCATGGCGTTGCTTTGGTGCGATTTTGGGCTAAAAGGAAGGCTCTGTGTTTCTTCTCTTTGGGGCCCTTCACAGTGAGCTCTGTGATTCCTCTTCTTTGGGGCACATTCCTGTGGGGGGGGGGGGGGCATGTGTTTCTCCCCGCTCTTTACTGGGCCAATTTGGATGGGGCCCTCCACACAGTGAGGGCTCCACTGTGGTTGTGGGGGTATGTGGGCAGGGGGCTTATTGTAATCTGGAAGCCCCAGATCCTGGCCGCAATGTGAATGAGTATGGGGTACCTTACCCATTCACCAAAAAAGTGTGAAAAAGTAATAAAAACACAGAGACAGTTTTTGAAAATTCCTTTATTAAAAAATAAAAAACAGTGTCCCTCGATGTGTCATTAAAAAAAAAAAAAAAAAAAAGAGTGTCCATCGATGGATGTCCTCAAGATTGTCCCTTGATGGGTGTCCTTAAGATTGTCCCGGGGGCACATCATGGCATTGCTGTGAGAGGAGGAGGGGGCACGTCATGGCATTGCTGGGAGAGGAGGGGGCACATCATGGAGTTCCTGGGAGAGGAGGGGGGCACGTCATGGAGTTGCTGGGAGAGGAGGGGGCACATCATGGCGTTGCTGGGAGAGGAGGGGGCACATCATGGCGTTGCTGGGAGGGGGAGCACATCATGGCATTGCTGGGAGGGGGGCACGTCATGGCGTTTCTGGGGGGGCACGTCATGGCGTTGCTGGGAGAGGAGGGGGCACATCATGGAGTTGCTGGGAGAGGAGGGGGCACGTCATGGAGTTGCTGGGAGAGGAGGGGGCACATCATGGCGTTGCTGGGAGAGGAGGGGCACATCATGGCTTTGCTGGGAGAGGAGGGGGCACATCATGGCATTGCTGGGAGGGGGAGCACATCATGGCATTGCTGGGAGGGGGGCACATTATGGCATTTCTGGGGGGGCACGTCATGGCGTTGCTGGGAGAGGAGGGGGGGCACATCATGGCGTTTCTGGGGGGGCACGTCATGGCGTTGCTGGGAGAGGAGGGGGGCACATCATGGCGTTGCTGGGAGAGTAGGGGGGCTCATCATGGCGTTGCTGGGAGAAGAGGGGGGCACATCATGGCATTGCTGGGAGGGGGCACATCATGGCATTGCTGGGAGGGGGGCACGTCATGGCGTTGCTTTGGTGCGATTTTGGGCTAAAAGGAAGGCTCTGTGTTTCTTCTCTTTGGGGCCCTTCACAGTGAGCTCTGTGATTTCTCTTCTTTGGGGCACATTCCTGTGGGGGGGCCACGTGTTTCTCCCCGCTCTTTACTGGGCCAATTTGGATGGGGCCCTCCACACAGTGAGGGCTCCACTGTGGTTGTGGGGGTATGTGGGCAGGGGGCTTATTGTAATCTGGAAGCCCCAGATCCTGGCCGCAATATGAATAAGTATGGGGTACCTTACCCATTCACCAAAAAAGTGTGAAAAAGTAATAAAAACACAGAGACAGTTTTTGAAAATTCCTTTATTAAAAAATAAAAAACAGTGTCCCTTGATGTGTCATTAAAAAAAAAAAAAGAGTGTCCATCGATGGATGTCCTCAAGATTGTCCCTTGATGGGTGTCCTTAAGATTGTCCCGGGGGCACATCATGGCATTGCTGTGAGAGGAGGAGGGGGCACATAATGGCGTTGCTGGGAGAGGAGGGGGCACATCATGGAGTTGCTGGAAGAGGAGGGGGGCACGTCATGGAGTTGCTGGGAGAGGAGGGGGCACATCATGGCGTTGCTGGGAGAGGAGGGGGCACATCATGGCATTTCTGGGAGGGGTAGCACATCATGGCATTGCTGGGAGGGGGGCAGGCCATGGTGTTTCTGGGGGGCACGTCATGGTGTTGCTGGGAGAGGAGGGGGGCACATCATGGCGTTGCTGGGAGAGGAGGGGGCACATCATGGTGTTGCTGGGAGAGGAGGGGGGCACATCATGGCGTTTCTGGGGGGGCACGTCATGGCGTTGCTGGGAGAGGAGGGGGGCACATCATGGCGTTGCTGGGAGAGGAGGGGGGCACATCATGGCGTTGCTGGGAGAAGAGGGGGGGCACATCATGGCATTGCTGGGAGGGGGCACATCATGGCATTGCTGGGAGGGGGGCACGTCATGGCGTTGCTTTGGTGCGATTTTGGGCTAAAAGGAAGGCTCTGTGTTTCTTCTCTTTGGGGCCCTTCACAGTGAGCTCTGTGATTCCTCTTCTTTGGGGCACATTCCTGTGGGTGGGGCCACGTGTTTCTCCCCGCTCTTTACTGGGCCAATTTGGATGGGGCCCTCCACACAGTGAGGTCCCCACTGTGGTTGTGGGGGTATGTGGGCAGGGGGCTTATTGTAATCTGGAAGCCCCAGATCCTGGCCGCAATGTGAATAAGTATGGGGTACCTTACCCATTCACCAAAAAAGTGTGAAAAAGTAATAAAAACACATAGACAGTTTTTGAAAATTCCTTTATTAAAAAATAAAAAACAGTGTCCCTCGATGAGTCATTTAAAAAAATAAAAAAAAAGAGTGTCCCTCGATGGGTGTCCTCAAGATTGTCCCTTGATGGGTGTCCTTAAGATTGTCCCGGGGGCACATCATGGTATTGCTGTGAGAGGAGGAGCGGGCACGTCATGGCGTTGCTGGGAGAGGAGAGGGCACATCATGGAGTTGCTGGGAGAGGAGGGGGGCACGTCATGGAGTTGCTGGGAGAGGAGGGGGTACATCATGGCGTTGCTGGGAGAGGAGGGGGCACATCATGGCATTGCTGGGAGGGGGAGCACATCATGGCATTGCTGGGAGGGGGGCACGTATGGCGTTTCTGGGGGGGCACGTCATGGCGTTGCTGGGAGAGGAGGGGGGCACATCATGGCGTTGCTGGGAGAGGAGGGGGGCACGTCATGGAGTTGCTGGGAGAGGAGGGGGCACATCATGGCGTTGCTGGGAGGGGGGGGCACATCATGGCGTTGCTTTGGTGCGATTTTGGGCTAAAAGGAAGGCTCTGTGTTTCTTCTCTTTGGGGCCCTTCACAGTGAGCTCTGTGATTCCTCTTCTTTGGGGCACATTCCTGTGGGGGGGGGGGGGGGGCATGTGTTTCTCCCCGCTCTTTACTGGGCCAATTTGGATGGGGCCCTCCACACAGTGAGGGCTCCACTGTGGTTGTGGGGGTATGTGGGCAGGGGGCTTATTGTAATCTGGAAGCCCCAGATCCTGGCCGCAATGTGAATGAGTATGGGGTACCTTACCCATTCACCAAAAAAGTGTGAAAAAGTAATAAAAACACAGAGACAGTTTTTGAAAATTCCTTTATTAAAAAATAAAAAACAGTGTCCCTCGATGTGTCATTAAAAAAAAAAAAAAAAAAAAGAGTGTCCATCGATGGATGTCCTCAAGATTGTCCCTTGATGGGTGTCCTTAAGATTGTCCCGGGGGCACATCATGGCATTGCTGTGAGAGGAGGAGGGGGCACGTCATGGCATTGCTGGGAGAGGAGGGGGCACATCATGGAGTTCCTGGGAGAGGAGGGGGGCACGTCATGGAGTTGCTGGGAGAGGAGGGGGCACATCATGGCGTTGCTGGGAGAGGAGGGGGCACATCATGGCGTTGCTGGGAGGGGGAGCACATCATGGCATTGCTGCGAGGGGGGCACGTCATGGCGTTTCTGGGGGGGCACGTCATGGCGTTGCTGGGAGAGGAGGGGGCACATCATGGAGTTGCTGGGAGAGGAGGGGGCACGTCATGGAGTTGCTGGGAGAGGAGGGGGCACATCATGGCGTTGCTGGGAGAGGAGGGGCACATCATGGCTTTGCTGGGAGAGGAGGGGGCACATCATGGCATTGCTGGGAGGGGGAGCACATCATGGCATTGCTGGGAGGGGGGCACATTATGGCATTTCTGGGGGGGCACGTCATGGCGTTGCTGGGAGAGGAGGGGGGGCACATCATGGCGTTTCTGGGGGGGCACGTCATGGCGTTGCTGGGAGAGGAGGGGGGCACATCATGGCGTTGCTGGGAGAGTAGGGGGGCTCATCATGGCGTTGCTGGGAGAAGAGGGGGGCACATCATGGCATTGCTGGGAGGGGGCACATCATGGCATTGCTGGGAGGGGGGCACGTCATGGCGTTGCTTTGGTGCGATTTTGGGCTAAAAGGAAGGCTCTGTGTTTCTTCTCTTTGGGGCCCTTCACAGTGAGCTCTGTGATTTCTCTTCTTTGGGGCACATTCCTGTGGGGGGGCCACGTGTTTCTCCCCGCTCTTTACTGGGCCAATTTGGATGGGGCCCTCCACACAGTGAGGGCTCCACTGTGGTTGTGGGGGTATGTGGGCAGGGGGCTTATTGTAATCTGGAAGCCCCAGATCCTGGCCGCAATATGAATAAGTATGGGGTACCTTACCCATTCACCAAAAAAGTGTGAAAAAGTAATAAAAACACAGAGACAGTTTTTGAAAATTCCTTTATTAAAAAATAAAAAACAGTGTCCCTTGATGTGTCATTAAAAAAAAAAAAAAAAAAAGAGTGTCCATCGATAGATGTCCTCAAGATTGTCCCTTGATGGGTGTCCTTAAGATTGTCCCGGGGGCACATCATGGCATTGCTGTGAGAGGAGGAGGGGGCACATAATGGCGTTGCTGGGAGAGGAGGGGGCACATCATGGAGTTGCTGGAAGAGGAGGGGGGCACGTCATGGAGTTGCTGGGAGAGGAGGGGGAACATCATGGCGTTGCTGGGAGAGGAGGGGGCACATCATGGCATTGCTGGGAGGGGTAGCACATCATGGCATTGCTGGGAGGGGGGCAGGCCATGGTGTTTCTGGGGGGGCACGTCATGGCGTTGCTGGGAGAGGAGGGGGGCACATCATGGCATTGCTGGGAGAGGAGGGGGGCACATCATGGTGTTGCTGGGAGAGGAGGGGGGGCACATCATGGCGTTTCTGGGGGGGCACGTCATGGCGTTGCTGGGAGAGGAGGGGGGCACATCATGGCGTTGCTGGGAGAGGAGGGGGGCACATCATGGCGTTGCTGGGAGAAGAGGGGGGGGCACATCATGGCATTGCTGGGAGGGGGCACATCATGGCATTGCAGGGAGGGGGCACGTCATGGCATTGCTTTGGTGCGATTTTTGGCTAAAAGGAAGGCTCTGTGTTTCTTCTCTTTGGGGCCCTTCACAGTGAGCTCTGTGATTCCTCTTCTTTGGGGCACATTCCTGTGGGTGGGGTCACGTGTTTCTCCCCGCTCTTTACTGGGCCAATTTGGATGGGGCCCTCCACACAGTGAGGTCCCCACTGTGTTTGTGGGGGTATGTGGGCAGGGGGCTTATTGTAATCTGGAAGCCCCAGATACTGGCCGCAATGTGAATAAGTATGGGGTACCTTACCCATTCACCAAAAAAGTGTGAAAAAGTAATAAAAACACAGAGACAGTTTTTGAAAATTCCTTTATTAAAAAATAAAAAACAGTGTCCCTCGATGTGTCATTTAAAAAATAAAAAAAAGAGTGTCCCTCGATGGGTGTCCTCAAGATTGTCCCTTGATGGGTGTCCTTAAGATTGTCCCGGGGGCACATCATGGTATTGCTGTGAGAGGAGGAGGGGGCACGTCATGGCGTTGCTGGGAGAGGAGAGGGCACATCATGGAGTTGCTGGGAGAGGAGGGGGGCACGTCATGGAGTTGCTGGGAGAGGAGGGGGCACATCATGGCGTTGCTGGGAGAGGAGGGGGCACATCATGGCATTGCTGGGAGGGGGGGCACATCATGGCATTGCTGGGAGGGGGGCACGTCATGGCGTTTCTGGGGGGGCACGTCATGGCGTTGCTGGGAGAGGAGGGGGGCACATCATGGAGTTGCTGGGAGAGGAGGGGGCACATCATGGCGTTGCTGGGAGGGGGGGGCACATCATGGCGTTGCTTTGGTGCGATTTTGGGCTAAAAGGAAGGCTCTGTGTTTCTTCTCTTTTTGGCCCTTCACAGTGAGCTCTGTGATTCCTATTCTTTGGGGCACATTCCTGTGGGGGGGGGGCACGTGTCCCTCGATGTGTCATTAAAAAAAAAAAAAAAAAAAGAGTGTCCATCGATGGATGTCCTCAAGATTGTCCCTTGATGGGTGTCGTTAAGATTGTCCCGGGGGCACATCATGACATTGCTGTGAGAGGAGGAGGGGACACGTCATGGCGTTGCTGGGAGAGGAGGGGGCACATCATGGAGTTGCTGGGAGAGGAGGGGGGCACGTCATGGAGTTGCTGGGAGAGGAGGGGGCACATCATGGCGTTGCTGGGAGAGGAGGGACACATCATGGCTTTGCTGGGAGAGGAGGGGGCACATCATGGCATTGCTGGGAGGGGGAGCACATCATGGCATTGATGGGAGGGGGGCACCTTATGGCATTTCTGGGGGTGCACGTCATGGCGTTGCTGGGAGAGGAGGGGGGGCACATCATGGCGTTTCTGGGGGGGCACGTCATGGCGTTGCTGGGAGAGGAGGGGGGCACATCATGGCGTTGCTGGGAGAGGAGGGGGGCACATCATGGCGTTGCTGGGAGAAGAGGGGGGGGCACATCATGGCATTGCTGGGAGGGGGCACATCATGGCATTGCTGGGAGGGGGCACGTCATGGCGTTGCTTTGGTGCGATTTTGGGCTAAAAGGAAGGCTCTGTGTTTCTTCTCTTTGGGGCCCTTCACAGTGAGCTCTGTGATTCCTCTTCTTTGGGGCACATTCCTGTGGGTGGGGTCACGTGTTTCTCCCCGCTCTTTACTGGGCCAATTTGGATGGGGCCCTCCACACAGTGAGGTCCCCACTGTGTTTGTGGGGGTATGTGGGCAGGGGGCTTATTGTAATCTGGAACCCCCAGATCCTGGCCGCAATGTGAATAAGTATGGGGTACCTTACCCATTCACCAAAAAAGTGTGAAAAAGTAATAAAAACACAGAGACAGTTTTTGAAAATTCCTTTATTAAAAAATAAAAAACAGTGTCCCTCGATGTGTCATTTAAAAAAAAAAAAAAGAGTGTCCCTCGATGGGTGTCCTCAAGATTGTCCCTTGATGGGTGTCCTTAAGATTGTCCCGGGGGCACATCATGGTATTGCTGTGAGAGGAGGAGGGGGCACGTCATGGCGTTGCTGGGAGAGGAGAGGGCACATCATGGAGTTGCTGGGAGAGGAGGGGGCACATCATGGCGTTGCTGGGAGAGGAGGGGGCACATCATGGCATTGCTGGGAGGGGGGGCACATCATGGCATTGCTGGGAGGGGGGCACGTCATGGCGTTTCTGGGGGGCACGTGATGGCGTTGCTGGGAGAGGAGGGGGGCACATCATGGAGTTGCTGGGAGAGGAGGGGGCACATCATGGCGTTGCTGGGAGGGGGGGGCACATCATGGCATTGCTTTGGTGCGATTTTGGGCTAAAAGGAAGACTCTGTGTTTCTTCTCTTTTTGGCCCTTCACAGTGAGCTCTGTGATTCCTCTTCTTTGGGGCACATTCCTGTGGGGGGGGCACGTGTCCCTCGATGTGTCATTAAAAAAAAAAAAAAAAAGAGTGTCCATCGATGGATGTCCTCAAGATTGTCCCTTGATGGGTGTCGTTAAGATTGTCCCGGGGGCACATCATGACATTGCTGTGAGAGGAGGAGGGGGCACGTCATGGCGTTGCTGGGAGAGGAGGGGGCACATCATGGAGTTGCTGGGAGAGGAGGGGGGCACGTCATGGAGTTGCTGGGAGAGGAGGGGGCACATCATGGCGTTGCTGGGAGAGGAGGGACACATCATGGCTTTGCTGGGAGAGGAGGGGGCACATCATGGCATTGCTGGGAGGGGGAGCACATCATGGCATTGATGGGAGGGGGGCACGTTATGGCATTTCTGGGGGTGCATGTCATGGCGTTGCTGGGAGAGGAGGGGGGGCACATCATGGCGTTTCTGGGGGGGCACGTCATGGCGTTGCTGGGAGAGGAGGGGGGCACATCATGGCGTTGCTGGGAGAGGAGGGGGGCTCATCATGGCGTTGCTGGGAGAAGAGGGGGGGCACATCATGGCATTGCTGGGAGGGGGCACATCATGGCATTGCTGGGAGGGGGGCACGTCATGCCGTTGCTTTGGTGCGATTTTGGGCTAAAAGGAAGGCTCTGTGTTTCTTCTCTTTGGGGCCCTTCACAGTGAGCTCTGTGATTTCTCTTCTTTGGGGCACATTCCTGTGGGGGGGCCACGTGTTTCTCCCCGCTCTTTACTGGGCCAATTTGGATGGGGCCCTCCACACAGTGAGGGCTCCACTGTGGTTGTGGGGGTATGTGGGCAGGGGGCTTATTGTAATCTGGAAGCCCCAGATCCTGGCCGCAATGTGAATAAGTATGGGGTACCTTACCCATTCACCAAAAAAGTGTGAAAAAGTAATAAAAACACAGAGACAGTTTTTGAAAATCCTTTATTAAAAAATAAAAATCTGTGTCCCTCGATGTGTCATTAAAAAAAAAAAAAAAAGAGTGTCCCTCGATGGGTGTCCTCAAGATTGTCCCTTGATGGGTGTCCTTAAGATTGTCCCGGGGGCACATCATGGTATTGCTGTGAGAGGAGGAGGGGCACGTCATGGCGTTGCTGGGAGAGGAGAGGGCACATCATGGAGTTGCTGGGAGAGGAGGGGGGCACGTCATGGAGTTGCTGGGAGAGGAGGGGGCACATCATGGTGTTGCTGGGAGAGGAGGGGGGGCACATCATGGCGTTTTTGGGGGGCACGTTATGGCGTTGCTGGGAGAGGAGGGGGGCACATCATGGCGTTGCTGGGAGAGGAGGGGGGCACATCATGGCGTTGCTGGGAGAAGAGGGGGGGCACATCATGGCATTGCTGGGAGGGGGCACATCATGGCATTGCTGGGAGGGGGCACGTCATGGCGTTGCTTTGGTGCGATTTTGGGCTAAAAGGAAGGCTCTGTGTTTCTTCTCTTTGGGGCCCTTCACAGTGAGCTCTGTGATTCCTCTTCTTTGGGGCACATTCCTGTGGGGGGGGGGGCACGTGTTTCTCCCCGCTCTTTACTGGGCCAATTTGGATGGGGCCCTCCACACATTGAGGGCCCCACTGTGGTTGTGGGGGTATGTGGGCAGGGGGCTTATTGTAATCTGGAAGCCCCAGATCCTGGCCGCAATGTGAATGAGTATGGGGTACCTTACCCATTCACCAAAAAAGTGTGAAAAAGTAATAAAAACACAGAGACAGTTTTTGAAAATTCCTTTATTAAAAAATAAAAAACAGTGTCCCTCGATGTGTCATTAAAAAAAAAAAAAAAAAAGAGTGTCCATCGATGGATGTCCTCAAGATTGTCCCTTGATGGGTGTCGTTAAGATTGTCCCGGGGGCACATCATGACATTGCTGTGAGAGGAGGAGGGGGCACGTCATGGCGTTGCTGGGAGAGGAGGGGGCACATCATGGAGTTGCTGGGAGAGGAGGGGGGCACGTCATGGAGTTGCTGGGAGAGGAGGGGGCACATCATGGCGTTGCTGGGAGAGGAGGGACACATCATGGCTTTGCTGGGAGAGGAGGGGGCACATCATGGCATTGCTGGGAGGGGGAGCACATCATGGCATTGCTGGGAGGGGGGCACGTTATGGCATTTCTGGGGGGGCACGTCATGGCGTTGCTGGGAGAGGAGGGGGGGCACGTCATGGCGTTTCTGGGGGGGCACATCATGGCGTTGCTGGGAGAGGAGGGGGGCACATCATGGCGTTGCTGGGAGAGGAGGGGGGCTCATCATGGCGTTGCTGGGAGAAGAGGGGGGGCACATCATGGCATTGCTGGGAGGGGGCACATCATGGCATTGCTGGGAGGGGGGCACGTCATGGCGTTGCTTTGGTGCGATTTTGGGCTAAAAGGAAGGCTCTGTGTTTCTTCTCTTTGGGGCCCTTCACAGTGAGCTCTGTGATTTCTCTTCTTTGGGGCACATTCCTGTGGGGGGGGCCACGTGTTTCTCCCTGCTCTTTACTGGGCCAATTTGGATGGGGCCCTCCACACAGTGAGGGCTCCACTGTGGTTGTGGGGGTATGTGGGCAGGGGGCTTATTGTAATCTGGAAGCCCCAGATCCTGGCCGCAATGTGAATAAGTATGGGGTACCTTACCCATTCACCAAAAAAGTGTGAAAAAGTAATAAAAACACAGAGACAGTTTTTGAAAATCCTTTATTAAAAAATAAAAAACAGTGTCCCTCGATGTGTCATAAAAAAAAAAAAAAAAAAAAAAAGAGTGTTCCTCGATGGGTGTCCTCAAGATTGTCCCTTGATGGGTGTCCTTAAGATTGTCCCGGGGGCACATCATGGCATTGCTGTGAGAGGAGGAGGGGGCACGTCATGGCGTTGCTGGGAGAGGAGGGGGCACATCATGGAGTTGCTGGGAGAGGAGGGGGGCACGTCATGGAGTTGCTGGGAGAGGAGGGGCACATCATGGCGTTGCTGGGAGGGGGGGCACATCATGGCATTGCTGGGAGGGGGAGCACATCATGACATTGCTGGGAGGGGGGCACGTCATGGCGTTTCTGGGGGGGCACGTCATGGCGTTGCTGGGAGAGGAGGGGGGCACATCATGGCGTTGCTGGGAGAGGAGGGGGCCACGTCATGGAGTTGCTGGGAGAGGAGGGGGCACATCATGGAGTTGCTGGGAGGGGGGGGGGCACGTCATGGCGTTGCTTTGGTGCGATTTTGGGCTAAAAGGAAGGCTTTGTGTTTCTTCTCTTTGGGGCCCTTCACAGTGAGCTCTGTGATTCCTCTTCTTTGGGGCACATTCCTGTGGGGGGGGGGGCACGTGTTTCTCCCCGCTCTTTACTGGGCCAATTTGGATGGGGCCCTCTACACAGTGAGGGCCCCACGGTGGTTGTGGGGGTATGTGGGCAGGGGGCTTATTGTAATCTGAAAGCCCCAGATCCTGGCCGCAATGTGAATGAGTATGGGGTACCTTACCCATTCACCAAAAAAGTGTGAAAAAGTAATAAAAACACAGAGACAGTTTTTGAAAATTCCTTTATTAAAAAATAAAAAATAGTGTCCCTCGATGTGTCATTATAAAAAAAAAAAGAATGTCCCTCGATGGGTGTCCTCAAGATTGTCCCTTGATGGGTGTCCTTAAGATTGTCCCGGGGGCACATCATGGCATTGCTGTGAGAGGAGGAGGGGGCACGTCATGGTGTTGCTGGGAGAGGAGGGGGCACATCATGGAGTTGCTGGGAGAGGAGGGGGGCACGTCATGGAGTTGCTGGGAGAGGAGGGGGCACATCATGGCGTTGCTGGGAGAGGAGGGGGCACATCATGGCATTGCTGGGAGGGGGAGCACATCATGGCATTGCTGGGAGGGGGGCAGGTCATGGTGTTTCTGGGGGGGCACGTCATGGCGTTGCTGGGAGGGGAGGGGGGCACATCATGGCGTTGCTGGGAGAGGAGGGGGGCACATCATGGCGGTTCTGGGGGGGCACGTCATGGCGTTGCTGGGAGAGGAGGGGGTCACATCATGGCGTTGCTGGGAGAGGAGGGGGGCACATCATGGCGTTTCTGGGAGAGGAGGGGGGCACATCACGGCATTGCTGGGAGGGGGGCAGGTCATGGTGTTTCTGGGGGGGCACATCATGGCGTTGCTGAGAGGGGTCACATCATGGCATTGCTGGGAGGGGGGGGCACGTCATGGCTTTGCTTTGGTGTGATTTTGGGCTAAAAGGAAGGCTCTGTGTTTCTTCTCTTTGGGGCCCTTCACAGTGAGCTCTGTGATTCCTCTTCTTTGGGGCACATTCCTGTGGGGGGGGGCACGTGTTTCTCCCCGCTCTTTACTGGGCCAATTTGGATGGGGCCCTCCACACAGTGAGGTCCCCACTGTGTTTGTGGGGGTATGTGGGCAGGGGGCTTATTGTAATCTGGAAGCCCCAGATCCTGGCCGCAATGTGAATAAGTATGGGGTACCTTACCCATTCACCAAAAAAGTGTGAAAAAGTAATAAAAATACAGAGACAGTTTTTGAAAATTCCTTTATTAAAAATTAAAAACAGTGTCCCTCGATGTGTCATTTAAAATAAATAAATAAAAAAGAGTGTCCCTCGATGGGTGTCCTCAAGATTGTCCCTTGATGGGTGTCCTTAAGATTGTCCCGGGGGCACATCATGGCATTGCTGTGAGAGGAGGAGGGGGGCACGTCATGGCGTTGCTGGGAGAGGAGGGGGCACATCATGAAGTTGCTGGGAGAGGAGGGGGCACATCATGGAGTTGCTGGGAGAGGAGGGGGCACATCATGGAGTTGATGGGAGAGGAGGGGGGCACGTCATGGAGTTGCTGGGAGAGGAGGGGGCACATGATTGCGTTGCTGGGAGAAGAGGGGGCACATCATGGCATTGCTGGGAGGGGGAGCACATCATGGCATTGCTGGGAGAGGAGGGGGCACATCATGGCATTGCTGGGAGGGGGAGCACATCATGGCATTGCTGGGAGGGGGGTACGTCATGGCATTTCTGGGGGGGCACGTCATGGCGTTGCTGGGAGAGGAGGGGGGCACATCATGGCGTTGCTGGGAGAGGAGGGTGGGCACATCATGGTGTTTCTGGGGGGGCACGTCATGGCGTTGCTGGGAGAGGAGGGGGGCACATCATGGCGTTGCGGGGAGAAGAGGGGGGCATATCATGGCATTGCTGGGAGGGGGCACATCATGGCATTGCTGGGAGGGGGCACGTCATGGCGTTTCTGGGGGGCACGTCATGGCATTGCTGTGAGAGGAGGAGGGGGGCACGTCATGGCGTTGCCGGGAGAGGAGGGGGCACATCATGGAGTTGCTGGGAGAGGAGGGGGGCACGTCATGGAGTTGCTGGGAGAGGAGGGGGCACATCATGGCGTTGCTGGGAGAGGAGGGGGCACATCATGGCATTGCTGGGAGGGGAGCACATCATGACATTGCTGGGAGGGGGGCACGTCATGGCGTTTCTGGGGGGGCACGTCATGGCGTTGCTGGGAGAGGAGGGGGGCACATCATGGCGTTGCTGGGAGAGGAGGGGGGCACATCATGGCGTTGCTGGGAGAGGAGGGGGGGGCACATCATGGCGTTTCTGGGGGGGCACATCATGGAGTTGCTGGGAGAGGAGGGGGCACATCATGGCGTTGCTGGGAGAAGAGGGGGGGGCACATCATGGCATTGCTGGGAGGGGGCACATCATGGCATTTCTGGGGGGCCACGTCATGGCGTTGCTGAGAGAGGAGGGGGGCACATCATGGCGTTGCTGGGAGAGGAGGGGGGCACGTCATGGAGTTGCTGGGAGAGGAGGGGGCACATCATGGCGTTGCTGGGAGGGGGGGGCACATCATGGCGTTGCTTTGGTGCGATTTTGGGCTAAAAGGAAGGTTCTGTGTTTCTTCTCTTTGGGGCCCTTCACAGTGAGCTCTGTGATTCCTCTTCTTTGGGGCACATTCCTGTGGGGGGGGGCCACGTGTTTCTCCCCGCTCTTTACTGGGCCAATTTGGATGGAGCCCTCCACACAGTGAGGGCCCCACTGTGTTTGTGGGGGTATGTGGGCAGGGGGCTTATTGTAATCTGGAAGCCCCAGATCCTGGTCGCAATGTGAATGAGTATGGGGTACCTTACCCATTTACCAAAAAAGTGTGAAAAAGTAATAAAAACACAGAGACAGTTTTTGAAAATTCCTTTATGAAAAAATAAAAAACAGTGTCCCTCGATGTGTCATTAAAAAAAAAAAAAATAAAGAGTGTCCCTCGATGGGTGTTCTCAAGATTGTCCCTTGATGGGTGTCCTTAAGATTGTCCCGGGGGCACATCATGGCATTGCTGTGAGAGGAGGAGGGGGCACGTCATGGCATTGCTGGGAGAGGAGGGGGCACATCATGGAGTTCCTGGGAGAGGAGGGGGGCACATCATGGCGTTGCTGGGAGAGGAGGGGGGCACGTCATGGAGTTGCTGGGAGAGGAGGGGGCACATCATGGCGTTGCTGGGAGGGGGGTGGGCACATCATGGCGTTGCTTTGGTGCGATTTTGGGCTAAAAGGAAGGCTCTGTGTTTCTTCTCTTTGGGGCCCTTCACAGTGAGCTCTGTGATTCCTCTTCTTTGGGGCACATTCCTGTGGGGGGGGGGGGGCACGTGTTTCTCCCCGCTCTTTACTGGGCCAATTTGGATGGGGCCCTCCACACAGTGAGGGCCCCACTGTGGTTGTGGGGGTATGTGGGCAGGGGGCTTATTGTAATCTGGAAGCCCCAGATCCTGGCCGCAATGTGAATGAGTATGGGGTACCTTACCCATTCACCAAAAAAGTGTGAAAAAGTAATAAAAACACAGAGACAGTTTTTGAAAATTCCTTTATTAAAAAATAAAAAACAGTGTCCCTCGATGTGTCATTATAAAAAAAAAAAAGAATGTCCCTCGATGGGTGTCCTCAAGATTGTCCCTTGATGGGTGTCCTTAAGATTGTCCCGGGGGCACATCATGGCATTGCTGTGAGAGGAGGAGGGGGCACGTCATGGTGTTGCTGGGAGAGGAGGGGGCACATCATGGAGTTGCTGGGAGAGGAGGGGGGCACGTCATGGAGTTGCTGGGAGAGGAGGGGGCACATCATGGCGTTGCTGGGAGAGGAGGGGGCACATCATGGCATTGCTGGGAGGGGGAGCACATCATGGCATTGCTGGGAGGGGGGCAGGTCATGGTGTTTCTGGGGGGGCACGTCATGGCGTTGCTGGGAGGGGAGGGGGGCACATCATGGCGTTGCTGGGAGAGGAGGGGGGCACATCATGGCGTTTCTGGGGGGGCACATCATGGCGTTGCTGGGAGAGGAGGGGGGCACATCATGGCGTTGCTGGGAGAGGAGGGGGGCTCATCATGGCGTTGCTGGGAGAAGAGGGGGGGCACATCATAGCATTGCTGGGAGGGGGAACATCATGGCATTGCTGGGAGGGGGGCACGTCATGGCGTTGCTTTGGTGCGATTTTGGGCTAAAAGGAAGGCTCTGTGTTTCTTCTCTTTGGGGCCCTTCACAGTGAGCTCTGTGATTCCTCTTCTTTGGGGCACATTCCTGTGGGGGGGGGGCCACGTGTTTCTCCCCGCTCTTTACTGGGCCAATTTGGATGGGGCCCTCCACACAGTGAGGGTCCCACTGTGGTTGTGGGGGTATGTGGGCAGGGGGCTTATTGTAATCTGGAAGCCCCAGATCCTGGCCGCAATGTGAATGAGTATGGGGTACCTTACCCATTCACCAAAAAAGTGTTAAAAAGTAATAAAAACACAGAGACAGTTTTTGAAAATTCCTTTATTAAAAAATAAAAAACAGTGTCCCTCGATGTGTCATTAAAAAAAAAAAAAAAAAAAGAGTGTCCCTCGATGGGTGTCCTCAAGATTGTCCCTTGATGGGTGTCCTTAAGATTGTCCCGGGGGCACATCATGGCATTACTGTGAGAGGAGGAGGGGGCACGTCATGGCGTTGCTGGGAGAGGAGGGGGCACATCATGGAGTTGCTGGGAGAGGAGGGGGGCACGTCATGGAGTTGCTGGGAGAGGAGGGGGCACATCATGGCGTTGCTGGGAGAGGAGGGGGCACATCATGGCATTGCTGGGAGGGGGAGCACATCATGACATTGCTGGGAGGGGGGCACGTCATGGCGTTTCTGGGGGGGCACGTCATGGCGTTGCTGGGAGAGGAGGGGGTCACATCATGGCGTTGCTGGGAGAGGAGGGGGGCACATCATGGCGTTGCTGGGAGAGGAGGGGGGCACATCACGGCATTGCTGGGAGGGGGGCAGGTCATGGTGTTTCTGGGGGGGCACATCATGGCGTTGCTGAGAGGGGTCACATCATGGCATTGCTGGGAGGGGGGGGCACGTCATGGCTTTGCTTTGGTGTGATTTTGGGCTAAAAGGAAGGCTCTGTGTTTCTTCTCTTTGGGGCCCTTCACAGTGAGCTCTGTGATTCCTCTTCTTTGGGGCACATTCCTGTGGGGGGGGGGCACGTGTTTCTCCCCGCTCTTTACTGGGCCAATTTGGATGGGGCCCTCCACACAGTGAGGTCCCCACTGTGTTTGTGGGGGTATGTGGGCAGGGGGCTTATTGTAATCTGGAAGCCCCAGATCCTGGCCGCAATGTGAATAAGTATGGGGTACCTTACCCATTCACCAAAAAAGTGTGAAAAAGTAATAAAAATACAGAGACAGTTTTTGAAAATTCCTTTATTAAAAATTAAAAACAGTGTCCCTCGATGTGTCATTTAAAAAATAAAAATAAAAAAGAGTGTCCCTCGATGGGTGTCCTCAAGATTGTCCCTTGATGGGTGTCCTTAAGATTGTCCCGGGGGCACATCATGGCATTGCTGTGAGAGGAGGAGGGGGGCACGTCATGGCGTTGCTGGGAGAGGAGGGGGCACATCATGGAGTTGCTGGGAGAGGAGGGGGCACATCATGGAGTTGCTGGGAGAGGAGGGGGCACATCATGGAGTTGATGGGAGAGGAGGGGGGCACGTCATGGAGTTGCTGGGAGAGGAGGGGGCACATGATTGCGTTGCTGGGAGAAGAGGGGGCACATCATGGCATTGCTGGGAGGGGGAGCACATCATGGCATTGCTGGGAGAGGAGGGGGCACATCATGGCATTGCTGGGAGGGGGAGCACATCATGGCATTGCTGGGAGGGGGGTACGTCATGGCATTTCTGGGGGGGCACGTCATGGCGTTGCTGGGAGAGGAGGGGGGCACATCATGGCGTTGCTGGGAGAGGAGGGGGGGCACATCATGGTGTTTCTGGGGGGGCACGTCATGGCGTTGCTGGGAGAGGAGGGGGGCACATCATGGCGTTGCGGGGAGAAGAGGGGGGCATATCATGGCATTGCTGGGAGGGGGCACATCATGGCATTGCTGGGAGGGGGCACGTCATGGCGTTTCTGGGGGGCACGTCATGGCATTGCTGTGAGAGGAGGAGGGGGGCACGTCATGGCGTTGCCGGGAGAGGAGGGGGCACATCATGGAGTTGCTGGGAGAGGAGGGGGGCACGTCATGGAGTTGCTGGGAGAGGAGGGGGCACATCATGGCGTTGCTGGGAGAGGAGGGGGCACATCATGGCATTGCTGGGAGGGGAGCACATCATGACATTGCTGGGAGGGGGGCACGTCATGGCGTTTCTGGGGGGGCACGTCATGGCGTTGCTGGGAGAGGAGGGGGGCACATCATGGCGTTGCTGGGAGAGGAGGGGGCACATCATGGCGTTGCTGGGAGAGGAGGGGGGGGCACATCATGGCGTTTCTGGGGGGGCACATCATGGAGTTGCTGGGAGAGGAGGGGGCACATCATGGCGTTGCTGGGAGAAGAGGGGGGGGCACATCATGGCATTGCTGGGAGGGGGCACATCATGGCATTTCTGGGGGGCCACGTCATGGGGTTGCTGAGAGAGGAGGGGGGCACATCATGGCGTTGCTGGGAGAGGAGGGGGGCACGTCATGGAGTTGCTGGGAGAGGAGGGGGCACATCATGGCGTTGCTGGGAGGGGGGGGGCACATCATGGCGTTGCTTTGGTGCGATTTTGGGCTAAAAGGAAGGTTCTGTGTTTCTTCTCTTTGGGGCCCTTCACAGTGAGCTCTGTGATTCCTCTTCTTTGGGGCACATTCCTGTGGGGGGGGGCCACGTGTTTCTCCCCGCTCTTTACTGGGCCAATTTGGATGGAGCCCTCCACACAGTGAGGGCCCCACTGTGTTTGTGGGGGTATGTGGGCAGGGGGCTTATTGTAATCTGGAAGCCCCAGATCCTGGCCGCAATGTGAATGAGTATGGGGTACCTTACCCATTTACCAAAAAAGTGTGAAAAAGTAATAAAAACACAGAGACAGTTTTTGAAAATTCCTTTATGAAAAAATAAAAAACAGTGTCCCTCGATGTGTCATTAAAAAAAAAAAAAATAAAGAGTGTCCCTCGATGGGTGTTCTCAAGATTGTCCCTTGATGGGTGTCCTTAAGATTGTCCCGGGGGCACATCATGGCATTGCTGTGAGAGGAGGAGGGGGCACGTCATGGCGTTGCTGGGAGAGGAGGGGGCACATCATGGAGTTGCTGGGAGAGGAGGGGGGGGCACGTCATGGAGTTGCTGGGAGAGGAGGGGGCACATCATGGCGTTACTGGGAGAGAAGGGGGCACATCATGGCATTGCTGGGAGGGGGAGCACATCATGGCATTGCTGGGAGGGGGGCAGGTCATGGTGTTTCTGGGGGGGCACGTCATGGCGTTGCTGGGAGAGGAGGGGGGCACATCATGTCGTTGCTGGGAGAGGAGGGGGGCACATCATGGCGTTGCTGGGAGAGGAGGGGGGCACATCATGGCGTTTCTGGGGGGGCACGTCATGGCGTTGCTGGGAGAGGAGGGGGGCACATCATGGCGTTGCTGGGAGAGGAGGGGGGCACATCATGGCGTTGCTGGGAGAAGAGGGGGGGGCACATCATGGCATTGCTGGGAGGGGGAGCACATCATGGCATTGCTGGGAGGGGGGCACGTCATGGCGTTTCTGGGGGGGCACGTCATGGCATTGCTGAGAGAGGAGGGGGGCACATCATGGCGTTGCTGGGAGAGGAGGGGGGCACGTCATGGAGTTGCTGGGAGAGGAGGGGGCACATAATGGCGTTGCTGGGAGAAGAGGGGGGGCACATCATGGCATTGCTGGGAGGGGGCACATCATGGCATTGCTGGGAGGGGGCACGTCATGGCGTTGCTTTGGTGCGATTTTGGGCTAAAAGGAAGGCTCTGTGTTTCTTCTCTTTGGGGCCCTTCACAGTGAGCTCTGTGATTCCTCTTCTTTGGGGCACATTCCTGTGGGGGGGGGGCACGTGTTTCTCCCCGCTCTTTACTGGGCCAATTTGGATGGGGCCCTCCACACAGTGAGGGCCCCACTGTGGTTGTGGGGGTATGTGGGCAGGGGGCTTATTGTAATCTAGAAGCCCCAGATCCTGGCCGCAATGTGAATAAGTATGGGGTACCTTACCCATTCACCAAAAAAGTGTGAAAAAGTAATAAAAACACAGAGACAGTTTTTGAAAATTCCTTTATTAAAAAATAAAAAACAGTGTCCCTCGATGTGTCATTTAAAAAAAAAAAAAAAAAAAAGAGTGTCCCTCGATGGGTGTCCTCAAGATTGTCCCTTGATGGGTCTCCTTAAGATTGTCTCGGGGGCACATCATGGCATTGCTGTGAGAGGAGGAGGGGGCACATCATGGCGTTTCTGGGGGGCCACGTCATGGCGTTGCTGAGAGAGGAGGGGGGCACATCATGGCGATGCTGGGAGAGGAGGGGGGCACGTCATGGAGTTGCTGGGAGAGGAGGGGGCACATCATGGCGTTGCTGGGAGGGGGGGGGCACATCATGGCGTTGCTTTGGTGCGATTTTGTGCTAAAAGGAAGGCTCTGTGTTTCTTCTCTTTGGGGCCCTTCACAGTGAGCTCTGTGATTCCTCTTCTTTGGGGCACATTCCTGTGGGGGGGGGGGGCACGTGTTTCTCCCCGCTCTTTACTGGGCCAATTTGGATGGAGCCCTCCACACAGTGAGGGCCCCACTGTGTTTGTGGGGGTATGTGGGCAGGGGGCTTATTGTAATCTGGAAGCCCCAGATCCTGGCCGCAATGTGAATGAGTATGGGGTACCTTACCCATTCACCAAAAAAGTGTGAAAAAGTAATAAAAACACAGAGACAGTTTTTGAAAATTCCTTTATTAAAAAATAAAAACCAGTGTCCCTCGATGTGTCATAAAAAAAAAAAAAAAAAAAGAGTGTCCCTCGATGGGTGTTCTCAAGTTTGTCCCTTGAAAGGTGTCCTTAAGATTGTCCCGGGGGCACATCATGGCATTGCTGTGAGAGGAGGAGGGGGCACGTCATGGCGTTGCTGGGAGAGGAGGGGGCACATCATGGAGTTGCTGGGAGAGGAGGGGGCACATCATGGAGTTGCTGGGAGAGGAGGGGGGCACGTCATGGAGTTGCTGGGAGAGGAGGGGGCACATCATTGCGTTGCTGGGAGAGGAGGGGGCACATCATGGCATTGCTGGGAGGGGGAGCACATCATGGCATTGCTGGGAGAGGAGGGGGCACATCATGGCATTGCTGGGAGGGGGAGCACATCATGGCATTGCTGGGAGGGGGGCACGTCATGGCATTTCTGGGGGGGCACGTCATGGCGTTGCTGGGAGAGGAGGGGGGCACATCATGGCGTTTCTGGGGGGGCACGTCATGGCGTTGCTGGGAGAGGAGGGGGGGCACATCATGGCGTTTCTGGGGGGGCACGTCATGGCGTTGCTGGGAGAGGAGGGGGGCACATCATGGCGTTGCTGGGAGAAGAGGGGGGGCACATCATGGCATTGCTGAAAGGGGGCACATCATGGCATTGCTGGGAGGGGGGCACGTCATGGCGTTTCTGGGGGGGCACGTCATGGCATTGCTGTGAGAGGAGGAGGGGGGCACGTCATGGCGTTGCTGGGAGAGGAGGGGGCACATCATGGAGTTGCTGGGAGAGGAGGGGGGCACGTCATGGAGTTGCTGGGAGAGGAGGGGGCACATCATGGCGTTGCTGGGAGAGGAGGGGGCACATCATGGCATTGCTGGGAGGGGGAGCACATCATGACATTGCTGGGAGGGGGGCACGTCATGGCGTTTCTGGGGGGGCACGTCATGGCGTTGCTGGGAGAGGAGGGGGGCACATCATGGCGTTGCTGGGAGAGGAGGGGGGCACATCATGGCGTTGCTGGGAGAGGAGGGGGGGCACATCATGGCGTTTCTGGGGGGGCACGTCATGGAGTTGCTGGGAGAAAAGGGGGGGCACATCATGGCATTGCTGGGAGGGGGCACATCATGGCGTTTCTGGGGGGCCACGTCATGGCGTTGCTGAGAGAGGAGGGGGGCACATCATGGCGATGCTGGGAGAGGAGGGGGGCACGTCATGGAGTTGCTGGGAGAGGAGGGGGCACATCATGGCGTTGCTGGGAGGGGGGGGCACATCATGGCGTTGCTTTGGTGCGATTTTGGGCTAAAAGGAAGGCTCTGTGTTTCTTCTCTTTGGGGCCCTTCACAGTGAGCTCTGTGATTCCTCTTCTTTGGGGCACATTCCTGTGGGGGGGGGGCACGTGTTTCTCCCCGCTCTTTACTGGGCCAATTTGGATGGAGCCCTCCACACAGTGAGGGCCCCACTGTGTTTGTGGGGGTATGTGGGCAGGGGGCTTATTGTAATCTGGAAGCCCCAGATCCTGGCCGCAATGTGAATGAGTATGGGGTACCTTACCCATTCACCAAAAAAGTGTAAAAAAGTAATAAAAACACAGAGACAGTTTTTGAAAATTCCTTTATTAAAAAATAAAAACCAGTGTCCCTCGATGTGTCATTAAAAAAAAAAAAAAAAAGAGTGTCCCTCGATGGGTGTTCTCAAGTTTGTCCCTTGAAAGGTGTCCTTAAGATTGTCCCGGGGGCACATCATGGCATTGCTGTGAGAGGAGGAGGGGGCACGTCATGGCGTTGCTGGGAGAGGAAGGGGCACATCATGGAGTTGCTGGGAGAGGAGGGGGGGCACGTCATGGAGTTGCTGGGAGAGGAGGGGGCACATCATGGCATTGCTGGGAGAGGAGGGGGCACATCATGGCATTGCTGGGAGGGGGAGCACATCATGGCATTGCTGGGAGGGGGGCAGGTCATGGTGTTTCTGGGGGGGCACGTCATGGCGTTGCTGGGAGAGGAGGGGGGCACATCATGGCGTTGCTGGGAGAGGAGGGGGGCACATCATGGCGTTGCTGGGAGAGGAGGGGGGGCACATCATGGCGTTTCTGGGGGGGCACGTCATGGCGTTGCTGGGAGAGGAGGGGGGCACATCATGGCGTTGCTGGGAGAGGAGGGGGGCACATCATGGCGTTGCTGGGAGAAGAGGAGGGGGCACATCATGGCATTGCTGGGAGGGGGAGCACATCATGGCATTGCTGGGAGGGGGCACGTCATGGCGTTTCTGGGAGAGGAGGGGGGCACATCATGGCGTTGCTGGGAGAGGAGGGGGGGCACATCATGGCGTTTCTGGGGGGGCACGTCATGGCGTTGCTGGGAGAAGAGGGGGGCACATCATGGCGTTGCTGGGAGAAGAGGGGGGGCACATCATGGCATTGCTGGGAGGGGGCACATCATGGCATTGCTGGGAGGGGGGCACGTCATGGCGTTTCTGGGGGGGCACGTCATGGCATTGCTGTGAGAGGAGGAGGGGGGCACGTCATGGCGTTGCTGGGAGAGGAGGGGGCACATCATGGAGTTGCTGGGAGAGGAGGGGGCACATCATGGAGTTGCTGGGAGAGGAGGGGGGCACGTCATGGCGTTGCTGGGAGAGGAGGGGGCACATCATGGCGTTGCTGGGAGAGGAGGGGGCACATCATGGCATTGCTGGGAGGGGGAGCACACCATGACATTGCTGGGAGGGGGGCACGTCATGGCGTTTCTGGGGGGGCACGTAATGGCTTTGCTGGGAGAGGAGGGGGGCACATCATGGCGTTGCTGGGAGAGGAGGGGGGCACATCATGGCGTTTCTGGGGGGGCACGTCATGGAGTTGCTGGGAGAGGAGGGGGCACATCATGGCGTTGCTGGGAGAAGAGGGGGGGCACATCATGGCATTGCTGGGAGGGGGCACAGCATGGCGTTTCTCGGGGGCCACGTCATGGCGTTGCTGAGAGAGGAGGGGGGCACATCATGGCGTTGCTGGGAGAGGAGGGGGGCACGTCATGGAGTTGCTGGGAGAGGAGGGGGCACATCATGGCGTTGCTGGGAGGGGGGGGCACATCATGGCGTTGCTTTGGTGCGATTTTGGGCTAAAAGGAAGGCTCTGTGTTTCTTCTCTTTGGGGCCTTTCACAGTGAGCTCTGTGATTCCTCTTCTTTGGGGCACATTCCTGTGGGGGGGGGGGGGCACGTGTTTCTCCCCGCTCTTTACTGGGCCAATTTGGATGGAGCCCTCCACACAGTGAGGGCCCCACTGTGTTTGTGGGGGTATGTGGGCAGGGGGCTTATTGTAATCTGGAAGCCCCAGATCCTGGCCACAATGTGAATGAGTATGGGGTACCTTACCCATTCACCAAAAAAGTGTGAAAAAGTAATAAAAACACAGAGACAGTTTTTGAAAATTCCTTTATTAAAAAATAAAAACCAGTGTCCCTCGATGTGTCATTAAAAAAAAAAAAAAAAAGTGTCCCTCGATGGGTGTCCTCAAGATTGTCCCTTGATGGGTGTCCTTAAGATTGTCCCGGGGGCACATCATGGCATTGCTGTGAGAGAAGGAGGGGGCACGTCATGGCGTTGCTGGGAGAGGAGGGGGCACATCATGGAGTTGCTGGGAGAGGAGGGGGGGCACGTCATGGAGTTGCTGGGAGAGGAGGGGGCACATCATGGCGTTGCTGGGAGAGGAGGGGGCACATCATGGCATTGCTGGGAGGGGGAGCACATCATGGCATTGCTGGGAGGGGGGCAGGACATGGTGTTTCTGGGGGGGCACGTCATGGCGTTGCTGGGAGAGGAGGGGGGCACATCATGGCGTTGCTGGGAGAGGAGGGGGGCACATCATGGCGTTGCTGGGAGGGGGCGCATCATGGCATTGCTGGGAGGGGGGCACGTCATGGCGTTGCTTTGGTGTGATTTTGGGCTAAAAGAAAGGCTCTGTGTTTCTTCTCTTTGGGGCCCTTCACAGTGAGCTCTGTGATTCCTCTTCTTTGGGGCACATTCCTGTGGGGGGGGGGGCACGTGTTTCTCCCCGCTCTTTACTGGGCCAATTTGGATGGGGCCCTCCACACAGTGAGGGCCCCACTGTGGTTGTGGGGGTATGTGGGCAGGGGGCTTATTGTAATCTGGAAGCCCCAGATCCTGGCCGCAATGTGAATGAGTATGGGGTACCTTACCCATTCACCAAAAAAGTGTGAAAAAGTAATAAAAACACAGACAGTTTTTGAAAATTCCTTTATTAAAAAATAAAAACCAGTGTCCCTCGATGTGTCATTAAAAAAAAAGAAAAAAAAAGTGTCCCTCGATGGGTGTCCTCAAGATTGTCCCTTGATGGGTGTCCTTAAGATTGTCCCGGGGGCACATCATGGCATTGCTGTGAGAGAAGGAGGGGGCACGTCATGGCGTTGCTGGGAGAGGAGGGGGCACATCATGGAGTTGCTGGGAGAGGAGGGGGGGCACGTCATGGAGTTGCTGGGAGAGGAGGGGGCACATCATGGCATTGCTGGGAGGGGGAGCACATCATGGCATTGCTGGGAGGGGGGCAGGTCATGGTGTTTCTGGGGGGGCACGTCATGGCGTTGCTGGGAGAGGAGGGGGGCACATCATGGCGTTGCTGGGTGAGGAGGGGGGCACATCATGGCGTTGCTGGGAGGGGGCGCATCATGGCATTGCTGGGAGGGGGGCACGTCATGGCGTTGCTTTGGTGTGATTTTGGGCTAAAAGAAAGGCTCTGTGTTTCTTCTCTTTGGGGCCCTTCACAGTGAGCTCTGTGATTCCTCTTCTTTGGGGCACATTCCTGTGGGGGGGGGCCACGTGTTTCTCCCCGCTCTTTACTGGGCCAATTTGGATGGAGCCCTCCACACAGTGAGGGCCCCACTGTGTTTGTGGGGGTATGTTGGCAAGGGGCTTATTGTAATCTGGAAGCCCCAGATCCTGGCCGCAATGTGAATGAGTATGGGGTACCTTACCCATTCACCAAAAAAGTGTGAAAAAGTAATAAAAACACAGAGACAGTTTTTGAAAATTCCTTTATTAAAAAATAAAAAACAGTGTCCCTCGATGTGTCATTAAAAAAAAAGAAAAAGAAAAAAGAGTGTCCCTCGATGGGTGTCCTCAAGATTGTCCCTTGATGGGTGTCCTTAAGATTGTCCCGGGGGCACATCATGGCATTGCTGTGAGAGGAGGAGAGGGCACGTCATGGCGTTGCTGGGAGAGGAGGGGGCACATCATGGAGTTGCTGGGAGAGGAGGGGGGGCACGTCATGGAGTTGCTGGGAGAGGAGGGGGCACATCATGGCGTTGCTGGGAGAGGAGGGGGCACATCATGGCATTGCTGGGAGGGGGAGCACATCATGGCATTACTGGGAGGGGGGCAGGTCATGGTGTTTCTGGGGGGGCACGTCATGGCGTTGCAGGGAGAGGAGGGGGGCACATCATGGCGTTGCTGGGAGAGGAGGGGGGCACATCATGGCGTTGCTGGGAGAAGAGGGGGGGCACATTATGGCGTTGCTGGGAGAAGAGGGGGGGCACATCATGGCATTGCTGGGAGGGGGCGCATCATGGCATTGCTGGGAGGGGGGCACGTCATGGCGTTGCTTTGGTGTGATTTTGGGCTAAAAGGAAAGCTCTGTTTCTCTTCTCTTTGGGGCCCTTCACAGTGAGCTTTGTGATTCCTCTTCTTTGGGGCACATTCCTGTGGGGGGGGGCCACGTGTTTCTCCCCGCTCTTTACTGGGCCAATTTGGATGGGGCCCTCCACACAGTGAGGGCCCCACTGTGGTTGTGGGGGTATGTGGGCAGGGGGCTTATTGTAATCTGGAAGCCCCAGATCCTGGCCGCAATGTGAATAAGTATGGGGTACCTTACCCATTCACCAAAAAAGTGTTAAAAAGTAATAAAAACACAGAGACAGTTTTTGAAAATTCTTTTATTAAAAAATAAAAAACAGTGTCCCTCGATGTGTCATTAAAAAAAAAAAAAAAAAAGAGTGTCCCTCGATGGGTGTCCTCAAGATTGTCCCTTGATGGGTATCCTTAAGATTGTCCCGGGGGCACATCATGGCATTGCTGTGAGAGGAGGAGGGGGCACGTCATGGCGTTGCTGAGAGAGGAGGGGGCACATCATGGAGTTGCTGGGAGAGGAGGGGGGCACGTCATGGAGTTGCTGGGAGAGGAGGGGGCACATCATGGCGTTGCTGGGAGAGGAGGGGGCACATCATGGCATTGCTGGGAGGGGGAGCACATCATGACATTGCTGGGAGGGGGGCACGTCATGGCGTTTCTGGGGGGGCACGTCATGGCGTTGCTGGGAGAGGAGGGGGGCACATCATGGCGTTGCTGGGAGAGGAGGGGGGCACATCATGGCGTTGCTGGGAGGGGGGCAGGTCATGGTGTTTCTGGGGGGGGCACATCATGGCGTTGCTGGGAGGGGTCACATCATGGCATTGCTGGGAGGGGGGGGGGCACGTCATGGCTTTGCTTTGGTGCGATTTTGGGCTAAAAGGAAGGCTCTGTGTTTCTTCTCTTTGGGGCCCTTCACAGTGAGCTCTGTGATTCCTCTTCTTTAGGGGAACATTCCTGTGGGGGGGGGGGGGGGCACATGTTTCTCCCCGCTCTTTACTGGGCCAATTTGGATGGGGCCCTCCACACAGTGAGGTCCCCACTGTGGTTGTGGGGGTATGTGGGCAGGGGGCTTATTGTAATCTGGAAGCCCCAGATACTGGCCGCAATGTGAATAAGTATGGGGTACCTTACCCATTCACCAAAAAAAGTGTTAAAAAGTAATAAAAACACATAGACAGTTTTTGAAAATTCCTTTATTAAAAAATAAAAACCAGTGTCCCTCGATGTGTCATTAAAAAAAAAAAAGAAAAAAAGAGTGTCCCTCGATGGGTGTCCTCAAGATTGTCCCTTGATGGGTGTCCTTAAGATTGTCCCGGGGGCACATCATGGCATTGCTGTGAGAGGAGGAGGGGGCACGTCATGGCGTTGCTGGGAGAGGAGGGGGCACATCATGGAGTTGCTGGGAGAGGAGGGGGGGGCACGTCATGGAGTTGCTGGGAGAGGAGGGGGCACCTCATGGCGTTGCTGGGAGAGGAGGGGGCACATCATGGCATTGCTGGGAGGGGGAGCACATCATGGCATTACTGGGAGGTGGGCAGGTCATGGTGTTTCTGGGGGGGCACGTCATGGCGTTGCAGGGAGAGGAGGGGGGCACATCATGGCGTTGCTGGGAGAGGAGGGGCGCACATCATGGCGTTGCTGGGAGAAGAGGGGGGGCACATTATGGCGTTGCTGGGAGAAGAGGGGGGGGCACATCATGGCATTGCTGGGAGGGGGCGCATCATGGCATTGCTGGGAGGGGGGCACGTCATGGCGTTGCTTTGGTGTGATTTTGGGCTAAAAGGAAAGCTCTGTTTCTCTTCTCTTTGGGGCCCTTCACAGTGAGCTTTGTGATTCCTCTTCTTTGGGGCACATTCCTGTGGGGGGGGGCACGTGTTTCTCCCCGCTCTTTACTGGGCCAATTTGGATGGGGCCCTCCACACAGTGAGGGCCCCACTGTGGTTGTGGGGGTATGTGGGCAGGGGGCTTATTGTAATCTGGAAGCCCCAGATCCTGGCCGCAATGTGAATAAGTATGGGGTACCTTACCCATTCACCAAAAAAGTGTTAAAAAGTAATAAAAACACAGAGACAGTTTTTGAAAATTCCTTTATTAAAAAATAAAAAACAGTGTCCCTCGATGTGTCATTAAAAAAAAAAAAAAGAGTGTCCCTCGATGGGTGTCCTCAAGATTGTCCCTTGATGGGTATCCTTAAGATTGTCCCGGGGGCACATCATGGCATTGCTGTGAGAGGAGGAGGGGGCACGTCATGGCGTTGCTGAGAGAGGAGGGGGCACATCATGGAGTTGCTGGGAGAGGAGGGGGGCACGTCATGGAGTTGCTGGGAGAGGAGGGGGCACATCATGGCGTTGCTGGGAGAGGAGGGGGCACATCATGGCATTGCTGGGAGGGGGGCATGTCATGGCGTTTCTGGGGGGGCACGTCATGGCGTTGCTGGGAGAGGAGGGGGGCACATCATGGCGTTGCTGGGAGAGGAGGGGGGCACATCATGGCGTTGCTGGGAGGGGGCGCATCATGGCATTGCTGGGAGGGGGGCACGTCATGGCGTTTCTGGGGGGCACGTCATGGCGTTGCTGGGAGAGGAGGGGGGCACATCATGGCGTTGCTGGGAGAGGAGGGGGGCACATCATGGCGTTGCTGGGAGGGGGACAGATCATGGTGTTTCTGGGGGGGCACATCATGGCGTTGCTGGGAGGGGTCACATCATGGCATTGCTGGGAGGGGGGGGGCACGTCATGGCTTTGCTTTGGTGCGATTTTGGGCTAAAAGGAAGGCTCTGTGTTTCTTCTCTTTGGGGCCCTTCACAGTGAGCTCTGTGATTCCTCTTCTTTAGGGGAACATTCCTGTGGGGGGGGGGCACATGTTTCTCCCCGCGCTTTAATGGGCCAATTTGGATGGGGCCCTCCACACAGTGAGGTCCCCACTGTGGTTGTGGGCGTATGTGGGCAGGGGGCTTATTGTAATCTGGAAGCCCCAGATCCTGACCGCAATGTGAATAAGTATGGGGTACCTTACCCATTCACCAAAAAAGTGTGAAAAAGTAATAAAAACACAGAGACAGTTTTTGAAAATTCCTTTATTAAAAAATAAAAAACAATGTCCCTCGATGTATCATTAAAAAAAAAAAAAAAAGAGTGTCCCTCGATGGGTGTCCTCAAGATTGTCCCTTGATGGGTGTCCTTAAGATTGTCCCGGGGGCACATCATGGCATTGCTGTGAGAGGAGGAGGGGGCACGTCATGGCGTTGCTGGGAGAGGAGGGGGCACATCATGGAGTTGCTGGGAGAGGAGGGGGGCACGTCATGGAGTTGCTGGGAGAGGAGGGGGCACATCATGGCGTTGCTGGGAGAGGAGGGGGCACATCATGGCATTGCTGGGAGGGGGGGCACATCATGACATTGCTGGGAGGGGGGCACGTCATGGCGTTTCTGGGGGGGCACGTCATGGCGTTGCTGGGAGAGGAGGGGGGCACATCATGGCGTTGCTGGGAGAGGAGGGGGGCACATCATGGCGTTGCTGGGAGGGGGGCAGGTCATGGTGTTTCTGGGGGGGCACATCATGGCGTTGCTGGGAGGGGTCACATCATGGCATTGCTGGGAGGGGGGGGGGAGCATGTCATGGCTTTGCTTTGGTGTGATTTTGGGCTAAAAGGAAGGCTCTGTGTTTCTTCTCTTTGGGGCCCTTCACAGTGAGCTCTGTGATTCCTCTTCTTTAGGGGAACATTCCTGTGGGGGGGGGGGCACATGTTTCTCCCCGCTCTTTACTGGGCCAATTTGGATGGGGCCCTCCACACAGTGAGGTCCCCACTGTGGTTGTGGGGGTATGTGGGCAGGGGGCTTATTGTAATCTGGAAGCCCCAGATCCTGGCCGCAATATGAATAAGTATGGGGTACCTTACCCATTCACCAAAAAAGTGTGAAAAAGTAATAAAAACACAGAGACAGTTTTTGAAAATTCCTTTATTAAAAAATAAAAAACAGTGTCCCTCGATGTGTCATTAAAAAAAAAAAAAAAAAGAGTGTCCCTCGATGGGTGTCCTCAAGATTGTCCCTTGATGGGTGTCCTTAAGATTGTCCCGGGGGCACATCATGGCATTGCTGTGAGAGGAGGAGGGGGCACGTCATGGCGTTGCTGGGAGAGGAGGGGGCACATCATGGAGTTCCTGGGAAAGGAGGGGGGCACGTCATGGAGTTGCTGGGAGAGGAGGGGGCACATCATGGCGTTGCTGGGAGAGGAGGGGGCACATCATGGCATTGCTGGGAGGGGGAGCACATCATGACATTGCTGGGAGGGGGGCAGGTCATGGTGTTTCTGGGGGGGCACGTCATGGCGTTGCTGGGAGAGGAGGGGGCACATCATGGCGTTGCTGGGAGAGGAGGGGGCACATCATGGCGTTGCTGGGAGGGGGCGCATCATGGCATTGCTGGGAGGGGGGCACGTCATGGCGTTGCTTTGGTGTGATTTTGGGCTAAAAGAAAGGCTCTGTGTTTCTTCTCTTTGGGGCCCTTCACAGTGAGCTCTGTGATTCCTCTTCTTTGGGGCACATTCCTGTGGGGGGGGGGCACGTGTTTCTCCCCGCTCTTTACTGGGCCAATTTGGATGGGGCCCTCCACACAGTGAGGGCCCCACTGTGGTTGTGGGGGTATGTGGGCAGGGGGCTTATTGTAATCTGGAAGCCCCAGATCCTGGCCGCAATGTGAATGAGTATGGGGTACCTTACCCATTCACCAAAAAAGTGTTAAAAAGTAATAAAAACACAGAGACAGTTTTTGAAAATTCCTTTATTAAAAAATAAAAAACAGTGTCCCTCGATGTGTCATTAAAAGAAAAAAAGAGTGTCCCTCGATGGGTGTCCTCAAGATTGTCCCTTGATGGGTGTCCTTAAGATTGTCCCGGGGGCACATCATGGCATTGCTGTGAGAGGAGGAGGGGGCACGTCATGGCGTTGCTGAGAGAGGAGGGGGCACATCATGGAGTTGCTGGGAGAGGAGGGGGGCACGTCATGGAGTTGCTGGGAGAGGAGGGGGCACATCATGGCGTTGCTGGGAGAGGAGGGGGCACATCATGGCATTGCTGGGAGGGGGAGCACATCATGACATTGCTGGGAGGGGGGCACGTCATGGCGTTTCTGGGGGGGCACGTCATGGCGTTGCTGGGAGAGGAGGGGGGCACATCATGGCGTTGCTGGGAGAGGAGGGGGGCACATCATGGCGTTGCTGGGAGAGGAGGGGGGCACATCATGGCGTTGCTGGGAGGGGGGCAGGTCATGGTGTTTCTGGGGGGGCACATCATGGCGTTGCTGGGAGGGGTCACATCATGGCATTGCTGGGAGGGGGGGGCACATCATGGCATTGCTGGGAGGGGGAGCACATCATGACATTGCTGGGAGGGGGGCACGTCATGGCGTTTCTGGGGGGCACGTCATGGCGTTGCTGGGAGAGGAGGGGGGCACATCATGGCGTTGCTGGGAGAGGAGGGGGGCACATCATGGCGTTGCTGGGAGAGGAGGGGGGCACATCATGGCGTTGCTGGGAGGGGGGCAGGTCATGGTGTTTCTGGGGGGGCACATCATGGCGTTGCTGGGAGGGGTCACATCATGGCATTGCTGGGAGGGGGGGCACGTCATGGCTTTGCTTTGGTGCGATTTTGGGCTAAAAGGAAGGCTCTGTGTTTCTTCTCTTTGGGGCCCTTCACAGTGAGCTCTGTGATTCCTCTTCTTTAGGGGCACATTCCTTTGGGGGGGGGGGCCACGTGTTTCTCCCCGCTCTTTACTGGGCCAATTTGGATGGGGCCCTCCACACAGTGAGGTCCCCACTGTGTTTGTGGGGGTATGTGGGCAGGGGGCTTATTGTAATCTGGAAGCCCCAGATCCTGGCCGCAATGTGAATAAGTATGGGGTACCTTACCCATTCATCAAAAAAGTGTGAAAAAGTAATAAAAACACAGAGACAGTTTTTGAAAATTCCTTTATTAAAAAATAAAAAACAGTGTCCCTCGATGTGTCATTTAAAAAAAAAAAAAGAGTGTCCCTCGATGGGTGTCCTCAAGATTGTCCCTTGATGGGTGTCCTTAAGATTGTCCCGGGGGCACATCATGGCATTGCTGTGAGAGGAGGAGGGGGGCACGTCATGGCGTTGCTGGGAGAGGAGGGGGCACATCATGGAGTTGCTGGGAGAGGAGGGGGCACATCATGGAGTTGCTGGGAGAGGAGGGGGGCACGTCATGGAGTTGCTGGGAGAGGAGGGGGCACATCATTGCGTTGCTGGGAGAGGAGGGGGCACATCATGGCATTGCTGGGAGAGGAGGGGGTGCACATCATGGCGTTTCTGGGGGGGCACGTCATGGCGTTGCTGGGAGAGGAGGGGGCACATCATGGCGTTGCTGGGAGAAGAGGGGGGGCACATCATGGCATTGCTGGGAGGGTCACATCATGGCATTGCTGGGAGGGGGCACATCATGGCATTGCTGGGAGGGGGGCACGTCATGGCGTTTCTGGGGGGGCACGTCATGGCATTGCTGTGAGAGGAGGAGAGGGGCACGTCATGGCGTTGCTGGGAGAGGAGGGGGCACATCATGGAGTTGCTGGGAGAGGAGGGGGCACGTCATGGAGTTGCTGGGAGAGGAGGGGGCACATCATGGCGTTGCTGGGAGAGGAGGGGGCACATCATGGCATTGCTGGGAGGGGGAGCACATCATGACATTGCTGGGAGGGGGGCACGTCATGGCGTTTCTGGGGGGGCACGTCATGGCGTTGCTGGGAGAGGAGGGGGGCACATCATGGCGTTGCTGGGAGAGGAGGGGGGCACATCATGGCGTTGCTGGGAGAGGAGGGGGGGCACATCATGGCGTTTCTGGGGGGGCACATCATGGAGTTGCTGGGAGAGGAGGGGGCACATCATGGCGTTGCTGGGAGAAGAGGGGGGGGCACATCATGGCATTGCTGGGAGGGGGCACATCATGGCGTTTCTGGGGGGCCACGTCATGGCGTTGCTGAGAGAGGAGGGGGGCACGTCATGGCGTTGCTGGGAGAGGAGGGGGGCACATCATGGCGTTGCTGGGAGAGGAGGGGGGCACATCATGGCGTTGCTGGGAGGGGGGGCACATCATGGCGTTGCTTTGGTGCGATTTTGGGCTAAAAGGAAGGCTCTGTGTTTCTTCTCTTTGGGGCCCTTCACAGTGAGCTCTGTGATTCCTCTTCTTTGGGGCACATTCCTGTGGGGGGGGGGCACGTGTTTCTCCCCGCTCTTTACTGGGCCAATTTGGATGGAGCCCTCCACACAGTGAGGGCCCCACTGTGTTTGTGGGGGTATGTGGGCAGGGGGCTTATTGTAATCTGGAAGCCCCAGATCCTGGCTGCAATGTGAATGAGTATGGGGTACCTTACCCATTCACCAAAAAAGTGTGAAAAAGTAATAAAAACACAGAGACAGTTTTTAAAAATTCCTTTATTAAAAAATAAAAACCAGTGTCCCTCGATGTGTCATTAAAAAAAAAAAAAGAAAAAAAGAGTGTCCCTCGATGGGTGTCCTCAAGATTGTCCCTTGATGGGTGTCCTTAAGATTGTCCCGGGGGCACATCATGGCATTGCTGTGAGAGAAGGAGGGGGCACGTCATGGCGTTGCTGGGAGAGGAGGGGGCACATCATGGAGTTGCTGGGAGAGGAGGGGGCACATCATGGAGTTGCTGGGAGAGGAGGGGGGCACGTCATGGAGTTGCTGGGAGAGGAGGGGGCACATCATTGCGTTGCTGGGAGAGGAGGGGGCACATCATGGCATTGCTGGGAGGGGAAGCACATCATGGCATTGCTGGGAGAGGAGGGGGCACATCATGGCATTGCTGGGAGAGGAGGGGGTGCACATCATGGCGTTTCTGGGGGGGCACGTCATGGCGTTGCTGGGAGAGGAGGGGGGCACATCATGGCGTTGCTGGGAGAAGAGGGGGGGCACATCATGGCATTGCTGGGAGGGTCACATCATGGCATTGCTGGGAGGGGGCACATCATGGCATTGCTGGGAGGGGGGCACGTCATGGCGTTTCTGGGGGGGCACGTCATGGCATTGCTGTGAGAGGAGGAGAGGGGCACGTCATGGCGTTGCTGGGAGAGGAGGGGGCACATCATGGAGTTGCTGGGAGAGGAGGGGGGCACGTCATGGAGTTGCTGGGAGAGGAGGGGGCACATCATGGCGTTGCTGGGAGAGGAGGGGGCACATCATGGCATTGCTGGGAGGGGGAGCACATCATGACATTGCTGGGAGGGGGGCACGTCATGGCGTTTCTGGGGGGGCACGTCATGGCGTTGCTGGGAGAGGAGGGGGGCACATCATGGCGTTGCTGGGAGAGGAGGGGGGCACATCATGGCGTTGCTGGGAGAGGAGGGGGGGCACATCATGGCGTTTCTGGGGGGGCACATCATGGAGTTGCTGGGAGAGGAGGGGGCACATCATGGCGTTGCTGGGAGAAGAGGGGGGGCACATCATGGCATTGCTGGGAGGGGGCACATCATGGCGTTTCTGGGGGGCCACGTCATGGCGTTGCTGAGAGAGGAGGGGGGCACGTCATGGCGTTGCTGGGAGAGGAGGGGGGCACATCATGGCGTTGCTGGGAGAGGAGGGGGGCACATCATGGCGTTGCTGGGAGGGGGGGGGCACATCATGGCGTTGCTTTGGTGCGATTTTGGGCTAAAAGGAAGGCTCTGTGTTTCTTCTCTTTGGGGCCCTTCACAGTGAGCTCTGTGATTCCTCTTCTTTGGGGCACATTCCTGTGGGGGGGGGGGCACGTGTTTCTCCCCGCTCTTTACTGGGCCAATTTGGATGGAGCCCTCCACACAGTGAGGGCCCCACTGTGTTTGTGGGGGTATGTGGGCAGGGGGCTTATTGTAATCTGGAAGCCCCAGATCCTGGCTGCAATGTGAATGAGTATGGGGTACCTTACCCATTCACCAAAAAAGTGTGAAAAAGTAATAAAAACACAGAGACAGTTTTTAAAAATTCCTTTATTAAAAAATAAAAACCAGTGTCCCTCGATGTGTCATTAAAAAAAAAAAAAGAAAAAAAGAGTGTCCCTCGATGGGTGTCCTCAAGATTGTCCCTTGATGGGTGTCCTTAAGATTGTCCCGGGGGCACATCATGGCATTGCTGTGAGAGAAGGAGGGGGCACGTCATGGCGTTGCTGGGAGAGGAGGGGGCACATCATGGAGTTGCTGGGAGAGGAGGGGGCACATCATGGAGTTGCTGGGAGAGGAGGGGGGCACGTCATGGAGTTGCTGGGAGAGGAGGGGGCACATCATTGCGTTGCTGGGAGAGGAGGGGGCACATCATGGCATTGCTGGGAGGGGAAGCACATCATGGCATTGCTGGGAGAGGAGGGGGCACATCCTGGCATTGCTGGGAGAGGAGGGGGTGCACATCATGGCGTTTCTGGGGGGGCACGTCATGGCGTTGCTGGGAGAGGAGGGGGGCACATCATGGCGTTGCTGGGAGAAGAGGGGGGGCACATCATGGCATTGCTGGGAGGGTCACATCATGGCATTGCTGGGAGGGGGCACATCATGGCATTGCTGGGAGGGGGGCACGTCATGGCGTTTCTGGGGGGGCACGTCATGGCATTGCTGTGAGAGGAGGAGAGGGGCACGTCATGGCGTTGCTGGGAGAGGAGGGGGCACATCATGGAGTTGCTGGGAGAGGAGGGGGGCACGTCATGGAGTTGCTGGGAGAGGAGGGGGCACATCATGGCGTTGCTGGGAGAGGAGGGGGCACATCATGGCATTGCTGGGAGGGGGAGCACATCATGACATTGCTGGGAGGGGGGCACGTCATGGCGTTTCTGGGGGGGCACGTCATGGCGTTGCTGGGAGAGGAGGGGGGCACATCATGGCGTTGCTGGGAGAGGAGGGGGGCACATCATGGCGTTGCTGGGAGAGGAGGGGGGGCACATCATGGCGTTTCTGGGGGGGCACATCATGGAGTTGCTGGGAGAGGAGGGGGCACATCATGGCGTTGCTGGGAGAAGAGGGGGGGCACATCATGGCATTGCTGGGAGGGGGCACATCATGGCGTTTCTGGGGGGCCACGTCATGGCGTTGCTGAGAGAGGAGGGGGGCACGTCATGGCGTTGCTGGGAGAGGAGGGGGGCACATCATGGCGTTGCTGGGAGAGGAGGGGGGCACATCATGGCGTTGCTGGGAGGGGGGGGCACATCATGGCGTTGCTTTGGTGCGATTTTGGGCTAAAAGGAAGGCTCTGTGTTTCTTCTCTTTGGGGCCCTTCACAGTGAGCTCTGTGATTCCTCTTCTTTGGGGCACATTCCTGTGGGGGGGGGCACGTGTTTCTCCCCGCTCTTTACTGGGCCAATTTGGATGGAGCCCTCCACACAGTGAGGGCCCCACTGTGTTTGTGGGGGTATGTGGGCAGGGGGCTTATTGTAATCTGGAAGCCCCAGATCCTGGCTGCAATGTGAATGAGTATGGGGTACCTTACCCATTCACCAAAAAAGTGTGAAAAAGTAATAAAAACACAGAGACAGTTTTTAAAAATTCCTTTATTAAAAAATAAAAACCAGTGTCCCTCGATGTGTCATTAAAAAAAAAAAAAAAAAAAAGAGTGTCCCTCGATGGGTGTCCTCAAGATTGTCCCTTGATGGGTGTCCTTAAGATTGTCCCGGGGGCACATCATGGCATTGCTGTGAGAGGAGGAGGGGGCACGTCATGGCGTTGCTGGGAGAGGAGGGGGCACATCATGGAGTTGCTGGGAGAGGAGGGGGCACATCATGGTGTTGCTGGGAGAGGAGGGGGCACATCATGGCATTGCTGGGAGGGGGAGCACATCATGGCATTGCTGGGAGGGGGGCGGGTCATGGTGTTTCTGGGGGGGCACGTCATGGCGTTGCAGGGAGAGGAGGGGGGCACATCATGGCGTTGCTGGGAGAGGAGGGGGGCACATCATGGCGTTGCTGGGAGAAGAGGGGGGGCACATTATGGCGTTGCTGGGAGAAGAGGGGGGGCACATCATGGCATTGCTGGGAGGGGGCGCATCATGGCAATGCTGGGAGGGGGGCACGTCATGGCGTTGCTTTGGTGTGATTTTGGGCTAAAAGGAAAGCTCTGTGTTTCTTCTCTTTGGGGCCCTTCACAGTGAGCTTTGTGATTCCTCTTCTTTGGGGCACATTCCTGTGGGGGGGGCACGTGTTTCTCCCCGCTCTTTACTGGGCCAATTTGGATGGGGCCCTCCACACAGTGAGGGCCCCACTGTGGTTGTGGGGGTATGTGGTTGTGGGCTTATTGTAATCTGGAAGCCCCAGATCCTGGCCGCAATGTGAATAAGTATGGGGTACCTTACCCATTCACCAAAAAAGTGTTAAAAAGTAATAAAAACACAGAGACAGTTTTTGAAAATTCCTTTATTAAAAAATAAAAACCAGTGTCCCTCGATGTGTCATTAAAAAAAAAAAAAGAGTGTCCCTCGATGGGTGTCCTCAAGATTGTCCCTTGATGGGTATCCTTAAGATTGTCCCGGGGGCACATCATGGCATTGCTGTGAGAGGAGGAGGGGGCACGTCATGGCGTTGCTGAGAGAGGAGGGGGCACATCATGGAGTTGCTGGGAGAGGAGGGGGGCACGTCATGGAGTTGCTGGGAGAGGAGGGGGCACATCATGGCGTTGCTGGGAGAGGAGGGGGCACATCATGGCATTGCTGGGAGGGGGAGCACATCATGACATTGCTGGGAGGGGGGCACGTCATGGCGTTTCTGGGGGGGCACGTCATGGCGTTGCTGGGAGAGGAGGGGGGCACATCATGGCGTTGCTGGGAGAGGAGGGGGGCACATCATGGCGTTGCTGGAAGGGGGGCAGGTCATGGTGTTTCTGGGGGGGCACATCATGGCGTTGCTGGGAGGGGTCACATCATGGCATTGCTGGGAGGGGGGGGCACGTCATGGCTTTGCTTTGGTGCGATTTTGGGCTAAAAGGAAGGCTCTGTGTTTCTTCTCTTTGGGGCCCTTCACAGTGAGCTCTGTGATTCCTCTTCTTTGGGGCACATTCCTGTGGGGGGGGGCACATGTTTCTCCCCGCTCTTTACTGGGCCAATTTGGATGGGGCCCTCCACACAGTGAGGGCCCCACTGTGTTTGTGGGGGTATGTGGGCAGGGGGCTTATTGTAATCTGGAAGCCCCAGATCCTGGCCGCAATGTGAATAAGTATGGGGTACCTTACCCATTCACCAAAAAAGTGTGAAAAAGTAATAAAAACACAGAGACAGTTTTTGAAAATTCCTTTATTAAAAAATAAAAAACAGTGTCCCTCGATGTGTCATTAAAAAAAAAAAAAAAAAAAGAGTGTCCCTCGATGGGTGTCCTCAAGATTGTCCCTTGATGGGTGTCCTTAAGATTGTCCCGGGGGCACATCATGGCATTGCTGTGAGAGGAGGAGGGGGCACGTCATGGCGTTGCTGGGAGAGGAGGGGGCACATCATGGAGTTGCTGGGAGAGGAGGGGGGGCACGTCATGGAGTTGCTGGGAGAGGAGGGGGCACATCATGGCGTTGCTGGGAGAGGAGGGGGCACATCATGGCATTGCTGGGAGGGGGAGCACATCATGGCATTGCTGGGAGGGGGGCAGGTCATGGTGTTTCTGGGGGGGCACGTCATGGCGTTGCTGGGAGAGGAGGGGGGCACATCATGGCGTTGCTGGGAGAGGAGGGGGGCACACCATGGCGTTGCTGGGAGGGGGCGCATCATGGCATTGCTGGGAGGGGGGCATGTCATGGCGTTGCTTTGGTGTGATTTTGGGCTAAAAGAAAGGCTCTGTGTTTCTTCTCTTTGGGACCCTTCACAGTGAGCTCTGTGATTCCTCTTCTTTGGGGCACATTCCTATGGGGGGGCACGTGTTTCTCCCCGCTCTTTACTGGGCCAATTTGGATGGGGCCCTCCACACAGTGAGGGCCCCACTGTGGTTGTGGGGGTATGTGGGCAGGGGGCTTATTGTAATCTGGAAGCCCCAGATCCTGGCCGCAATGTGAATGAGTATGGGGTACCTTACCCATTCACCAAAAAAGTGTTAAAAAGTAATAAAAACACAGAGACAGTTTTTGAAAATTCCTTTATTAAAAAATAAAAAACAGTGTCCCTCGATGTGTCATTAAAAAAAGAAAAGAAAAAAAGAGTGTCCCTCGATGGGTGTCCTCAAGATTGTCCCTTGATGGGTGTCCTTAAGATTGTCCCGGGGGCACATCATGGCATTGCTGTGAGAGGAGGAGGGGGCACGTCATGGCGTTGCTGAGAGAGGAGGGGGCACATCATGGAGTTGCTGGGAGAGGAGGGGGGCACGTCATGGAGTTGCTGGGAGAGGAGGGGGCACATCATGGCGTTGCTGGGAGAGGAGGGGGCACATCATGGCATTGCTGGGAGGAGGAGCACATCATGACATTGCTGGGAGGGGGGCACGTCATGGCGTTTCTGGGGGGGCACGTCATGGCGTTGCTGGGAGAGGAGGGGGGCACATCATGGCGTTGCTGGGAGAGGAGGGGGGCACATCATGGCGTTGCTGGGAGAGGAGGGGGGCACATCATGGCGTTGCTGGGAGGGGGGCAGGTCATGGTGTTTCTGGGGGGGCACATTATGGCGTTGCTGGGAGGGGTCACATCATGGCATTGCTGGGAGGGGGGGGCACATCATGGCATTGCTGGGAGGGGGAGCACATCATGACATTGCTGGGAGGGGGGCACGTCATGGCGTTTCTGGGGGGCACGTCATGGCGTTGCTGGGAGAGGAGGGGGGGCACATCATGGCGTTGCTGGGAGAGGAGGGGGGCACATCATGGCGTTGCTGGGAGAGGAGGGGGGCACATCATGGCGTTGCTGGGAGAGGAGGGGGACAGGTCATGGTGTTTCTGGGGGGGCACATCATGGCGTTGCTGGGAGGGGTCACATCATGGCATTGCTGGGAGGGGGCACGTCATGGCTTTGCTTTGGTGCGATTTTGGGCTAAAAGGAAGGCTCTGTGTTTCTTCTCTTTGGGGCCCTTCACAGTGAGCTCTGTGATTCCTCTTCTTTGGGGCACATTCCTGTGGGGGGGGGGGCACGTGTTTCTCCCCGCTCTTTACTGGGCCAATTTGGATGGGGCCCTCCACACAGTGAGGTCCCCACTGTGCTTGTGGGGGTATGTGGGCAGGGGGCTTATTGTAATCTGGAAGCCCCAGATCCTGGCCGCAATGTGAATAAGTATGGGGTACCTTACCCATTCACCAAAAAAGTGTGAAAAAGTAATAAAAACACAGAGACAGTTTTTGAAAATTCCTTTATTAAAAAATAAAAAACAGTGTCCCTCGATGTGTCATTTAAAAAAAAAAAAAAAAAAGAGTGTCCCTCGATGGGTGTCCTCAAGATTGTCCCTTGATGGGTGTCCTTAAGATTGTCCCGGGGGCACATCATGGCATTGCTGTGAGAGGAGGAGGGGGGCACGTCATGGCGTTGCTGGGAGAGGAGGGGGCACATCATGGAGTTGCTGGGAGAGGAGGGGGCACATAATGGAGTTGCTGGGAGAGGAGGGGGGCACGTCATGGAGTTGCTGGGAGAGGAGGGGGCACATCATTGCGTTGCTGGGAGAGGAGGGGGCACATCATGGCATTGCTGGGAGGGGGAGCACATCATGGCATTGCTGGGAGAGGAGGGGGCTTATCATGGCATTGCTGGGAGGGGGAGCACATCATGGCATTGCTGGGAGGGGGGCACGTCATGGCATTTCTGGGGGGGCACGTCATGGCGTTGCTGGGAGAGGAGGGGGGCACATCATGGCGTTGCTGGGAGAGGAGGGGTGCACATCATGGCGTTTCTGGGGGGGCACGTCATGGCGTTGCTGGGAGAGGAGGGGGGCACATCATGGCGTTGCTGGGAGAAGAGGGGGGGCACATCATGGCATTGCTGGGAGGGGGCACATCATGGCATTGCTGGGAGGGGGCACATCATGGCATTGCTGGGAGGGGGGCACGTCATGGCGTTTCTGGGGGGCACGTCATGGCATTGCTGTGAGAGGAGGAGAGGGGCACGTCATGGCGTTGCTGGGAGAGGAGGGGGCACATCATGGAGTTGCTGGGAGAGGAGGGGGGCACGTCATGGAGTTGCTGGGAGAGGAGGGGGCACATCATGGCGTTGCTGGGAGAGGAGGGGGCACATCATGGCATTGCTGGGAGGGGGATCACATCATGACATTGCTGGGAGGGGAGCACGTCATGGCGTTTCTGGGGGGGCACGTCATGGCGTTGCTGGGAGAGGAGGGGGGCACATCATGGCGTTGCTGGGAGAGGAGGGGGGCACATCATGGCGTTGCTGGGAGAGGAGGGGGGGCACATCATGGCGTTTCTCGGGGGGCACGTCATGGAGTTGCTGGGAGAGGAGGGGGCACATCATGGCGTTGCTGGGAGAAGAGGGGGGGCACATCATGGCATTGCTGGGAGGGGGCACATCATGGCGTTTCTGGGGGGCCACGTCATGGCGTTGCTGAGAGAGGAGGGGGGCACATCATGGCGTTGCTGGGAGAGGAGGGGGGCACGTCATGGAGTTGCTGGGAGAGGAGGGGGCACATCATGGCGTTGCTGGGAGGGGGGGGGGCACATCATGGCGTTGCTTTGGTGCAATTTTGGGCTAAAAGGAAGGCTCTGTGTTTCTTCTCTTTGGGGCCCTTCACAGTGAGCTCTGTGATTCCTCTTCTTTGGGGCACATTCCTGTGGGGGGGGCCACGTGTTTCTCCCCGCTCTTTACTGGGCCAATTTGGATGGAGCCCTCCACACAGTGAGGGCCCCACTGTGTTTGTGGGGGTATGTGGGCAGGGGGCTTATTGTAATCTGGAAGCCCCAGATCCTGGCCGCAATGTGAATGAGTATGGGGTACCTTACCCATTCACCAAAAAAGTGTGAAAAAGTAATAAAAACACAGAGACAGTTTTGAAAATTCCTTTATTAAAAAATAAAAACCAGTGTCCCTCGATGTGTCATTAAAAAAAAAAAAAAAAAATAGTGTCCCTCGATGGGTGTCCTCAAGATTGTCCCTTGATGGGTGTCCTTAAGATTGTCCCGGGGGCACATCATGGCATTGCTGTGAGAGGAGGAGGGGGCACGTCATGGCGTTGCTGGGAGAGGAGGGGGCACATCATGGAGTTGCTGGGAGAGGAGGGGGGGCACGTCATGGAGTTGCTGGGAGAGGAGGGGGCACATCATGGCGTTGCTGGGAGAGGAGGGGGCACATCATGGCATTGCTGGGAGGGGGAGCACATCATGGCATTGCTGGGAGGGGGGCAGGTCATGGTGTTTCTGGGGGGGCACGTCATGGCGTTGCAGGGAGAGGAGGGGGGCACATCATGGCGTTGCTGGGAGAGGAGGGGGGCACATCATGGCGTTGCTGGGAGAAGAGGGGGGGGTCATTATGGCGTTGCTGGGAGAAGAGGGGGGGCACATCATGGCATTGCTGGGAGGAAGCGCATCATGGCATTGCTGGGAGGGGGGCACATCATGGCGTTGCTTTGGTGTGATTTTGGGATAAAAGGAAAGCTCTGTGTTTCTTCTCTTTGGGGCCCTTCACAGTGAGCTTTGTGATTCCTCTTCTTTGGGGCACATTCCTTTGGGGGGGGGCCACGTGTTTCTCCCCGCTCTTTACTGGGCCAATTTGGATGGGGCCCTCCACACAGTGAGGGCCCCACTGTGGTTGTGGGGGTATGTGGGCAGGGGGCTTATTGTAATCTGGAAGCCCCAGATCCTGGCCGCAATGTGAATAAGTATGGGGTACCTTACCCATTCACCAAAAAAGTGTTAAAAAGTAATAAAAACACAGAGGCAGTTTTTGAAAATTCCTTTATTAAAAAATAAAAAACAGTGTCCCTCGATGTGTCATTAAAAAAAAAAAAAAAAAGAGTGTCCCTCGATGGGTGTCCTCAAGATTGTCCCTTGATGGGTATCCTTAAGATTGTCCCGGGGGCACATCATGGCATTGCTGTGAGAGGAGGAGGGGGCACGTCATGGCGTTGCTGAAAGAGGAGGGGGCACATCATGGAGTTGCTGGGAGAGGAGGGGGGCACGTCATGGAGTTGCTGGGAGAGGAGGGGGCACATCATGGCGTTGCTGGGAGAGGAGGGGGCACATCATGGCATTGCTGGGAGGGGGAGCACATCATGACATTGCTGGGAGGGGGGCACGTCATGGCGTTTCTGGGGGGGCACGTCATGGCGTTGCTGGGAGAGGAGGGGGGCACATCATGGCGTTGCTGGGAGAGGAGGGGGGCACATCATGGCGTTGCTGGGAGGGGGGCAGGTCATGGTGTTTCTGGGGGGGCACATCATGGCGTTGCTGGGAGGGGTCACATCATGGCATTGCTGGGAGGGGGGGGCACGTCATGGCTTTTCTGGGGGGGCACGTCATGGCGTTCCTGAGAGAGGAGGGGGGCACATCATGGCATTGCTGGGA
The DNA here is from genome assembly GCA_029206835.1 of Rana muscosa. Classification (NCBI taxonomy): domain Eukaryota; kingdom Metazoa; phylum Chordata; class Amphibia; order Anura; family Ranidae; genus Rana; species Rana muscosa. Next base: position 251,682,235 of record CM055123.1, on the reverse strand, counting down.
GAGGAGGGGGGCAGGTCATGGCATTGCTGGGAGAGGAGGGGGGCACATCATGGCGTTTCTGGGGGGGCACGTCATGGTGTTGCTGGGAGAGGAGGGGGGCACATCATGGCGTTTCTGGGGGGGCACATCATGGCTTTGCTGGGAGGGGGGGCACATCATGGCGTTGCTGGGAGAGGAGGGGGGCACATCATGTCATTGCTGGGAGAGGAGGGGGGCACATCATGGCGTTGCTGGGAGAGGAGGGGGGCACATCATGGAGTTGCTGGGAGAGGGGCACATCATGGCGTTGCTGGGAGAGGAGGGGGGCACATCATGGCGTTGCTGGGAGAGGAGGGGGGCACATCATGGCGTTGCTGGGAGAGGAGGGGGGCACATCATGGAGTTGCTGGGAGAGGGGAGGGGGCACATCATGGCGTTGCTGGGAGGGGGCACGTCATGGCGTTGCTTTGGTGCGATTTTGGGCTAAAAGGAAGGCTCTGTGTTTCTTCTCTTTGGGGCCCTTCACAGTGAGCTCTGTGATTCCTCTTCTTTGGGGCACATTCCTGTGGGGGGGGGGGCACGTGTTTCTCCCCGCTCTTTACTGGGCCAATTTGGATGGAGCCCTCCACACAGTGAGGGCCCCACTGTGTTTGTGGGGGTATGTGGGCAGGGGGCTTATTGTAATCTGGAAGCCCCAGATCCTGGCCGCAATGTGAATAAGAATGGGGTACCTTACCCATTCACCAAAAAAGTGTGAAAAAGTAATAAAAACACAGAGACAGTTTTTGAAAATTCCTTTATTAAAAAATAAAAACCAGTGTCCCTCGATGTGTCATTAAAAAAAAGAGTGTCCCTCGATGGGTGTCCTCAAGATTGTCCCTTGATGGGTGTCCTTAAGATTGTCCCGGGCGCACATCATGGCATTGCTGTGAGAGGAGGAGGGGGCACGTCATGGCGTTGCTGGGAGAGGAGGGGGCACATCATGGAGTTGCTGGGAGAGGAGGGGGGGCACGTCATGGAGTTGCTGGGAGAGGAGGGGGCACATCATGGCGTTGCTGGGAGAGAAGGGGGCACATCATGGCATTGCTGGGAGGGAGAGCACATCATGGCATTGCTGGGAGGGGGTAGGTCATGGTGTTTCTGGGGGGGCACGTCATGGCGTTGCTGGGAGAGGAGGGGGGCACATCATGGCGTTGCTGGGAGAGGAGGGGGGCACATCATGGCGTTGCTGGGAGAGGAGGGGGGGCACATCATGGCGTTTCTGGGGGGGCACGTCATGGCGTTGCTGGGAGAGGAGGGGGCACATCATGGCGTTGCTGGGAGAGGAGGGGGGCACATCATGGCGTTGCTGGGAGAAGAGGGGGGGGCACATCATGGCATTGCTGGGAGGGGGAGCACATCATGGCATTGCTGGGAGGGGGGCACGTCATGGCGTTTCTGGGGGGCACGTCATGGCGTTGCTGAGAGAGGAGGGGGGCACATCATGGCGTTGCTGGGAGAGGAGGGGGGCACGTCATGGAGTTGCTGGGAGAGGAGGGGCACGTCATGGCATTGCTGGGAGGGGGGGCACGTCATGGCATTGCTGGGAGAGGAGGGGGGCACATCATGGCGTTTCTGGGGAGGCACGTCATGGTGTTGCTGGGAGAGGAGGGGGGCACATCATGGCGTTTCTGGGGGGGCACATCATGGCTTTGCTGGGAGGGGGGGCACATCATGGCGTTGCTGGGAGAGGAGGGGGGCACATCATGTCATTGCTGGGAGAGGAGGGGGGCACATCATGGCGTTGCTGGGAGAGGAGGGGGGCACATCATGGAGTTGCTGGGAGAGGGGCACATCATGGCGTTGCTGGGAGAGGAGGGGGGCACATCATGGCGTTGCTGGGAGAGGAGGGGGGCACATCATGGCGTTGCTGGGAGAGGAGGGGGGCACATCATGGAGTTGCTGGGAGAGGGGAGGGGGCACATCATGGCGTTGCTGGGAGGGGGCACGTCATGGCGTTGCTTTGGTGCGATTTTGGGCTAAAAGGAAGGCTCTGTGTTTCTTCTCTTTGGGGCCATTCACAGTGAGCTCTGTGATTCCTCTTCTTTGGGGCACATTCCTGTGGGGGGGGGGCACGTGTTTCTCCCCGCTCTTTACTGGGCCAATTTGGATGGGGCCCTCCACACAGTGAGGGCCCCACTGTGTTTGTGGGGGTATGTGGGCAGGGGGCTTATTGTAATCTGGAAGCCCCAGATCCTGGCCGCAATGTGAATAAGTATGGGGTACCTTACCCATTCACCAAAAAAGTGTGAAAAAGTAATAAAAACACAGAGACAGTTTTTGAAAATTCCTTTATTAAAAAATAAAAAACAGTGTCCCTCGATGTGTCATTAAAAAAAAAAAAAAAGAGTGTCCATCGATGGATGTCTTCAAGATTGTCCCTTGATGGGTGTCCTTAAGATTGTCCCGGGGGCACATCATGGCATTGCTGTGAGAGGAGGAGGGGGCACGTCATGGCGTTGCTGGGAGAGGAGGGGGCACATCATGGAGTTGCTGGGAGAGGAGGGGGGCACGTCATGGAGTTGCTGGGAGAGGAGGGGGCACATCATGGCGTTGCTGGGAGAGGAGGGGGCACATCATGGCGTTGCTGGGAGAGGAGGGGGCACATCATGGCATTGCTGGGAGGGGGAGCACATCATGGCATTGCTGGGAGGGAGGCACGTCATGGCATTTCTGGGGGGGCGCGTCATGGCGTTGCTGGGAGAGGAGGGGGGCACATCATGGCGTTGCTGGGAGAGGAGGGGGGCACATCATGGCGTTTCTGGGGGGGCACGTCATGGCATTGCTGGGAGAGGAGGGGGGCATATCATGGCGTTGCTGGGAGAAGAGGGGGGGCACATCATGGCATTGCTGGGAGGGGGCACATCATGGCATTGCTCGGAGGGGGCACATCATGGCATTGCTGGGAGGGGGGGGGGCACGTCATGGCGTTGCTTTGGTGCGATTTTGGGCTAAAAGTAGGGCTGCAACTAACGATTATTTTCATAATCGATTAGTTGGCCAATTATTGTTTCGATTAATCGACTAATCGGTTAATAACCGTTAAAAAAAAGAAGGTAATTTTTTGCATTTTTTCATTTTTTTGGGCCAATTTGTTGTTGGGCAGATTACAAAACACAAATTTTCGCAAAACACATTACATGCTTTTCTGCAGCTTCTCCATTGAAGTATATTAAACCAAATAACTAAAATAGCATTGTTTTGAGTTAAAAAAAAGTCCTTGCCCTTTCCAAATACGCAGCAGCTGAAAAAATCATGGATGTGAACGTGTCCCATAGAAACCATGTAAAATAACTGTAGTGTGTTTCTGCAAAAAGCACCAAAAAACACGGAGGTGTGACCCAGGCCTGAGATGTTTAGTAACATGGGGTTAAAAAAACTAAAATTAGTACAAAAAGAGCAAATAATCGCTACTGTAAGGGGTTCATTTTTTACTGTGGGGCAGTGAAAGTAATATTTACAGTAGCAATTTGCTCTTTTTGTAATATAAAGGGTTAATTTTAGTTTATTTTTAACCTCATTATGTTACTGACCGATTAATCGATTATGAAAATTGTAATCGATTAATTTCATAATCGATTAGTTGTCGATTAATCGATTAGTTGTTTCGGCCCTAGCTAAAAGGAAGGCTCTGTGTTTCTTCTCTTTGGGGCCCTTCACAGTGAGCTCTGTGATTCCTCTTCTTTGGGGCACATTCCTGTGGGGGGGGCCACGTGTTTCTCCCCGCTCTTTACTGGGCCAATTTGGATGGGGCCCTCCACACAGTGAGGGCCCCACTGTGTTTGTGGGGGTATGTGGGCAGGGGGCTTATTGTAATCTGGAAGCCCCAGATCCTGGCCGCAATGTGAATAAGTATAGGGTACCTTACCCATTCACCAAAAAAGTGTGAAAAAGTAATAAAAACACAGAGACAGTTTTTGAAAATTCCTTTATTAAAAAATAAAAACCAGTGTCCCTCGATGTGTCATTAAAAAAAAAAAAGAGTGTCCCTCGATGGGTGTCCTCAAGATTGTCCCTTGATGGGTGTCCTTAAGATTGTCCCGGGGGCACATCATGGCATTGCTGTGAGAGGAGGAGGGGGCACGTCATGGCGTTGCTGGGAGAGGAGGGGGCACATCATGGAGTTGCTGGGAGAGGAGGGGGGCACGTCATGGAGTTGCTGGGAGAGGAGGGGGCACATCATGGCGTTGCTGGGAGAGGAGGGGGCACATCATGGCATTGCTGGGAGGGGGAGCACATCATGGCATTGCTGGGAGGGGGGAAGGTCATGGTGTTTCTGGGGGGGCACGTCATGGCGTTGCTGGGAGAGGAGGGGGGCACATCATGGCGTTGCTGGGAGAGGAGGGGGGCACATCATGGCGTTGCTGGGAGAGGAGGGGGGCACATCATGGCGTTGCTGGGAGAGGAGGGGGGGCACATCATGGCGTTTCTGGGGGGGCACGTCATGGCGTTGCTGGGAGAGGAGGGGGGCACATCATGGCGTTGCTGGGAGAGGAGGGGGGCACATCATGGCGTTGCTGGGAGAAGAGGGGGGGCACATCATGGCATTGCTGGGAGGGGGAGCACATCATGGCATTGCTGGGAGGGGGCATGTCATGGCGTTTCTGGGGGGGCACGTCATGGCGTTGCTGAGAGAGGAGGGGGGCACATCATGGCGTTGCTGGGAGAGGAGGGGGGCACGTCATGGAGTTGCTGGGAGAGGAGGGGGCACATCATGGCGTTGCTGGGAGAAGATTGGGGGGCACATCATGGCATTGCTGGGAGGTGGCACATCATGGCATTGCTGGGAGGGGGCACGTCATGGCGTTGCTTTGGTGCGATTTTGGGCTAAAAGGAAGGCTCTGTGTTTCTTCTCTTTGGGGCCCTTCACAGTGAGCTCTGTGATTCCTCTTCTTTGGGGCACATTCCTGTGGGGGGGGGGGCACGTGTTTCTCCCCGCTCTTTACTGGGCCAATTTGGATGGGGCCCTCCACACAGTGAGGGCCCCACTGTGTTTGTGGGGGTATGTGGGCAGGGGGCTTATTGTAATCTGGAAGCCCCAGATCCTGGCCGGAATGTGAATAAGTATGGGGTATCTTACCCATTCACCAAAAAAGTGTGAAAAAGTAATAAAAACACAGAGACAGTTTTTGAAAATTCCTTTATTAAAAAATAAAAAAGAGTGTCCCTCGATGTGTCATTTAAAAAAAAAAGAGTGTCCCTCGATGGGTGTCCTCAAGATTGTCCCTTGATGGGTGTCCTTAAGATTGTCCCGGGGGCACATCATGGCATTGCTGTGAGAGGAGGAGGGGGCACGTCATGGCGTTGCTGGGAGAGGAGGGGGCACATCATGAAGTTGCTGGGAGAGGAGGGGGGCACGTCATGGAGTTGCTGGGAGAGGAGGGGGCACATCATGGCGTTGCTGGGAGAGAAGGGGGCACATCATGGCATTGCTGGGAGGGGGAGCACATCATGGCATTGCTGGGAGAGGGGCACGTCATGGCGTTTCTGGGGGGGCACGTCATGGCGTTGCTGAGAGAGGAGGGGGGCACATCATGGCGTTGCTGGGAGAGGAGAGGGGGGCACGTCATGGAGTTGCTGGGAGAGGAGGGGGCACATCATGGCGTTGCTGGGGGGGGGCACATCATGGCGTTGCTTTGGTGCGATTTTGGGCTAAAAGGAAGGCTCTGTGTTTCTTCTCTTTGGGGCCCTTCACAGTGAGCTCTGTGATTCCTTTTCTTTGGGGCACATTCCTGTGGGGGGGGGCACGTGTTTCTCCCCGCTCTTTACTGGGCCAATTTGGATGGGGCCCTCCACACATTGAGGGCCCCACTGTGGTTGTGGGGGTATGTGGGCAGGGGGCTTATTGTAATCTGGAAGCCCCAGATCCTGGCCGCAATGTGAATGAGTATGGGGTACCTTACCCATTCACCAAAAAAGTGTGAAAAAGTAATAAAAACACAGAGACAGTTTTTGAAAATTCCTTTATTAAAAAATAAAAAAGAGTGTCCCTCGATGTGTCATTTAAAAAAAAAAGAGTGTCCCTCGATGGGTGTCCTCAAGATTGTCCCTTGATGGGTGTCCTTAAGATTGTCCCGGGGGCACATCATGGCATTGCTGTGAGAGGAGGAGGGGGCACGTCATGGCGTTGCTGGGAGAGGAGGGGGCACATCATGGAGTTGCTGGGAGAGGAGGGGGGCACATCATGGAGTTGCTGGGAGAGGAGGGGGCACATCATGGCGTTGCTGGGAGAGGAGGGGGCACATCATGGCATTGCTGGGAGGGGGAGCACATCATGGCATTGCTGGGAGGGGGGCACGTCATGGCGTTTCTGGGGGGGGCACGTCATGGCGTTGCTGAGAGAGGAGGGGGGCACATCATGGCGTTGCTGGGAGAGGGGGGCACGTCATGGAGTTGCTGGGAGAGGAGGGGGCACATCATGGCATTGCTGGGAGGGGGGGGGCACGCCATGGCTTTGCTTTGGTGCGATTTTGGGCTAAAAGGAAGGCTCTGTGTTTCTTCTCTTTGGGGCCCTTCACAGTGAGCTCTGTGATTCCTCTTCTTTGGGGCACATTCCTGTGGGGGGGGGGGGGGGCACGTGTTTCTCCCCGCTCTTTACTGGGCCAATTTGGATGGGGCCCTCCACACAGTGAGGGCCCCACTGTGGTTGTGGGGGTATGTGGGCAGGGGGCTTATTGTAATCTGGAAGCCCCAGATCCTGGCCGCAATGTGAATGAGTATGGGGTACCTTACCCATTCACCAAAAAAGTGTTAAAAAGTAATAAAAACACAGAGACAGTTTTTGAAAATTCCTTTATTAAAAAATAAAAAACAGTGTCCCTCGATGTGTCATAAAAAAAAAAAAAAAAGAAGAGTGTCCCTCGATGGGTGTCCTCAAGATTGTCCCTCGGTGGGTGTCCTCAATGTTGGATAGGGAACTAGCCCTATCAGCATGTCTTTTGATTTGAGGTGTGGGAGGAAACCGGAGTACCCGGGGGAAACCCACGCAGACACAGGGAGAACATGCAAACTCCAGGCAGAAGGCGTCGTCAGGATTCGAACCCCCGCAAACCTTTTTCTGCTAGGTGAGGGCGCTAACCACTACACCACTGTGCTGCCCAGTTTTACAAGCTGTTCTTTTCCAATCTATTCTACACACTGCGGGAGAACCCCCTACGTCACTCCCTGTGGGTGGAGTCTTTATACAGACGTGTGCATCTACCAATGAAAGGCACAGGACTGGTTTGATGGGCAGCATCATTGACCTATGGTTAAAGGCGTTTAGGAAGCTCTCAGCCAATGGAAAGGACAGCCTAGCTGATCTAGGAGGGACACGCTAATAAAGAGAAAAAAAAATGAAGAGGCGGGGGGAGGGAGGGAGGAAGGGGTTTCCTGGCAGCAGGGATCTTTTTCCCGCTTTTAAACAACTGACCTCCGGAAATGTATGTCCTTTTTCCCCACAAATGGAGCCTTCGTTATAGAGCTTTTGTTTGGAATGTGATCACCACTGCTGTATTTATTGTGTGCTCTAAAGGAAGACTGACAATTTAGATTTTTTTTTCTTTTTTCTTTCAATAAAACTTATCCAAAAAACATTTCTTCATTAACTTAGGCCAATATGAAGAAAAGAAAGCTGAACAGCTTGCTAGGGAATTTCTTTATTCTAATACCGGATACAAAGGTGACCTACAAGTACAAGCTAACATGTTTCACACCAAAAACGGGTGCTTTCTCATGGGCCAATATGAAGTCTGCTACATCTTTTTGTTAATAAAAATCCCAATAAGTGTCTATTGATCTGTTTGCGTGAAAGTTATAGCGTCTACAAACCTATAAGATATATCTATTTATATATTTTTTTTACTAGTAATGGCAGCGATCAACGACTTACAGCGGGACTGCAATATTGCTGTGAACATTCTGACACTTTTTGGAAACCAGTGGCAATATTACGGTGATCAGCGCTAAAAAAAAAGCACTGTCACTATACTAATGACACTGACTGGGAAGGGGTTAACTGTGTGCCTAGCCAGTGTTTTTTCTAAACTGTAGGAGGTGCTTTTACTAAGGGAAGACATGGATCCAAGTTCCTCTTTGCAGGAAGACGCGATCCATGCCTTTCCTACTGAAATAATGGCGATCTCCCTTGTTTACATAGGCAGGATGCTGTGTTGCCTCTCTGCTGGATGATCGGCGGATGCCGGCAGACATTGAGTCTGCAGTGCCTGCTGCTGGGCTCCCGCTGTTTGTAATCACAGAGAGTGCAAGCTGCAGGTGGTGCGCATGCACGCCCCCTACCTGGATCACGTGTGTGTGTGTGTGCGTGTGTGTGTGCATACGTGATTTGGTGCAGAGGTGCCGCCCTCAGCAGTAAAACCTGTAATGGGGTGGACCTTAAGTGGTAAAAACTCCCCTGCATGTTGGCCTATGTGTCCATGCACACACATATATTTAGCAGTGTTTAGAGGCAGGAAAAAACCCTCTGCCAGTGTGTGCCACAGCAGCAGTGTTTGGCAGAAAAACGCTTGTAAGCGCATCTAAATGTGCTTAAATGCATTTTAACGCTTTCACACGGGCTGTCTGATCAGGTTTTCAGGCAGACCTGATCCTGTCCTCTATGGAGTGGCGGTTTGTCAGCGGACACACGTCCGCTGACACCCGCTGCCATCTGATCCTGTCTGCCAAAAACAGACACATGGTAGCAGTGGCGTAGCGTGGGTTGTCAGCGCCCGGGGCAAGGCAAGAAATTTGCGCCCCCTAACTTGCGGACTTTTTGCACTCCCTGAGTCCCTTCCTACAATAGTACTGACCAGCCTGATTTCTAAACTGACCACTACACTAACCCCTACACGGACCTACATGATTCCTAAACTGACCATTACACTTTCCTACTTGTCCACTGCACTGACCTACCCGATTCCTACACTGGCCACTACACTGACCACCAGGGCTGGTGCAAGGATTTTTGCTGCCCTCCCCCCGGCTGCGCCCTGACTCCACTTTACCCTGCAACACTTGTGACCTTAGAAAAAAAGAAGCCCTAAGGCCAACGCTGCGCTAATTTAAGATGATAATAAAAAAAATTATGATAAAGTGTATAAGAAAGCAGCTTGCACTTAAGTTCAGTACAAAAAACTTAGGATAGATAGCAAAAAATGGAAAGAGTGCAGCTCTATGTGGTTAAAACCATGCGTGAAATTAATGTTAAACCTTGAAATGTAAACAAATGATATGTGAAAAATGTATTAAAAAGAAAACTAATGCAGAGTCCAAAAAGAACACAACATAGTCCGTGAAGAGTTCATTCCAAAAGCAAATCCGTGAAGGGTTAATTCCCCCCAAAAAAAGACAAATTGCTTGCCAAGAAAGTGAAGTTCGGTGAATAATAAGTCCCAAAATAAATCAGGGTATTGCCAGAGAAGTAGTGAGTGATAGAAATCTTCCCAAGAGCAGCGTGATTTTTCAGGTGTGACACCCAAGTGATTAATATCTTGCTTACCAGATTGTGCATCAGTCACGGCTATCTGGTAAGCAAGATATTAATCACTTGGGTGTCACACCTGAAAAATCACGCTGCTCTTGGGAAGATTTCTATCACTCACTACTTCTCTGACAATACCCTGATTTATTTTGGGACTTATTATTCACCGAACTTCACTTTCTTGGCAAGCAATTTGTCTTTTTTTGGGGGGAATTAACCCTTCACGGATTTGCTTTTGGAATGAACTCTTCACAAACTATGTTGTGTTCTTTTTGGACTCTGCATTAGTTTTCTTTTTAATAAATTTTTCACATATCATTTGTTTACATTTCAAGGTTTAACATTAATTTCACACATGGTTTTAACCACATAGAGCTGCACTCTTTCCATTTTATGAACACATGTGACCTATCTGACCCCTACACTGACCCCCTGACACATACACTGACCCCCTGACACACTTACCTGACACATACACTGACCCCCTGACACATACACTGACCCCCTGACACATACACTGACCCCCTGACACACTTACCTGACACATACACTGACCCCCTGACACATACACTGACCCCCTGACACACTTACCTGACACATACACTGACCCCCTGACACATACACTGACCCCCTGACACACTTACCTGACACATACACTGACCCCCTGACACATACACTGACCCCCTGACACATACACTGACCCCCTGACACATACACTGACCCCCTGACACACTTACCTGACACATACACTGATCCCCTGACACATACACTGACCCCCTGACACACTTACGTGACACATACACTGACCCCCTGACACATACACTGACCCCCTGGCACACTTACCTGACACATACACTGACCCCCTGACACATACACTGACCCCCTGACACATACACTGACCCCCTGACACACTTACCTGACACATACACTGATCCCCTGACACATACACTAACCCCCTGACACACTTACCTGACACATACACTGACCCCCTGACACACTTACCTGACACATACACTGACCCCCTGACACATACACTGACCCCCTGACACATACTCTGACCCCCTGACACATACACTGACCCCCTGACACACTTACCTGACACATACACTGACCCCCTGACACATACACTGACCCCCTGACACACTTACCTGACACATACACTGATCCCCTGACACATACACTGACCCCCTGACACACTTACCTGACACATACACTGACCCCCTGACACACTTACCTGACACATACACTGACCCCCTGACACATACACTGACCCCCTGACACACACACTGACCCCCTGACACACTTACCTGACACATACACTGACACACTGACCCACCTACCTGACACCTACACTGACCTTACACCTACACTGACCCCCTGACCTTTCACCTACACTGACCCCCTGACCTTACACCTACACTGACCCCCTGACCTTACACCTACAGTAGGAGTCCTACTTCCTGCACTACTCACACCCCCCTCCCCCTCCACACAGCCAATACATCCTCCTTACCTCTCTGCTCTTCGCCAGGACTCTCCTCATGACCTCAGCACTGGATCTGGACGGATGTGCAGGACTCCCCGCCAGCGCCATCCACCCGCACCTCCGCTCCATGTCAGACGCCGGCTGCACCTCCAGGTGTAGTGGAGGCCCCGCTCCTTGTCAGTGTAGTGGAGGCTCCGCTCCTCCTTGTCAGACTCAGCACTATCACTGTGCCCAATGCCTCACTGTGCCCGTGTCTCACTGTGCCCATGCTTCACTGTGTCCAATGCCTCACTGTGCCCAATGCCTCACTGTGCCCGCGTCTCACTGTGCCCATGTCTCACTGTGCCCGTGTCTCACTGTGCCCATGCTTCACTGTGCCCGTCAGCCGTGTACCTGATTGGCGGCATCCCGGCGGCCATTCCCATCAGCTCAGCACTATTTCTTTATATCTATTCACACTCAGGGTCACGGATTATACCTTTCAGTGCTTTGCAGCAGATGATCTTTTTAATTATAGTAGTGCAGAATTACTTTCTATACACATTGGGCACAGTGAAGCACAGGCACAGTGAGACATGGGCACAGTGAGGCACGGGCACAGTGAGACAAGGGGACACAGTGAAGCATGGACACAGTGAAGCATGGGCACAGTGAAACATGGGCACAGCGAAGCATGGGCACAGTGAAACATGGGCACAGCGAAGCATGGGCACAGTGAAGCATGGGCACAGTGAGGCATGGGCACAGTGAGACACAGGCACAGTGAGGCACAGTGAGGCATGGGCACAGTGAAGCATGGGCACAGTGAGGCATGGGCACAGTGAGGCATGGGCACATAACCAATATTATTTATTGTTATCCCTCCTATTATTTTTATACAGTATGGGGTAAATCAGTATTTTGACTTGATTTGTGACTTGACCAAAATAAATGACTTGACTTGACTTGCTTGACTTCTAGCAGGGACTCGACTTGACTTGCTTGCTTTTCGTCACAGTAACTTGGGACTTGCTTGAGACTTGAAGGTTAAGACTTGAGACTTGCTTGTGACTTGCACATGTGTGACTTACTCCCATGTCTGCCTACAGGTAAGCTTTATCATAGGCTTACCTGTAGGTACAAGTAAACAAGGTGGGCCTTACCACCACTTTAAGCCCTCCTTGTCACTAATATCTTATGTAGGTTATGTAGGTTTTAGCATGTTAAAGGTAATTAAAAATATATATATATTTCTCTTATCATCCATGGACCGACACGGCGGTTCTTATCACTGAACGTATGGGTATATGTCCCTGCTTGCAGGAGAAGACCTAGGCAGAATGTTAAATGTTAAAACATGCTAGAACAAACCAGAGCTGAACAGCCCCGCCCAGGGGGGCGGTCCCTCCGGACATTACCCTCCCACCTGCAGCTAGCAGGCCTCAGTTTTTTTTTCTGCCTAGCAGAAGGAGAAGACGTGGCTCTCTCAGGAGCCAGTCTCCTGGAAGATTTTACTTTTAAATTTTATTCCTTTGGGAATTTTATTATTTTATTTTTGAGACCTTCAATCAACTGTCGGCTGGGCAACAGGTTGGGTACACTGGTATCCTCGTAGTCTTCCCTGTCCGACCATCGAGCGTGCTGATCCTCGCCTTGTGTGCGTGAGACTCGGTTCACGACATACCCCATGGCTCCAGGGGTGGCCAGGTTGCTTTCATCCTCCCGCGGTCCTCTCAAGATCGAACAGTACCTACTGTATCTTTCGCGGTGGGCGGGCCGACAGCTACGCAGTACGACTCTGTGATAGGTCTGTCTGAAACAAGCCAGTGGGTCCCTCTATTGGCACCGGGGGGTATTCTCCAAGGTGCTTGCGGGATGGGTAAGTAGTCTCTCCTGCTGCAAGGTGAGTACATGCTGGCTGTGTTTCTGTGTGTGGGGGGTTCTCCCTGTCTCCCCCCTGTTATGCTGCTCTCTGCACCCTGTTGTGCTGTGTGGGGATGCTTGGGGGGTCACTCTGCCCTGGGGGGGCCACTCCATGACTGTTAATTTGCTTGGAAAGTGTTCTGGGGGACGCGGCCCCTTATAACTCAGGGCCTCTGTCTTGACGGTGGTATTGCGTTGTCTGATCTGGTTGAAATGCTGGTCTGCTGACCTAGCTTCTAAAAAGCCTCTGAAGAATTTACCATTTAAAGGTGGTAGGCTTTTCGGTGCTGCGCTGGATGACATCATCAAGGATGTCACGGGAGGTAAAAGCACTGTTCTTCCTCAAGCTAGCAAGGGTAAGGAGGCCGCCGTAAGTAGGGTCCTTCCTTTCCAGCAAAAAGGTTTTTTTTTCGTCAGTCAACGGGGAGGCCCTCCCAGACTGACAGCGGTACGGCTGGTGGACACGAGCGCCCATGGGTGCGTATGCCGAACAAGCCGGCTCCCTAGCCCGCCTCTGCGTGAAGTCTTGCCCCCACCCGACTCTGGGGTAGGGGGGACGACTTTGCAGGTCCACGGATCAATGGACCTCCCGGATCTCCTACCGGTGGGTGTGCGAGGTGATCACCTCAGGTTACAGGATAGGTTCCGTTCCTAATACCAGACAGATTCTTCCCTCAAATCTTCCTCTCCTTCCTGCCCATCGAGCGGCCCTATGGGGCCTATCCAGGTTTGAGGTCCGGAGTGATTGTGCCGGTTCCGTCACAGGAGAGGTTTCAGGGATTCTACTTGAATTCGTTTGTCGTCCCAAAAAAGGGACGGTGTTCGGCCTATCTTGGACCTCCAGGTCCTGAATGTCTTCGTGACGGTGCAAAAGTTCCGCATGGAATCCATTCGCACGGTGGTCAGTACACTCCGTCAAGGGGATTTTCTGGCGACCTTGGACATCAAGGACGCCTACTTGCATGTTCGGATCTGCGCTTGCGATCGGCGAAGTCCACTATCAATTTGTGGCTCTTCCTTTCGGCCTAGCCTCGGCACCGAGGGTGTTCACCAAGGTGCTTGTGCCGGTTCTAGCTTGCTGAGACAGCAAGGCATTGGTCGATCTTCTTCTCAGAGCAGGAAATGGCTCAGAATTAGAAAACAGGGTGACTATCGTCAGTCAGACCCTCAGGGACTTCGGGTGGCTCCTAAACATTCAGGAGTCAGTCCGGGTCCCGACTCGAGTTTTGAAGTATCTCGGTCTGATTCTGGACTCCTTGGAGGCAAAGGTATTCCTACCTCCGGGGAAGCTACTGACACTTCAGTCTGCAGTGCGGATGCTGACATCCCAAAAAATGGTCGTCAATCTGTTTTTGCATGGGAGTCCTGGGACTCATGGTGACCTCTTTTCGAGGCCGTTCTGTATGCCCAATTAAACACCAGGGCATTGCAGAAGGAGATCTTGTTCCCTTGGGACAAATCCCCGTTGTCTTTGGATTTTCCGATCCAGGTGAGCCACCTGGTCAGGGCGTCTCTGACATGGTGGTTTGGGTCCCCGGCTCTTCGGTCCGGGAAGTCATTCCTCCCCGTCCAATGATGGTGTTCACTACGGACGCCAGCCTGAAGGGCTGGGGTGTAGTCTGGGGAGTCCTGTTGGCCCAAGGGCTTGGACTCCGGACGAAGCCCGTTTGCCGAACAATGTTCTGGAAATACGGGCCATCAGACTGTGCCTCTCCTCGTGGTCTGAGAGATTGCCGGATCGCTCCATTAGGATCCAGTCGGACAAAGTCACGGTGGTGGCGTATGTTGACCATCAAGAGGGGACTCGGAGCTCAGCTGCGGCTTCCGAGGTCCCCCGTACCCTGAAGTGGGCTAAAATAAGCGTGCCGGCTCTGTCGGCCGTTTACATTCCGGGCATAGAACGGGCGGACTATTTGAGTCGCCAGACATTGGACCAGGGAGAGTGGTCCTTGCACCCGGAGGTATTTCAACTCCTTTGCCACACAAACAGTGGGGCACGCCGGAGGTGGACCCGATGGCCTCTCGTCTCAATCGCAAGTTGTCGGGATTTGTGGCCAGATGCAGGGATCCTTGGGCGGATGCCTCAGAAGCGTCAGTGGCCCATGGGGTCATTATCACCTGATATACGTTTATCCTCCGCGGCAGTTGCTCCCTCGCCTGCTGCGCAGGGTGGCGACCGAGGGAATTCCGGTGATCCTCATTGCTCCGGATTGACCTCGGCTTCACTGGTACGCCGATCTGGTACGCCTAGTCGCGGCCGTTCCCTGATGGTTGCCAATAAGGGAGGACTTTCTGTCTCAAAGTCATATATTTCATCCTGCCTTTACAGTCTCTGGCCTTGAAGGCAGGGCTGTTAAAAGCCAGGTGTTGAGAGACCGAGGTCTCTCGGACTCGGTCATTTCGTCCATATTAAGGACACGGAAGTCTTCCTCCAGAACTATCTCTGTACCTGGAAAGCTTACATCGCCATGTGCGAAGAGCTGGGCTGACATCCTCGGACGTATTCCGTCCCTAGAATCCTGCGTTTCCTACAGCATGGAGTGGTCCAAAGGCTCGCTTTGAGTATCATTAAGGGTCAGATTTCGGCCTTGGCCGTCTTCTTTCGGCGACCACTAGCGGGTCATTCCTTGGTTTGCACCCTTGTGCAGGGGGTTCGCCATGGGCTCCCTCCTGTCAAGTCTCCTCTCGTGGGATCTGAATTGGTACTCTCGGTTCTCCAGGAACCTCCTTTTTGAGAATATCAGAGATATTCCCCTCTTCACTTTGTCTCAGAGGGTGGCCCTTTTTAGTGGCGATCACTTCTGTTAGACGAGTATCTGAATTGGCGACCTTGTACTGCAAGTCGCCATATTTAGTCATCCATAAGGATAAGGCGGTGTTGCATCCGCGACTTTCTCTTTGTCAAGGGTGATCTCGTCTTTTCACCTAAATGAGGACATTGTCCTCCCGTCCTAGTGTCCTCGCCCATCGCATCCCAGAGAGTGTGCGCGGCACACTTTGAATGTGGTACGAGCCTTGCGGGTGTGCCTGTCTGCTGCTTCTATTAGGAAGTCTTCTCTCTGTTTGACTGTCTCTGGTCAGAAACAGGGCCAAGCGGCTTTGTCTGCCACCATTTTCTAGGTGGATCAGACAAACCGTCTTTCAAGCCTATGCTCTCATGGGGCGGGCGCCTCCCTTCCCTGTTACGGCGCATTCCACCAGGGCAATGGTGCTTCTTGGGTTTTCCAACATCAAGCGTCGGTTGCACAAGTGTGCAAGGCGGCGACCTGGTCGTCTGTTCATACCTTTCTAAGTTTTATAGGGTTGATGTGGCTGCATCTCCGGATGCTTCCTTCGGCCGCAAGGTGTTGTAGGCCGCTGTTTAAAGTGGCAACTCCTCCGTTGTGGAGCTCTGCCTTGTTTGGAGTGAAGTTCTTTGGTTTTTCCATTTATACTGCTCCCATCCCTCTTGACACTGCTTTGGGACGTCCCATACGTTCAGTGATAAGAACCGCCGTGTCGGTCCATGGATGATAAGAGAAAATATGGATTTTACGGTGAGTACAAAAATCCTTTCTCTGACATCCATGGACCGACACTGCACCCACCCTTCCTTTTAAGTTTGTGCTGCTTTGTTACGAACTGAGGCCTGCTAGCTGCAGGTGGGAGGGTAATGTCCGGAGGGATCGCCCCCTGGGCGGGGCTGTTCAGCTCTGGTTTGTTCTAGAATGTTTTAACATTCTGCCTAGGTCTTCTCCTGCAAGCAGGGACATATACCCATATGTTCAGTGATAAGAACCGCCGTGTCGGTCCATGGATGTCAGAGAAATGGATTTTACGGTGAGTACAAAAATCCTATTATTTTGACTGACCTCTGAAATCCCTTACTTGGAGTACATCAAAGGACACAGGAGGTTATATTCTTACGAGTATTGGGTTATGCTCCACCTCCAGGCAGGGCCGTTTGAAGGAATTTGGGGGCCCCAAGAAGATTGAGGGCTACTGATTTTTTTTTGAGAAGCGGGGGGGGGGGGGGTTTGGGCTGCTACACAATTTTTTTAAATTTTGTTTTTTAATTCAGAAGCGGAGGGGTGCTACTGAGATTTCTACTGATTTTTGGTTTTAATTTAGAAGGGGGGGTGCTAACGCGGGACATCGATCGTGGGAGGAGGGGCCGCCGTTAGCGGGAGGGGGACCACCGATCAGGGGGGCACCGATCGCGGGAGGGGGGGCCTGCCGATCGCGGCAGGGGGGGGCGCGGATCGCGGGGGGTGGCGGATCACATGAGGGGGGGGCGCCAATCGCGGGTGGGGGGGCTGCCGATCGCGGGAGGGGGGGCCACCGATCGCGGGAGGGGGGCTGCCAATCGCGGGAGGGGGCGCCAATCGCGGGAGGGGGGGGGCGCCAATCGCGGGTGGGGGGGGCCGCTGATTGCGGGAGGGGGGCCGCCAATCGCGGGGGGGGGCGCCAATCGCGGGAGGGGGGCCGCCAATCGCGGGTGGGGGGCCGCCGATCGCGGGAGGGGGGCCGCCGATCGCGGGTGGGGCCGCCGATCGCGGGAGGGGGGCCGCCGATCGTGGGAGGGGGGGCCGCCGATCGCGGGAGGGGGGGGCCGCCGATCGCGGGTGGGGGGGCCGCCGATCGCGGGAGGGGGGGCCGCCAATCGCGGGTGGGGGGGCCGCCGATCGCGGAGGGGGGCCGCCAATCGCGGGAGGGGGGCCGCCAATCGCGGGTGGGGGGCCGCCGATCTCAGGAGGGGGGCCGCTCTGCTGGGGCCCCAGGCCAGCTGGGGGCCCCAAGCAGTTGCTTGGTTTGCCTCTCCTGTTCCGACGGCCCTGCCTCCAGGTGATTGGACACTGGCAAACAGCAAAGCTTTACACCGCCCAGCATAACCCCTCCTACTCCCAGCATTGCCTCAGTTTTGTCAGCAAGCAATATTGGTGTGATACCATAGGGGAGAGACCAGTGCTCCAAAAAAGGGATTTTTTTTTTTTTTCAGCAACACAGGACGGTTAATTCTTAGACTATTGAGATGTTAAAAAAAAAAAAAAAACAATCCCATGAGAGGCAGGCAACAGCAAACAATGGCTAAGGCTGGATTCACACCTATGCATTTTTAGTGCTTTTTGCATTTTGCAGATTTGCACTACAGTCCATTTAACATGGTTTCCTATGGAACACGTTCTGTAGTGCAAAATGCAAACAGCACTAAAAATGCATAGGTGTGAATCCAGCCTAACAAGAACAAATCTCCTAGAAGAAAATGAAGAGGAATAATTGAGAAGTCTCATCCACAGTTGCCTGTAGAGCAGTGATTTTCAACCCTTCTAGTACCATGATCCCTTGATAAATTTTACAAAGTTGTGGAGACCCCTAACAGTTGAATTATTTTTGTAGCTTGGGTTGTCAGCACCCAAGTAATTTGCACCCCTAACCCATGGACATTTAGCGCTCCCTGAGTCCCTTCCACTCGTACAGTATTAAAACCCCTTATGGTACATTTTAGGATGTACCACTCTTTCTTTCCCTTTTATCTCTCTCTATCCTAATTTCCTGTTTTTTTCCCCCATCCCTCTCTCTAGCCTTCTTTCTTGTTCTATTAATCTTTTTCTCCCTTTTTTCTTTGTTCCTCCCCCTCTTTTTCTCTCCTTTCCATGTATTCTCTATTTGTATTCCTTCTCTTACTCCTTGGTGGAGGGAATGGGATGAGTGGCAGTGCTGGTGGGATCAGTGGCAGTGCTGGTGAGGGGTGGGATCAGTGGCAGTGCTGGTGAGGGGTGGGATCAGTGGCAGTGCTGGTGAGGGGTGGGATCAGTGGCAGTGCTGGTGGGGGGTGGGATCAGTGGCAGTGCTGGTGAGGGGTAGGGATCGGTGGCAGTGCTGGTGAGGGGAAGGGATCGGTGGCAGTGCTGGTGAGGGGAAGGGATCAGTGGCAGTGCTGGTGAGGGGTAGGAATCAGTGTTAGTGCTGGTGAGGGATAGGGATCAGTGGCAGTGCTGGTGAGGGGTAGGGATCAGTGGCAGTGCTGGTGAGGGGTAGGGATCAGTGGCAGTGCTGGTGGGGGGTGGGATCAGTGGCAGTGCTGGTGAGGGGTGAGATCAGTGGCAGTGCTGGTGGGGGGTGGGATCAGTGGCAGTGGCATTTCTGGTGAGGGGTGGGATCAGTGGCAGTGCTGGTGAGGGGTGGGATCAGTGGCAGTGCTGGTGAGGGGTGGGATCAGTGGCAGTGCTGGTGAGGGGTGAGATCAGTGGCAGTGCTGGTGAGGGGTGAGATCAGTGGCAGTGCTGGTGGGGAGTGGGATCAGTGGCAGTGATGGGGGGAGTTCTGATCAGCCAACTTGGGTGCTCTTGATCAAGGTCATCTGCTGATCTGAGAACTGTAGTGGGGACTTTTAATGGCAACTATAGTCACAGGTAGTGTTACTCACTTTGTTTCTGGCTCAGTCGTGAAAAGGCTGGGAGAGTGGTGCGGGCTTCAGGAGCAGCCCAGGATTCGGTGACCCCTGGCAAATCGCCATTTGACCCTCAGGTTGAGAACCACTGCTGTAGAACTTTCCAACTAAGGCCTAAACATCCACCTGGAAAAACTTAGCGAATGCATGAGCTGTAGACCTAGCGAGAGCCTAAACTGCGGGGAAACAGAGGCCTGTTGTTGAAAAATCCACCAAGCACCAACACTTCCGGTGGAGTGGGCCTTTTCAGGAAAGGTAGGAACCCTACCTGTCAAGTTCATACTCTTGAGTGAAGATTTATTAAATCCACCTAGCAATTGTGGACTCAGAGGCAGCTTGTCTCTTCCAGGAGCCTTCAAGGAAAACGAAAAGGGCATCAGATCGACAAATTGAAGCTGGGTTTGCGAGATAAGACTCACACAGCCCTGAACACATCCAGGCAATGTAGAGTGATCTCCTTAGGATGTATTGGACCTAGATAAAAGGAAGGCAACACTAATTTTAGGCTGGGTTCACACCTATGCAAATTGGATGTGGTTTTATGCGCATCCAATTCACATATCTCCGGGGTGACTGGGGAGTGCACTGCACCGCACTGTGCGTCTTTGGCTCTGTTTCAGGGCCGAATTCAGGCAAAGATTCGGCCGTCATTCGTCTCTGAAATGGAGAACAGGGACACGCAGCGTTACTGTGCGATAGGCTTGGTTTACACTGGAACCGGCTGCGTAACTAAAACTAGAATCTGGTGCAGCTGCGCATGGTAGCTAATCAGCTTCAAGCTTTTTCAATTAAAATTGGGCAATAAAACCTGGAAGCCAATTGGTTTCTACACCAGATTTTGCACACTCCAATTTTAGTAAATAACCCCCACTATGTCCTGATTCAAGTGAAACGCTGAGACCTTAGGCAGGAAGGAGTTTCATGATCTCAAAACAACCTTGTCCTTGTCAATTACTAAAAAAAAGGTTGATTACAGGACAAGCTCAGACGTCCTGCTAATCGAGGTGATAGAAACAAGAAAGGCAACTGTACATGACAAGAGAGTGAAAAATAAATAAATATCCCAAACAGTACCCTCTTAAAGAGCCAACACCACCAGATTGAGCCACCCTTTCCACAGGGGCTCTGACTCAGGAGTGGGAAGCTAGGGTCTTTAAAAGAGCACCACTATTGCATAAATTTGACGTTTTTATAGCCCTCAGGGCTATGGTCTTGTCCAGTCCTAAATGAAGAAAGCGTAATGCCGCGTACACACCGGACATTCCGACAACAAAACCGTGGATTTTTTTCCGATGGATGTTGGCTCAAACTTGTCTTGCATACACACGGTCACACAAATGTTGTCTGAAATTGCGAACGTCAAGAACGCGGTGACGTACAACGAGCCGAGAAAAATTACGTTTAATAGCCAGTGCGGCTCTTCTGCTCGATTCCGAGCATGCGGGCAGAATTGTGTACACACGCTCGGAATTTCCGACAACAAGTTTTGTTGTCGGAAAATTTGAGAACCAGCTCTCAAATTTTTGTTGTCTGAAATTCTGACAGAAAATGTCCAATGGGGCCTACACACGGTCAGAATTTCCGACAAAAAGCATTTGTTGTCAGAAATTCAGAGCGTGTGTACGCGGCATTAGGCTTGGTTCACACTAGCCGACTCCAAAATTTTGCGATTTTCAGTACAAATTTGGAGTTCAACTTTGATACAGCTTTGAGGTGACTGAAAATACTTTTACACTCTGGCATTGAAGCCGTGTCAAAGTCAAATAAAAGTAGTGCAGAAACCTTTTCTGAAGACGCTGCGACTTCAGTAGTGTCATTTGGAATGTCTCTCCGAGAGATACATGGCATTTCACATGTCCTGCGACTTTGGGTCTTAAAGTGGGATCCTAAGCCATAGGTGTGTGAACCGAGCCTAGGAAGCATAAAATAGGATTTTTTACTCACCGTAAAATCCTTTTCTCTGAGTCCATGGACCGACACAGCTTCTCTATTGACAAAGTGGGTATTATCCGTTAATTAGGAGTGACTAGGCAGAAAAACTTGTAAAAAGTGTTGCATCACACCTTCTACAGTACCGCCCAGGGCGGACCCTCCGGGTATAACCTCTCAGTCTGCATCTTCGCAGATCAGTTCGTCAAAAAGCAGTACAAACTTAAAAGGAGGGGTGAGTTCTGTGTCGGTCCATGGACTCAGAGAAAAGGATTTTACGGTGAGTAAAAAATCCTATTTACTCTTTCATCCATGGACCGACACAGCTTCTCTATTGACAAAGTGGGACATCCCAAAGCAGTGTCAGAGAAAAAACGAGGGGTGGTAACAGCATAAAAATAAACTTCACCTCAAACACAAAACAGCACTCCTCCAACGGAGGAGCTGCAACTCTAAACAGCCGCTTGCAAAACCTTGCGGCCGAAAGAGGCATCCGAAGATGCACCTACATCAACTTTGTAGAATTTTGTGAAAGTGTGAGCGGACGACCAAGTCGCCGCTTTACATAATCGGGAAACAGACGCTTGATGTCGGAAAGCCCAAGAGGCACCTCTTGCCCTGGTCGAATGCGCCGTGATCGGGAAGGGGGGCGCTTGACCCTTTAAGGCGTAAGCCTGGATTACTATCTGTCGGATCCACCTAGAGATGGTGGCCGATGAGACTGCTTGGCCCTTCTTAGGACCAGCCACTGAAACAAACAGTGAGTCTGACTTCCGGAACCGGGAAGTAGCAGATAGGTATACTCTCAAAGCTCGGACAACGTCCAAGGAATGCAACGCCGACTCCTTAGGATTCGACGGCTGAGGACACAAGGATGGAAGTACAATGTCTTCATTGAGATAAAAAGCCGAAACGACTTTTGAAAGGAAGGCTGCGGCCGCAGCACCACCTTATCCTTGTGGAAAATCAAATAGGGAGCCTTGCAGGACAAGGCTGCCAGCTCAGAGACTCGTCTAACTGACGTAACAGCCACCAAAAAGACCACTTTCTGAGAAAGTGTCAACAGGGGAATATCTCTAATATTCTCAAACGGTGCCTTATGAAGCACCGAGAGGACCAGGTTCAAGTCCCACGGAAGTAACGGGGGACGGACCGGAGGGGCCACATGTCGAGCCCCCTGCACAAATGTACTCACGAGAGAGTGAGCCGCCAGGGGTCGCTGAAAAAAGACAGCCAGGGCAGATATCTGTCCCTTAATCGTACTTAGGGCAAGCCTTTGGTCAACCCCATGCTGTAAAACCAGCAGGATTCTGGAAACCAAATAAGTACGCGGATGCCATTTCATTTCCTCACACATGGAGATGTGGGCCTTCCAAGTGCGGTGATAAATCTTCCTAGAGGACGGTTTCCGAGGACTTCTCATAGTAGAGATTACTGAATCTGACAGGCCCCGGTCTCTCAGTACCTGGTTCTCAATAGCCATGCCGTTAAAGCCAGTGACCGTAAAGCAGGATGGAGTATGGGACCTTGCGATAGCAGGTCCTTCCGTAGTGGTAGGCGCCAGGGGACGTCTGCTACCAGACGTACTAGATCGGCGTACCAAGGGCGCTGAGACCAATCTGGAGCGATTAGGATCATTGGAATTCCCTCTGCGGAGCAGAAGAGGAAGAAGCCTTAAGGGAGGGAAGGCATAGATTAGCCGATACTGACCCCACGATGCTACCAACGCATCCGTTGCGTCTGCCCATGGGTCTCTTGACCGGGCCACAAATCTCAATACCTTCCGATTGAGTCGGGAAGCCAGAAGATCTACGTCTGGTGTGCCCCATCTTTGGCAGAGAAGTTGGAACACCTCCGGGTGTAAGGACGATTCTCCCTGGTCCAGCATCTGGCGGCTCAGGTAGTCCGCCTGACAGTTTTCCACGCCCGGAATGTACACGGCCAATAGTGCCGGTACGCTCTTCTCTGGCCACTTCAGGATGCGAGCAACCTCCGATGCTGCAGCTGAGCTTCTTGTTCCTCCTTGATGATTGACATATGCCACCGCTGTGGCGTTGTCTGACTGGATCCTGACTGGACACCCTTGCAGCCTCTGAGACCATTTGAAGAGGCACAGCTTGATCGCCCGGATCTCCAGGACATTGATCGACAGGAGGACTTCCTCTGGGGTC
This sequence comes from Rana muscosa, assembly GCA_029206835.1. NCBI lineage: Eukaryota > Metazoa > Chordata > Amphibia > Anura > Ranidae > Rana > Rana muscosa. The sequence continues at coordinate 251,658,839 of CM055123.1, read as the reverse complement.
CAGCGACCTTGCGCCGACTGGACACCCCAGACTCCCCCCCAACCTGTAAGGCTGGCGTCCGTCGTGATCACTATCTAGTAAACCGGAAGAAATGACTTCCCGGCCATTAGAGCCGGTGCTGTCAGCCACCATACCAGGGATCTCCTGACTAGGTGGCTCACTCGGATTTGATAATCCAGAGATGAAGGGCATCTGTTCCATCTGGACAGAACCTCCTTCTGTAACACTCGAGTGTGGTATTGAACATATGGGTCCGCCTCGAAGGAGGCTACCATGAGGCCCAACACTCGCATGCAAAAACGGAGTGACGACCAATTCCTGGAAGTCAGCTGCCGTACTGCAGCCCGGAGGGTCTGCAACTTCTCCATAGGGAGGAATACCTTTGCCTCCGAGGAATCCAGAATCAACCCCAGGTACACTAGGCGTTGAGTGGGCACCAATAATGACTTTTGCGTGTTTAGTATCCAACCACAGTCTCGAAGAGTCTGACAGGTAATGGACACGCTTACCTCTAATTCTGAGCTTGAAGGGGCCTTCAGTAGAAGGTCATCCAAGTAGCCTGTGATAGCGATACCCCGCTGTCTTGGAAGTGCCAGAATCGGAGCGAGCACCTTGGTGAACGTCCTGGGTGCTGAGGCAAGGCCCAACGGGAGGGCCACAAACTGGTAGTGGTCCTTCCCGATAGCAAATCGCAGAAACCTCTGGTGTCTGGAGTATATGGGGACATGCAGGTATGCGTCCTTGATGTCCAAGGAGGCCAGAAAGTCCCCCGGATGGAGAGCCGTGACTACAGATCGAACCGTCTCCATCCGAAATCTTTGTACCTTCACAAAGCAATTGAGGGCTCTGAGATCCAAGCTTGGACGAACCCCCTCCTTCTTCGGCACAAAGAACAGATTTGAGTAAAAACCCCGTTCCAGTTCTGGAACTGGAATAACTACCCCGCGTTACAGTAGACCCTGGACCGCCCTATACAGGGCCTCCCGACGGGTCGGTAGTAGCTGGAGATTGAAGGTGTTGAATCTGTCCGGTGGACAAGAGAGAAACTCTATCTTGTAGCCTGAGGAGATTACTTCGCAAACCCACCTGTCGGAGATTAGAGCTGTCCACTGAGTCGCAAATTTGTGAAGACGTCCCCCCACCCGAGAGCTGGGTGGGGGTGGACCTTCATGCGGACCCAAATTTGTCCGCAGGCTTCTTGGGTATGCGGGACCAAGGACGCTTTTGTCCTTGGGCAGGCGCTTTATCGGCCTGGGGTCTTTTCCCTGTCGCCCTAGGGGGACGAAAAAAACGCTTGCGTGCAGTAAAGGAGGGCCCTTGCCCCTTGGCGTGGCCCCTTACCCTTGCTAATTTGGGGAAACAAAGTGCTTTTACTTCCTGTGGCATCCTTGATGATGTCATCCAGAGAAGCCCCAAAAAGTCTGTCGCCCTTAAAAGGCAGATCCAACAGGGCTTTCTTGGAAGTCTGGTCCGCAGACCAGCCTTTTAGCCAGATCAGGCGGCGTATTGCTACTGCATAAACCGAAGTTTTAGACAGCAGGGGAATAGTATTCATGTCTGACTCGCAGACAAACCTAAGGCCCTGGACCAACTGGTCGGCCAATGTTATCTCATCAGGAGGAGCATCTCGCTCCTTAACCCCTGGAGTAGCAATCTTGCCCATTCAGTAAGTGTGTGAGACACTAGGGCCCCCGCCAATGCCGGGCGTACTGCCGAGCCTACCACTGAGTATAGGTAGCAAGTGAGTGCTTCAGCCTTCTTATCCACAGGGTCCCTAAAAAAAGGAGCCCCTTCTACAGGAATTGTGGTGGCTCTATTAAGTCTGGACACCGGAGGGTCCACTATAGGGGGAGAGGTCCATTTCTTTAGAAAACTCTCCTCAAAGGGGTACCGTACCGCAAACCTCTTTGGGGCTGTAAAGACCCTCACTGGGTTCTCCCATTCCTTGTATAAGATTTTATCAAAAGACACACAAGGGAACACCTTAGCAGTGCGGGCAGGTCTATGAAACCCAAGTGGACCGGAGTCTCTGCTGCTTCTGCAGTATTTTCCAACTTTAGCATATCCCGCACTGCAGTAATAAGGCAGATGCCAAAGCCGTCTTGCGTACTGACCTGGACTTGGAGTCATCCTCACTGTCCGGTCACGGTCTGCAGTCTCTGATGCGTCAGAATCTGGGCCCCGAGCCGTAGCTGGACCTGGTTCTGCATCAGAATTATCCCCAGAAGCTTGCAGGGGACGGGGCGTTTACTACCCCCTGTATTCCCGTGTGCTGCTTCCACCCTGGCAGCAAACGCCTCTAGGATTGCCGTCATAGCGTTCATAGACACCTCAGGGGCACCAGCTGCTAAATCTGGTGTTTCAGGGGAGAAGACATCTGGCTCAGATGCCATGCTGACCACACGCTGACACCCCCAGGGCTCCAGGCAAGGTATCAATAGGCCACCCTCCTGTGTTGCAGAGTGCAGAGAGGCTGGGTCACCCAGAGGACTCGCCACCCTGGATAGGTACTGCTATGCTACCGTGTGCTGCGCCTGTGATGCTGTCCCTCTGCTGCTGTGTCAGTCTGCTTCTTTTATCAGCATTTCCTGTGTGAATTTTCGCACCAGTGTAATGCACCCTAGAGGCCGGAGGCTCTCGTAAAATGGTTGCCAAAAACGTCTGTATGGAAGATAATGTGGGCTCTAAGAAAATGGCCGCCGACCGAAGATAGAGGTCAAGCAGCCATAGCCCACAAAAAGATGGCCGCCGAACGGCAATATATGCATACAGGGTGGACAAACATAACTGCCGATCAGCTGATAGGGGCCAGTGGGTGTGGCCGAACCACAGGAAGATGGCCGCCGGGCAGTCACAAGAGGCCGAACTCGGCATAGACCACCTCAAAATGGCCGCCGACAGCATGGAGGAGGAAGCACACAAACACAGGTAAGCAGAAATTAAATTTCTTTTAAATGTTAGTTACAGCCAGCCCCGCTCCAGTGGAACCCCCTAGGTGACCCCCAGCACCCAGCAACCTTTAGCTAGAAGCCCAGGGAGGAGGGAAAGGCAGGGAGAGAGGGAAGAAAGGGGCCACAACCACTTACTTGATCTCTCCAGGAATGTCCAGCTAAATCACCCAGCCGAGGCAGGGGAGTTTTACTTACCTATCCTGCATGTATTATGCTGGAAGACATTCCAAACAGGTCATCGTCCGCGCACGGAAGGTGACTGTTGGCCAGGCATGCTGTGATTGGACCCAAAAGGGACGATCATATGTATGCCCTGGAGCGTGACGCTCACCGGACAGTCTGCTGCGACTCGGCCGTAAGGTCAGCCGAAGCTGAGCGGTCCGATGCAAGCCTTGGAGCGTAGGCCCACCGGCCACCCGTGGAGCGACGGGCATGTCGTGGAAAACCCAGCGCGTACCTAGGGTCGGCACACGCTCGATGGCCGAAACTGGGGAGACTACAAGGATCGAGGATCCAGCCTGTCACCCAGTCGGCAGTTGATCGAAGATCGCAGGAAGCAAAAATGTAGCAAAAAAATATATATATCTTTTTCCCCCAGACCAATGGGCCCGAAGGGAGCCATGTCCTACTCCTTGCTAGACAGAAAAAAAAACTGATCTGCGAAGATGCAGACTGAGAGGTTATACCCGGAGGGTCCGCCCCCTGGGCGGTACTGTAGAAGGTGTGATGCAACACTTTTTACAAGTTTTTCTGCCTAGTCACTCCTAATTAACGGATAATACCCACTTTGTCAATAGAGAAGCTGTGTCGGTCCATGGACGAAAGAGTAATCAGGTTAAAATGATTCCAGAAAGTGACTAGGGCATCTACCCTGAAGGTCCAAGGATCCATGGACATTAACATGAGCTTGTCCTTTTTGAATCAACATATACAGAGCAGTGCCAAAATGGCATTTACTATCAAAAAGAAAAGGAAAGTTCTGTCAACCAGCAATTTTGCACCAAGTGCTGCCAACCCGATAAACCGGACCTAAAGGCTCCATGTTCTTTTGCCATGCACTTAACAAATCCCTACAGATGCAATGGTGAGTTGCATGGCCACATTGGCCATGAAAGAGGAAGCCCCAAAAAGGGATTCAAACGTTTAGTGGTACCCCTATTAAAATGAATCAGTGATGCATCCATGGTGGGAATAAACTCCCTCTAATAGGGGATAAGTATACTCTCAGGTGGGGCCTAGCATCCTTCAAAGTGTTTCTAGTCCATATAGAGAAATAGACCCAAGGCAGCAAGCTGATCCCCAAATGCAGGTTAACATGCACTGAATCATAAAGGTTTGAAATATTCCCCAGTAAATCTGGGTCAAAAGCAGAAATCTCTTTAAAGACAGACTGTTGGGAATCTGAAAGAGTAATTGAGGCCCCCCAGGCTCGGTTTGGATGAATGGCTCAGGAGGGTTTAGAGAGAGACTCTGCATGGCATAGCACCAGAGCATACATAGAACCTCAGCAGAGTGATCCAGTAGCTGAGCACATACAGCTAAAAAGTCCACAGTGGACATGGAGAAGGTCTCTCCCACATTCAAGGTAGCAGTTGAAGACTCAGATGATTACAATTCTTTAACAATAGAAGTTCCAGATTACTGGTCTTGGTTCCGTCTGGGGATACTGGGTAAACACTCCCAGATGGGAAGTATGGGCCGAGTTAGTCACCTATGGGCTTTGAGAAGACACATTGGGCCAACGTAACGGTAATGCAACAAGGCCCAATCTGAGGCAAACCCCCAAGTACGCACAACCCTGGGCAGCTGGCACCGATTGCAGGCAGCCAGGGGTGACCAAGTCAATGTAAGCAGGCAGCCACATCAAAGACAGATGTGCTATGCCGCCATCACTGGAGGATTGTAAGTGGCTGAGGGACATTAGCAGCACTGAGGTATAACAAAGAATGAAAAAAAAGTAAAAACATGGATTTTTTTTTTTTAACCACTTGCCGACCCCTTCACGGAGATATACGTTGGCAGAATGGCACGTACAGGCACAATCACGTACATGTACGTGGCCCTTTAACTGCCGACGTCGGGGCGGCGCGCTCGCGACCCCCCTGCCTTCCCCGTGAGTGGGACCGCGGATCCCGCGGACTCGATCCCCGCGGGAATCCCTGCGATCGTCTCACGGAGGCTCGGAGCGGGGAGATGTGTGTGTAAACACAACATCTCCCCGCTCCTCTACTGACAATGTCAGCGATCTCCGCTCTGTGTAATCAGAGCGGAGATCGGTGACGTGTCAGTCGTAGCCACGCCCCTTCTCAGTTAGTAACACGCCCCTAGGCACACTTAACCCCTCCAGTGCCCCTAGTGGTTAACCCCTTCACTGCCAGTGTCATTTTCATAGTAACCAGTGCATTTTTATTGCACTGATCGCTGTGAAAATGACAATGGTCCCAAAAATGTGTCAAAAGTGTCCGCCATAATGTCGCAGTCACGAAAAAAAATCGCTGATCGCCGCCATAACTAGTAAAAAAAATTTTTATAAAAATGCCTTAAAACTATCCCCTATTTTGTAAACGGTATAATTTTTGCGCAAACCAATCAATAAAGGCAGATTGCGTTTTTTTTTTTTTTACCAAAAATATGTAGAAGAATACGTATCGGCCGAAACGGAGGAAAAAATATGTTTTTTTATATATTTTTTGGGGATATTTATTATAGCAAATAGTAAAAAATATGTAATTTTTTTCAAAATTTTCGCTCTATTTTTGTTTATAGTGCAAAAAATAAAAACCGCAGCGGTGATCAAATACCATAAAAAGAAAGCTCTATTTGTGGGAAAAAAAGGACGCCAATTTTGTTTGGGAGCCACGTCGCACGACCGCGCAATTGTCAGTTAAAGCGACGAAGTGCCGAATCACAAAAAGGGGCCTGGTCATAATGGCCCGTATTGGTCCGGGGCTTAACCACTTAAGCCCCGGACCATTTGGTAGCTAGAGGACCAGAGGTGAATTCAGAATTTTGCACTGCGCTGCTTTAACTGTAAATTGTGCGGACATGCAATGTTGTACCCAAACGAAATTTGCGTCCTTTTCTTCCCACAAATAGAGCTTTCTTTTAATGGTATTTGATTGCCTCTGCGATTTTTATTTTTTGCGATATAAACGGAAAAAGACCGAAAATTTTGAAAAAAAATGATATTTTCTACTTTTTGTTATAAGAAAAATCGAATAAACTCAATTTTAGTCATACATTTAGGCCAAAATGTATTCAGCCACATGTCTTTAGTAAAAAAAATGTCAATAAGCGTATATTTATCGGTTTGCGCAAAAGTTATAGCGTTTACAAACTAGGGTACATTTTCTGGAATTTACACAGCTTTTAATTTATGACTGCCTATCTCATTTCTTGAGGTGCTAAAATGGCAGGGCAGTACAAAACCCCCCCAAATGACCCCATTTTAGAAAGTAGACACCCCAAGGAAATTGCTGAGAGGCATGTTGAGCCCATTGAATATTTTTTTTTTGTCCCAAGTGATTGAATAATGACAAAAAAAAAAAAAAATTACAAAAAGTTGTCACTAAATGATATATTGCTTACACATGCCATGGTTATATGTGGAATTGCACCCCAAAATACATTCTGCTGCTTCTCCTGAGTACGGGGATACCACATGTGTGGGACTTTTTGGGAGCCTAGCCGCGTACAGGGCCCCAAAAACCAAGCACCGCCTTCAGGATTTCTAAGGGCGCAAATTTTTGATTTCACTCCTCACTACCTATCACAGTTTTGAAGGCCATAAAATGCCAAAATAGCACAAAACCCCCCCAAATGACCCCATTTTGGAAAGTAGACACCCCAAGCTGTTTGCTGAGAGGCATGGTGAGTATTTTACAGCTCTCATTTGTTTTTGAAAATGAAGAAAGAACATTTTTTTTTTTCTTTTTTTTTTCAATTTTCAAAACTTTGTGACAAAAAGCGAGATCTGCAAAATACTCACAATACCTCTCAGCAAATAACTTGGGGTGTCTACTTTCCAAAATGGGGTCATTTGGGGGGGTTTTGTGCCATCTGGGCATTCCATGGCCTCCGAAACTGTGATAGGCAGTGAGAAGTGAAATCAAAAATTGACACCCTTAGAAAGCCTGAAGGCGGTGCTTGGTTTTTGGGGTCCCGTACGCGGCTAGGCTCCCAAAAAGTCTCACACATGTGGTATCCCCGTACTCAGGAGAAGCAACAGAATGTATTTTGGGGTGTAATTCCACATATGCCCATGGCATGTTTGAGCAATATATCATTTAGTGACAACTTTGTGCAAAAAAAAAAAAAAAAAAAAAATTTTTTCCGCAACTTGTGTCAACATATAAAATATTCCATGGACTCGACATGCCTCTCAGTATATAGCTTGGGGTGTCTACTTTCCAAAATGGGGTCATTTGGGGGGGTTTTGAACTGTTCTGGCATTTTATACACAACATTAGGGAGCTTACATCCACTCTTCTAACCACTTGAAGACAAAGCCCCTTTTGACACTTTTTGTTTACATGAAAACATATTTTTTTTTGCAAGAAAATTATGTTGAACCCCCAAACATTATATATATTTTTAAAGCAAAGGCCCTACAGAATAAAATGGTGGGTGTTGCATTTTTTTTTCTACACAGTATTTGCGCAGCGATTTTTCAAACGCATTTTTTGGGGAAAAAATACACTTTTTTTAATTTTAATGCACTAAAACACACTATATTGCCCAAATGTTTGATGAAATAAAAAAGATGATCTTAGGCCGAGTACATAGATACCAAACACGACATGCTTTAAAATTTCGCACAAACGCGCATTGGCGACAAACTACATACATTTTTAAAAGCCTTTAAAAGCATTTACAGGTTACCCCGTTAGATTTACAGAGGAGGTCTACTGCTAAAATTACTGCCCTCGATCTGACCTTCGCGGTGATACCTCACATGCATGGTGCAATTGCTGTTTACATATGACGCCAGACCGACGCTTGCGTTCGCCATTGGGCAAGAGCAGGGCAGGACAGGGGTGCTTTTTTTTTTTTTTTTTATTATTAATTTTGCTTTTTTATTTTATTTTTAAACTGTTTCTTCCATATTTATTTATTTTTATCACTTTTATTGTTATCTCAGGGAATGTAAATATCCCCTATGATAGCAATAGGTAATGACAGGTACTCTTTTTTGAAAAAACTGGGGTCTATTGGACCCTAGATCTTTCCTCTGCCCTCAAAGCATCTGACCAGACCAAGATCGGTGTGATAAAATGCTTTCCCAATTTCCCAATGGCGCTTTTTATATCCGGGGGGGGGGGACATTCCCTCCCACTGCTTGTAAAAGCAGTCCAGAGGCTAATTAGCCACTAGGATTGCTTTTACATGAAAGCCGGCCGCTGGCTGAAAAGAATGATACCAAGATGATACCTAAACCCGCAGGCATCATTCTGGTATAAACATTCAAAGTCCAGCAACATACCAGTACGTTGCTGGTCCTTGTTGGACATGTATTGTAATCTTTTTTTTCATGCAGCCTGTTGGCTGAACGAAAAAAAAAGATTGATCGGTGGGTATGCCCACCATTAGAATACCGCCCTTCATCCACCCACTTCTAATGATGGGCATACATGCACCATTTATATATGCCGAAGCATGGGGGCATCTTCTCGCAAAAGTTATGCCGCGTACACATGGTCAGACTTTTCCACGGGCAAGCCTCCGTCGGAATTTCGACCGTATGTACGCGGCATTAGGAGCAAAATCGCTCCTCCGCTCCTGCTGCCCCAATGCTTCGGCATATATGCTTTTTTTTTTTTAACTGTGGTGGTGAAATTAGCTCCTACAGCACTGGAGTCGCAGGGATCAGGCCTGTCTCTGCGAACGCTGCAGTTATGTGTGTTGTGTTTTGCAAGTGACAGTGATCGATTGATACTGCACTTCGGTGGCCTGGGCTGGACGGAGGGGCAAAACGCAGGTGCTAGCAGGTATCTGGGCTGATCCCGCTAACACTGCGTTTTTGGGAACCCTAAACTGCTGGGGACGCTAGTATAGATCTGATCAGATCAGATATTGAGCTGATCAGATACTATACCACTAAGGGGGGGTGTATGCTTCACGCGTGGGTGTTAGCGCTACTGGCACTAACCTGACGCTGCCTGGGGTGTGACGCAGACCCTCTCTGACGCTAAAACCTAACTGATATCACCCGCCGGGCGATCAGGGGGTTAAACCCTTATTGGGTTATATACGGCGGGTGCCCTGACACTATAAAAAGCAAACTAACTAACCAGCGTCACCCGTAACACTTATATGATGATCACTGGTGAAAGGGTTAACTAGGGGCAATTAGGGGGTTAAAACCTTTATTAGGGTAATATATGGGGGTACCTGACGGCGAACCTAAAAAAAAATTACTGGCTACCTATCGGCACCCCCTTGCAAAACCACCAACTTTCCTTGATGGGTCAGGGTTCCATTATTGTACTAGGTGCAAATCCTGTCGTACCACTATTAGACACACAAAAAAGATCACCAAATTTCAATCCTTTGTAACCAAGCAAGAATTCAAAATCAAACCTTTGATAACATGCTATTCAAAAAATGTCACATATGTCTTAGAGTGCCCATGTTCGCTTCAGTATGTGGGGCGCACCACACGAGAACTTAGAATAAGAATAAATGAGCATGTGGCAAACATAGCGAAGGGTTTCCCCAACCATAGTGTATCAAGACATTTTCTACATTTTCATGATAAAGATCCCCGTCAACTCAAGTTTTATGGGATAGACAGAGCTATTCACAACTGGCGAGGAACGGATCTTAAAAAGGCCATCTCCCAGAATGAGACCCAGTGGCTGTACCGGTTGGGGACGATGCAGCCACAAGGGTTAAATATAGACCTGGACCTCAATTGTTTTTTAACTAATGAATAAATTTATTTTATTTTTGTAATAATTTCCATTAGGGTACTTACCGATGCTAATGGTTTAGTCCTCCTTTGAGTAAAGAGAGTATATGTATTGGGTTTTTAAAATTTCTACATTTATTATTATTTTTATTTTTATATTAATTTTTTTATTATTTTTAATAAACTTTAAAGTGCTCAATTTTATAAATTTGAGATGGTTTGATAAGCCAATATATATATATTGCTTATTACTGTGGTACCATGTCTTGCTATATGTATATTGTGTAAACCTTACACCGATCGTTGTTATGGTCTGGTTTTGTTATTACACGTGACATGTGGGTCACGTTAGCATTATGTAGCCTAGAAACCCGGGATGGACGCTGGATGCAAATTTTAAACTCCTCCCTGGGGCGGCTGATTGGCATTCATATAAAAGTCTTCCCTCACCAGTGACCTAGTACGCTTCCTGATGACGTGTGATACGAAACGTACGTCGAGGCGGTACTAGGTCACGTACAGACGCTACTTCCGGTCCCTCTGGCTCCTCCATTATCGTAGGTGGAACGCACGCCAGATATCCACAGACGGGACAACCTTTCCATCTCCCTGTTATGCTATCCAGCCTCAGTGCCGGGTTTGTGGCACTTATACAAGTAAGCAGGCATTTGGCTTTTTAACTTTTACATTGATTTGGCCTAATAAACGGAATTACGCTATTACTGCATTATTTTCATTTCATATCCTTATCTGAGCCTCCATGAGGCAGCGGTTCTGGTCCGACATCATCTCCATTTAACCCAAGCAAAGTTTTTTGCTGCAAGCACATTTGACTTCTTTTTTAAGTAAAAGGGTCAACTTCATTTGGTAAGCGGCCATCCTTATTTGAGCACATTTGGGTGATTCGTCTTTCTCAGTCGGTGAAGGTGGATTTCTGACAGTTGTCACAATCTATGGATTTTCTGTTTGCAGCTCTTCAGATTTTTTCACTTGATTTATCTTCCATTCATTGATTATAAGGACTTGATTGACACTTGATATATGAACTCACCATTTATATATTTTTTTCACAAATGTAAATTTGTATTAAGGTATGAAAATATTTTTTTCTGTATTGATTTACAGGAGCTCACTTTACACATACCTATGCAAGATCTGGGAAATCTTGTATAAATTTCACTTTGGTTATACACAGTTTAATTTAGCACGCTAGGCAGGCTGGTGTTTTGGTATTATAATTTGTATTGTTTTTACACTTGGTATTTTGTCTATTTATCACGAGTAATTTCACTCAGCGCCTCCACTAGTATATAAAATTTATATATTTATCCCAACCTATATTTTGTTCCATTTTTTTGGAATATTTGGAGAGCAGCTTTAATTTATTTTTGTTGTTATATTAGGCGCGAGATTTTCTTTTTTATTCACATTGTACTTTGAGGGTTTACACATAAATCCTTGTTGTTATCTACGCAGCCATGGATGTTTTTAATTTCATGAAGGGTCGGCAGACCAATATTGAGGAAATTTTCCAACAAACACCTAGCCCCAACATAGATCTAGAAAGAGGGTTTAAACCACTCCAATACGACATGGAGAAGCAGATTAGGCTTTGGTGGGATATAGCCTCTTTTGAGATGTATGTCGGGAGGAACCTCACACCCAGGAGGTTGAGATGGGATGTGAATCCCAATGATGGCGTTGAAGACCTGACTCTCATTGATGAATGGTTTCAGTTCTTTAACGCTTGCGAGCAAAAGCTCATGCAGTTAATGATAAGAAGGCGCAAAGCCAAGAATGTTCTGGTTGAAGCCAATATTGCAGACCTGAAAGAAAGAATGGAGCCATTTATGAGCACAAAAGATTATTTGGACAGAGCTCAGAGTCTTCAGACTCATCTGTCCAAATATGATAGTGAGATCAAACAAAAAAAGCTCAAAAAATATCAAAGAGATATTAAAGACTTTGAGGAAAATAAGGTCTATAAATGGCAAGAAGAATTTAATTCAGGAAATACAAAAGAATTATCAGTGGAGAGAGAAATGGAGGTTTATAATGTAGTTGCCCAATCAGTCAAGAATCCCAAAAATAATAATAAAAATACCCCAATAAAACCCAACAAACCCCCACCCCCTACACACTCAAGAGGTCATGGACCACAAGGTGGTAGGGGACCACCCCCACCACCTTACTATGGAGGTGACTACCCCCCGCCTAATGAGTATTATCCCAACCCCTATGCAGTGCCCACTCAAAATAGGTATGCACCTCTAGACAATAGACATGGGGAGTATGGGTACCCCTATTACAACCAGGGACCTAACCATTACCCCCCTAGACCCCCTAGAGGTAATTATAGGGGTAACTTTAGGGGTAGACCTACGCCACATCAGAACAATAACTACCACTCGGGGGGGGAATGGAGGGGATGGAAAGAACCATACAAGATTATACCTACTACCCCCCAACACCCCAAAGACCATACAGAAAAAGAGGTAGAAGAGGGGGAGCCAGAAAGAAAAAGGCCAAGGGACCATTAAAGTCAGGCATTTTTAACTTAGCTGGAACTTCTTTTACAGAGGAAGAGTATGAGGTTTTAGAGAAAGGTCTCAAATTTGCGCCAGATAAAAATATTAACAAATTTGAATTATTCATTGATGTAGAAAAGTATGTCAGGAAACTCAATATTAAAAAATTCTTTGCTTCACATGATTTTGCCCACCCTTCCCAAGAGGTGGAATCGGGGTATCAACACAGTGGTTTGAGAAATAACTCTGTATTTAACCCACACAAAGGAACCCATCATCATATAGAGGTATTTAAACATATGGTACAGGATGAAATTAAATCACTAAATGTCAAACAAACTAGAATAAATCGATCTTTGGTAAATGGAATCAAGAAACTTGAAGAAAATAAAAATATAGTAATCCGCCCGGCGGATAAGGGTGGTGGTGTAGTGATACTCACCAAAGAAAGTTACTATAATGAGATTCAACGCCTACTAGGGGATACCAGTACCTATAAACCACTTTTATCAGATCCCCTGACCAGATTGAAAACCGAATTGTCCACTTGGGTTACCCATGGAGTTACCCAAAATATTTTGGATAGTAAGGAGGCTCAATACCTCATACCACGGGTGCCACGCACCCCGGTGCTATACATAGTACCCAAAATTCATAAAAATAAAGATCAACCTCCAGGCAGACCTATCATCAGTGGAATAGGATCATTATACTCAAGAGTGGGGGAATATCTCGATACCTATTTACAACCCTTGGTGATTCAGGGGAAATCATATTTGAAAGATAGTCGAGAACTCATAAAATCCCTATCAACCATTGTAGTGACAGATGATACTCTTTTGGTTACTATTGATATCGAATGATTGTATACCAACATTAACCAGAAAGATACTATAGTAGCAGTCAGAATGGCATTAATGGATCAATCTGGGCTAAGGAAGGCCCAGATTAATTTCCTGATTGATGGACTGCAACAAGCAATGGGAAATAATTACTTTTGGGCACAAGATAGGTTTTACAATCAAACCAAGGGGGTAGCCATGGGGGCTCGTTATGCCCCAAGCGTAGCCAACCTGGTATTGAACAAATGGGAAGGGGAAACCATTTACCGAGATAATCATAAAGCCTTAATATATTATAAAAGATATATTGATGACGTGATTGTGTTGTGGGAGGGATCACAGAATTCGTTGGAACTATTTCTTCAGCGACTCAACCACAATCACTATGGCCTGAGATTCACAGCTGTATTTGATTTGATTACTATCAACTACTTGGATCTTACTTTGATCAAAAAGGACAACCGAGTTGGCACAAGGACGTTCTTTAAACCGACTGATCGGAACGCCTTTGTGCCAACTAATAGCTGCCATCACCCCAGTTGGTTAGGGGCCATACTGAAAGGGAAAGTCCAAACTTTAAGGACTTCCAGTAACGTTGACTGCTGAATCCAAATTCACAAGATGTATTTAATATTCAGGCAAGCAGCTAAACTGCTAACCTGGAGAGCACACAGTACATGGTGATACATTAAAATCAATTGCTCTGCCGAAGCTGGAAGCTTCTGGCCAATTTATACATTTTAAAAGGGGGAAGGCACATAAATGGGCCTCTTTGATATACAAAACATTTGTTGCAATTCACATACAAGAACAAATGGACATTTAGCATCTATGTGTTACTTCCAGCCACCTCTGGGAACTGTCACACAGGACCTCATTCCCACCCGTAGGTGTGAATGTAACTTCTACTACAAACGGAGATAAACATTCCTACATCCTATGACAATTTCTAAACAGTGAAGTTCACATTGTGACACAATATGACTTATAACAGAATATACTTGTACACAACCAATATACACACATATATACATATACACATATATACATATCAGATCAGAAACACATGCTTTGATAATCATGAATAAATGTTTGATAAGTAAATGGCTATTCCATTTACCCGATCAATCCCATCTTTTGGTCAAATTAAAAATTGACCACATAACTAACAAAACATAACAGCACTATAACAAGCAATTCATACATTGGCTGTGGACAGTTAAGTTCTTGACTATTCAGTGTAAAGATCCCTTTGGAGACAGTTAAAGCTGTGTAGGGCCTAGCTAGATGGGAACATTATTGTCATGATAATGGGGAAGATGGGAGAAACTTAGTCTCATAACACATACAAAACCTAACATACATGGCATTTCAAAGAAAAGCAGATACAATTACAATTCCTGTCAATCGCTTCTAAATTCTAACATCTCCCTCTACCTGCCTAATCTTACGTGACCTAGTTCATATTTATTTATTTTCTTAGTTCATATTCTTCCTAATTTATGTACCCAATTTACTTCTGCAGAAAAATCTCATTTTGCTTTGTTAAGGCTAAAAATACAAAAATACAAAAATGTAAAAATGTAAAATTTTACGTTGGTCTAATCAATGTATGAATGCCAAGTCTTTAGTTGATTCCCCCAATGTAACTATGACAGTGACAGCCATTCCTCCATAAACTCCACTGAAACACCTTAAGAACGCGTACAATGTTCATACATAATCTTCTTTTCTTCAGGACTTATTGTAGTCCGCATGACAAAATACTTCCGGTAGGTGTGCAGACCTTTTTACAACTATAGCAAAGAACGCATACAATGTTCATACATAATCTTCTTTTCTTCAGGACTTATCATAGTCCACATGACAAAATACTTCCGGTAGGTGTGCAGACCTTTTTACAACTATAGCAAAGAACGCATACAATGTTCATATAATCTTCTTTTCTTCAGGATTATCGTAATCCACATGGAAATACTTTTTGTAGGTGTGCAGACCTTTTTGCAATTATAGCAAACTGAGCTTTGACTTTTTTTAGACAGCTGACATGATAAGTATTAAAGTTTTCAGACACAAGCTTTTGAAAGCACTCTTTTCCATAAATGGTGTTTGTGGCTGATGTCAAGGAATGAGGGAGGATGGCTTCACTCAGATTGTTAGTCCAACACTTGATCATTAACAAAAAATGCCCATAAAGCCGTTTGAGTTTTTTTTTTTTTTTTTTTTTCTGCTGAAGTAAATTTATGTTCAAGAGGTAAAGAAAAACCTAGAAGAAAAGAAAAACGACTTAATACAGGAGAAACCATTCTCATTTAGTATAAAATGTTATTCAACTGTCATCCAACTAACTGTCCACATTATCCTGAATTCAATAAAACATTTATCATAAACAATAGGCTTCTCAGAAAGATGGGGGGGGGGGGGGCTACTACTTCTGGCTTGGATCAATGATCCTTCAGGAACATAGACGAGAGCACAGAATACAGGATTTTTTCAAGAATGACAGGAGTATAGTGCAGCACTGGGGTTCAGTAAGGAAACAAAATGCTAGTAAGAACCACTTGCAGCACTGGGTTTCAGGGTTCACATGAGGTCAGGTACATAAGATACAGTTGATGTATACAAGGATTCTAAGGCAGGAAAGATACATACTATCTGGGGAGAATGAGGACCAATGAACAAATCTCTTGCAGCACTGAGATGCTGGGATCGCTAAACAGTGGGGAGTAGAAATTCAAGCTGACAGGTGTGTGCCTGGACACACACATATACACTGAGGACAGATATGCACAGACATATAATACAGCTACAAATGAGTAGCCATGCACCTAGTCACACAGGAATCTATAAGAGTAGTGACGTTGCATTGTGACCCCGAACAGGAAACTGGCTTCAAATACACTCGGAGACACAAAGGCCACCTTGCTTGGGACATTATTATGCAAAGCCTAAGGCAATCTGTTTCAGTTTAAAAAAAAAGGCAGTACTGGCTGGGCATGTAGCTAATTCAATTAACAACAGGAGGTTTAGCTAGTCTTAAACACAAGTTTTGTGGGACAAGATACAACCACAGACCTTATAAGTTAAAGCAATGAAACTAGATGCCAAAGCACGTACAATACCATTATACCTTTTGATCTCTTTTTTTTTTTTTTGGAGACAGATCTGTAGAAAAGCTGAAGATCTGAGACATAGGCCTAATCAAAACTCTTAATAATAATACCAAAGTAACCTCAACACTCTATGTAGTGACACTGACATACATGTAGTGACATTCATTACTTTTTTTTTTTTTTTTCGTAGGCGTTTATACTAGAGCAACAATTATTCAATTCAATCTTAATAAAACTTTTTTTTTTTTTTTGTCATAAAATATTATACAAAAAACTGTATTATAAAGCTCAGTTCCCACTATTGTAAATTAAAGTTGCAGCGACTTTTAAAAGGTTCACTACCTTGATGCATCCTTCAATGTTACCCTGATCTAGAGACTGTAAAGTTGGACCATAATCGCACTCTAAAGTCTCTGAATCACATGTTTTTTTTTTTTTTTGGGGGTCACTATAGTGGAAACTTGGCCTAAGACGATAGACGCTTCATTATCTAGGGCAGGGGTGTGAAACTCAATTTCATTGTGGGCTGCATCAGCATTATGATTGTCCTAAAAAGGGCTGGTTGTATCTGTAAGATTAGATGTCCAGCGCATCCCCTCCCCTTACATTAGATGTCAAGAGCCATCCCACCATCAGAAGTTGGGTCCTCCACTCTCCCTTACATCACAGTGCACCGCTCTTTCCTTAAATAAAAATTAAGCACCTCATACTGTAAATAGGAACAAGAAACTACTAAGGGCAGTACCGACTTGGACGACTGCACCAATTTCTTTTTCGTACATCACGGGACACAGAGCGACTTAGTCATTACTAATGGGTTATATAGATTACCTTCAGGTGTTGGCACTGGCCAATTCCAAACCGGAAGTACCCTCCCCTATATAAGCCCCTCCCACCCGGGAGCACCTCAGTTTTTTGCCAGTGTCTAAGGTGTTGGCCAAAGAGTAACATGTGTTTTCACTGGGCTTGCGTACAGGTTCTTTTGGGCCTTAGTAAGCTGTTCCGGATCCCACCAAAAAAGCTTCATAGCTAAACGGTCGGTACCCGGGCCTTGCAGCAGAAGAGCAAGGTTTTGCCTGTAATGCTTCTCTTAGGAGGGCTGGACCCTGGGATCCAGAGCTCTGGTCATACCCACGACCAAGATGTTGTCTGTGCAGGGTGCTATACAGGTCCAGGGGAGTGGAATCCTTGGGAACCCGGTCCCTGAAGGTTTAATTACAATGCCTGCCGTGATAGGTGAAGTTTGGACTTCTGTGGCCAAACAAAGTCCTGCGGCGGGGATCAGGTAAGTGGGGGCCCCCAGGAACTTGGTTCTATTGGGGGACCCCCAAGCCTAATTTGTCTTTCTGTCTGTTACCTAACGGTATTCCCGCTAAATATCTGTGTTTGCCTGTAACTACTGAAAATGTAAAATTTTAATAGTAGTCAAGAAAAAAAAAAAAAAAAAACAGGGACCGCGGTACCTGTGTTAAACCACTAGAGGCCGCTGTAGTCCATTTTTCTTGTCATGTGGATCTTTGGTTTTTCTCAAGTCAAAAGATCCAGGCAGCTGGTAAGTTTCTCTGTGGGAATCCACTTCCTCTGCCCTGTTGCTGCGCTCATCCACCGCACAGGCCCTCCGGCAAAAAGGGCCCTGGCTCCTAGTCCCCTGTTTGATTTCGAAAAGGGCGCCAATGGCGCACGGGCGCGCGCGCGGGCGCGTGCACGCGCCTCCTATGAAAAAAAGGGGTGGGGCGGGTGGATGACGCTCGATGCGCGCCGCGGCGCTTCTGCGCATGTGCGGGCGTCCCAGCATGGTTAAAAGACACAGTACAAGTGTCAGCTGCATGCAAACAGAGCTAGCAACAAACAGTGGCACACAGAAGCGGTTGATGCAGGCATCCCCATAGAAAGGCACTTTAGTGGACACCAGCTGGTATATAGCAGCACCTGTGTTAGACTATTACCAGCAAAATTGGTGTATGACGACGGGAATACCTCAGCTTTGTGCTTAAAGGATATGTCGTCCAGACGCTCCGGAAATAGATCTTCCAGGAAGCCAAAGGGGTCTCCATCGGGCTCTGAGGATATTGGGCATGCTTGTACTGCACCAATCTCCCCTGAGAATTCAGAGGTCAGTAGCCGTAGAAACCCCGCAGGAATGCCTGGTGCTGCGGCTGTCCCCAGTCCACCTGCTCCTGTATATATAACAGAGGAGGTTTTATCCTCAACTCTGGGAGGATTGGAAGAGAGATTAACAGCATTGATCGCTGCTTCCCTGTCTCAGGAAAAGCGCGTCCGATCTCCGTCTCCTCCTTCAGAGTGCCTGTTAGTGGAGGAACAGCCCCACACAGAGATCGACCTACCTGAAGGGGATCAGGATGAGGTTGATTCAGTTATGGAGGAATCAACAGTGGAAGAACCTTTCTCAGCTTCTCAGGCTGAAAGATTATGGGTTCAGTCTCTGACTAATATGGTCCGATCAGCATTTAAAATGCCTCTGGCGGAACCACAATCCACTACGGTTTCCTCGCTGGGGTCGCTAAAAGCTCCCCAGGCTGTCTGTTCCTTCCCAATCCACCCTTTATTAGAAGGGCTTATTTACCAGGATTGGGAGCATCCTGATAAAATATTTGCTCCCCCCAAGAGATTTCCGGTGATCTATCCCATGGAGGATAAGTTCATAAGAAAATGGAGGGTCCCTACAGTGGACGCAGCCATCTCTTCTGTTAACAAATCACTGACATGTCCAGTAGATAATGTTCCAATGTTCAAAGACCCAATAGATAAAAAATTGGAGTCTTTACTAAAATCTGCTTTCTCTACAGCAAGCATGGTGACGCAACCTGCGGTAGCAGCGATTGGAGTCTGCCAAGCAGTGAAAGATCAGTTGAAACAAGTCTTAAGGGACTTACCAGATCAGCAGGCTCTTGCCCTAGCTGACCTGCCTAGAGCCTTGTGTTTTGCGGTGGACGCCATAAAGGATACAATCCAACAGGCCTCCCGCTTTACGCTGTCTATAGTACATATGCGTAGGCTTCTGTGGCTCAAAAACTGGTCTGCTGAAGCTCCCTGTAAAAAACTGCTGGTCAGCTTCCCATTTCATGGAGAACGCTTATTTGGAGAAGATCTGGACAAATATATCCAGAAAATTTCTGCCGGTAAAAGTTCACTCTTACCGGTTAAGAACAAGGGTAGAAGTCCTTCTTTTAAGAGGCCTACTTCTCCAGTCCCGGGCACATCGGCTGTGAAGCAGTTCCGACGGCCTCCGCGGTCAAATTCAGGGGGCAGAAATCAGGGACAATCACAGGGTAACAAGAAGCCCTGGATCAAGAGAGGTACAAAACCTCCCCCCAAGGCATGAAGCGTTGCCCCCACTCAATCGGGTGGGGGGAAGACTTCAGTTGTTCACAGAGACCTGGCGGGACACCATCAGAGACAGATGGGTGCTCTCCGCAGTAAGTCTGGGATACAAGCTGGAGTTAAAAGGCACTCCTCCTGCCCAATTTATGAGGTCAAACGTGCCAAGAGATCCCCAAAAGAGGGGATCCCTCCTTCTGGCACTGGAACAACTATTGCTCCAAGGTGTAATCATGAAGGTTCCCCTGGAAGAAAGCGGATTCGGGTTTTACTCGAACCTTTTCACAGTCCCCAAACCAAATGGGGACGTGAGGCCCATATTAAATCTAAAAGGGCTAAACAAGTTCCTAAATATCAGGACTTTTCGGATGGAGTCGATCCGATCGGTGGCCACCGCCCTACAAGGGCAGGAATGGCTAGCCTCGATCGACATAAAGGATGCTTATCTGCATATTCCCATCTTTCCGGCCCACCAGAAATTTCTACGCTTTGCAGTAGAAGGGCGCCATTTTCAGTTCAGAGCCTTACCTTTCGGTCTGGCCACAGCACCACGAGTGTTCACAAAAATTCTGGCCCCATTGTTGGCCAATCTAAGAACACAGGGTGTAACGATAATGGCATATCTAGACGACCTGCTACTAATAGACCACTCAGTGGAAAAGCTGGAAGTAGCTATTCACAAGACAATCGAGTATCTGGAATATCACGGTTGGATTATCAACCGGGACAAGTCAGCTCTAAGACCAGTCAAAAGTCTGGTATACTTAGGGCTAAGGCTGGATTCAAATCAGAGAAAGATTTTCTTACCTCCAGAGAAGGTGTCGTCTTTAAAAAATTTGACCCACTTAGTGGGTACAAAAAGAAAACCATCCATACGCCTCTGCATGAGGCTGCTGGGAAAGATGGTGGCTTCATTCGAAGCGGTACCCTACGGTCAATTCCATTCAAGGAATTTGCAAAGGGCCATACTGTCAGCCTGGAACAAAAAAGTTCAGGCTTTAGACTTACCAATGTCCCTGTCCCCTTCCGTTCGCAAGAGCCTCCATTGGTGGTTGGTGCCCCAGAATCTGGAAAGAGGGAAACCCTTCAGTCCGGTTTCTTGGAAGGTGGTCACTACAGATGCCAGCCTCATAGGCTGGGGGGCAGTACTGGAGCAATGGTCTCTCCAGGGCAAGTGGTCAGAAGCAGAAAAGGCCCTGCCCATCAATCTCTTAGAGATACGAGCAGCCCGGTATGCCCTAGTAGCATGGACATCCAAACTCCAAGGGTCCCCTGTCAGAATTCAATCAGACAATGCCACGGCAGTGGCATATATCAATCACCAGGGTGGCACCAAGAGTCGTGCAGCCCAGAGGGAAGCAAATTGCATCCTAGAGTGGGCAGAAAGATATGTCCCAGCCATATCCGCGGTTTTCATCCCAGGAGTGGAAAATTGGAGAGCGGACTTTCTAAGTCGCCAACAATTATGCCCGGGGGAATGGTCTCTTCACCCCGAGGTTTTCCAGGCAATATGCCAGCGGTGGGGAACACCGGATGTAGATCTGCTAGCATCCAGATTCAACGCAAAGGTGGACAGATTTGTGTCTCGCACAAGGGATCCCCTAGCTTGCGGCTCGGATGCCCTAGTGTTCCCTTGGGATCAGTTCGAGCTGATATATGCATTCCCACCGCCACAATTGTTACCACGATTACTCCGCAGAATCAGGGTAGAAAAGAAACCAGTGATTCTGGTGGCTCCAGCGTGGCCCCGAAGGGCATGGTACGCGGAGATTGTAAAAATGTCAGTGAGGAGTCCTTGGACCCTCCCACATCGTCCGGACCTGCTGTCGCAGGGACCGATATACCACCCTTCCTTACCAGCCCTAGGTTTGACGGCCTGGCTATTGAAGCCCACATTCTGAAAAAGAGAGGGCTCTCTAATTCTGTGGTATCTACCATGATCAATGCCAGGAAACCGGTATCCAGGCAGATCTATTATAGGATCTGGAAAGCGTACATTACGTGGTGTGAGGCCAAGAAATGGCATCCACGTAAGTACGTGATAGGGAGGATTTTGGACTTCCTACAGTGGGCTGTAGATAGGAAGCTGGCCTTGAGTACTATCAAGGGTCAGATTTCGGCCTTGTCAATATTTTTTCAAAGGCCCTTGGCTTCGCATTCACTAGTCAAAGCCTTTATACAAGGAGTGATGCGTATTAGCCCTCCGGTTAGTATTCCCATATGCCCTTGGGACTTAAACCTGGTTCTGTCGGTTCTGCAGAAACAACCGTTTGAACCATTACAACACATTTCCTTGGTTCTTCTCACCAGGAAATTGATTTTCTTAGTAGCCGTTTGTTCGGCTAAAAGAGTATCGGAATTAGCCGCCTTGTCCTGTAAGGAGCCATATCTGGTTGTCCATAAGGACAGAGTAGTATTACGTCCTCATCCAGCCTTCCTTCCTAAGGTGGTATTGAGGTTTCATTTGAACCAAGATGTGGTTCTTCCTTCTTTTTTCCCCAAGCCTAGTTCAGTAGAGGAAAAGTTATTACATTCTTTGGATGTAGTAAGAGCAGTGAAAGCTTATCTAAAAGCCACTGCTCAGATTCGCAGAACGGATTCTTTGTTTGTTCTGCCGGAAGACCCCAGAAAGGGTCAGGCAGCATCAAAATCTACTTTAGCCAAGTGGATTCGACAGGTCATAATACAAGCCTATGGCTTGAGAAAGAGACCGCCTCCGTTCAAAGTTAGGGCGCACTCCACAAGAGCAGTTGGAACTTCATGGGCAGTGCATCACCAGGCCTCCCTGGCTCAAGTATGTAAGGCCGCAACATGGTCTTCGGTACACACGTTTACTAGGTTCTACCAGGTAGACGTTAGAAGTCAGGAGGATGTCGCCTTCGGGCGCAGTGTGTTGCAGGCCGCAAAAGATCCTCATGCCTGATGGCGCCCAGCTTATGTATCCCTCCCCTCATTTGGCATTGCTTTGGGACGTCCCATTAGTAATGACTAAGTCGCTCTGTGTCCCGTGATGTACGAAAAAGAAAAAGGGATTTTTATAACAGCTTACCTGTAAAATCCTTTTCTTGGAGTACATCACGGGACACAGAGCTCCCACCCCTCTTTAGGGACACTTATTGCTTGGCTACAAAACTGAGGTGCTCCCGGGTGGGAGGGGCTTATATAGGGGAGGGTACTTCCGGTTTGGAATTGGCCAGTGCCAACACCTGAAGGTAATCTATATAACCCATTAGTAATGACTAAGTCGCTCTGTGTCCCGTGATGTACTCCAAGAAAAGGATTTTACAGGTAAGCTGTTATAAAAATCCCTTTTTTAGCTAATAAGGAGAGTGAACCCCATAAATGTTCACGCATAAAAATAGAAACACTTCAGAACAATACTTCCATTGGGGAATTGTCTTTGAAGGCTGTGGTCTCCTTTTGTTCTGAGGGCTTCAAATGAATCAACCCAGGACATAGAACTTAATCTGAGAAATAAGCATCAAAATTTTAGTAACAAATCATATTATATAAACCAAAGGTTAGAGATATTTAGCATGCAGTAAGCATTTTGAACATTTTCTTTCTTCCAATTCCTGTCCGGACTCAAACCCTTAGAACAAGATGGACTCCAGGGTGACAGGATTTCCTAACCCTTCCCTGATATGTAGCCCAGGACCTCCCAATGTATTCCTGATTATCTACAGCTCCATTGTGTTTATGGTACCCAGTGACCCACCTCCCGCTTCAAAGACAGTCTCCGTTAGGCCTCTCTTTTTCCTAAATATGGGAAATAGTCTGGATACCCGGATTGAAAACCACCTGCCACCAGGTACATCCGATCCCTCAAAGAGGCTGCACACCTTCTCCCTCCTCTATCAGTTTGGTAATCAGACAAGGTTATCCTTCACCCCTACAAAACAAAATGCCTACCCTATTCAGACAGGACTCACATGAATGACAGGGGCATAGTGCAACCCTGGGGTACTGGTCTTCTTGGCATGCATGACACAGACACCTCGGTAAGGTACACAAGGAATCTAGGACAGGAAGGACACCTATGGGTATTAACTGGGGAGAATACTGCATGTCCACACATATATCGGACGTGAGGGCCCTTGGAACAGCCAAGAGCTGGTAACACCCCATACAATCTTCCTGCACAACTTTTCTCCAGACTCAACCAAAACCATACAATATGAGGCCAGACCTATACACTCTCAACTTGTATGAAATCAGGCAGGCCCTCATACCACATATCTGCAGGTAAATCTAAAAGAAATTGGAAAACAAGAATTGCATAATGTGTATCCAGCTCGAGGGACGGCTGCTACCAGCCACAACTGATGAACAGACTAAGAAAAATCCCTTGCAGCACTGCGGCACCAGGATCACTGAACAGTAGGGGGTACACGAGCTGACCGGTGTGCCTTAAAAACACACAGATATTTATTAGGCAATTGGTAACAGATAGCCACATAAACAGTCCCAGCAGGTAACTGTAGGAGAAGGGTTGGTTTGCCCTATTTCAGAGAGATGGGACACAGAAGGAAACGGGTTTGAACTACATTTGGGGACACACAGATAGCTAGGGACTACACGCTACACGCTATGGAACTACCAGTGTCAGCATGGCTAATCTTTGGTAATAGGAAACAGATATGCAACGGATCTATGGCAGATCCATTTCAAATTCTGGAGAATACCCAAAACCCTTTTACCACTAAGTGCAGTACCCCTGACAGATATTTATAACACTTCTTAGCCTAATATAAGTGTTAGAGTGACAATTATCCCCTGCAGTCTTACTCAACTTTTCATAAAAAAAAACAAAAAAAAAACAAACGAATATGAGGACTTCAGTTAGTTGGTTCTGCTAATCAATGGATCAGAACATACAACACACACTAGGTGGTCTAAAACATAGCCAACTGGACTGACAAATAGTACAAAACAGACCACATAACCCCGACAAACCAGGAGAATGAAAACCAATTTTGGTGTAAAGTTGTCTATGAAGGCTTTGATTTCCTTTTTGTTCTGAAAAGCCAAGAAACCTAATTATCGAATCTGAGGGATAAAACACCAAAAAATGTTTAGTAATAAACATTACATTTTCCACCTAGAAACTACAAACCATGGTTATATACCTGTAACAAGACATTAGCATATGACACACAAATATACATTACATTACATAAACAGTGCACTTTTTCTACTACCAAAAATTGTTTGACGTCAAACTTTTATTACCACGTGGTTTTATATATATATATATATATATATATATATATATATGGTATACCGTTACTAAAAAAAAAAATATTATTCACCATGGTTAAAAATGAGCAGCTCAAAAACAAAACAAATTATTATTACTTTTTTTTTTTTTTTTTTTATAAGTTCCCCTTTGTCTTGCCAGACAATTATACTTCACCATACTGAGCACACTGGACAACTCTTCAAAAACTGTTTCTTCTATTAAAACAAAAATGACAGTTTAATACACATACACATATAAATGTACATTATTAGGAGGTATTTTACTTTTTACAGTTCACTCAGCTCACTCAATTTGCATGACAATACAGCTGTTCACTCACACACACATGCCCTGCAATTTAACTTGTGTCCAAGAAAGAGAGAGGGGGGGGGGGTTGCTCCTTGAACTTATAGAGCACCATTAAATTAACGATTTTCAGCCCACAGTTTCTTGCTTGACTTTTCTTTTAAAATAAGCAAATGTAATATTGAGAAAGTAAAGTCAGAAATAAATGTTTTAGTCTTTTTTTTTTTATTTTTTTTATTTTTTTTTTAAGGTCACACTTTACAGACAAAATATTTGTCTTGCTTCTAAAAGTTGCAATCACTGACATGGCACTGACTTGTTACCTTTCAATTGTCCTTGTGGCACTGTCACATCACTTTAAAATATACATAACACAAAACAAATCATCACGCCACCAAACTTCATACTGTGTTAGACAAAAATATTAGCACATTTCTCTAATAAAACTGCACTTTCCTCTCTTTTTTTATTTTTTTTTATTTTATAGTGGTACAAAACCATCTGGATTGTTATTATTACAGTACCTTTAAGAGCAACATCCACATACATAATATTCTCAATGGCTTTATTTGACACTGGTTGGCCTTCTTGTCAATATCTACCCAGGTTAGATGACTCCCTATGGTCTAGTTCAGGTTCATTTAGAGGTTTGGCTTGATCATTTTTGCAATGTCTAGCATAATGGCCCCTTTTCTGACATCTGTAACATGTCACATTAGAGAGCTCATGTTTTCCTGACTTAAAGTGTTTTTTATTATTATTTTTTTTATGACCACTATTTTCAGGTACAAATATACCATTAGGACCTACATATATTACTTTCTGTGGTCTGGCTTTCTCTCTATCCTCTACATCAAGTTCCATGTTTCTAGCTAAATCCAATATAGAAAGGGACCCCATTCTCCTCCATTCTGGTCTTATCATCTTTATTCTGTCCCTCACTTTTTTGTTAAACCCACTCATCAAAGCACTTCTAAGGATTTCATCATTCACTTCCTCATTTGCATTCGGACAACATGCAGCAACATGCTCACTCATTCTTTGAAAGAACATATCACATGTCTCCTTTGCCCCCTGAGTTGTTTGCAATAGACTAGCCCAGTCACCTCCCTTGTATTGTTTTTGTACTTGTGTACAGAAGGTGTTAATCCATTCCTCACCCTCTTTCACATCAATATTTGGTATAGGTTCTTTAAGACTGTCACTGCTATTAATAATTTGATTAGTGAATTGGACACCCATGCATGCACAACAAACTCTGTACATATCATATGCCGAACACTGGTAAGCAATTTGTAATGCTTTCATCTTTTGAGTGAAAGCATGTGAATTTCTTTTAGGGTCAGGCATATTTTCTATAATTATCTGTAAATCAGCGCTAGTGATGGGGACATGCCAGGTGACCGTGGTCCTTGCCCCATCATTTGCTGTTATCAGTTGAGTTTTCACAGGCCCCCAAAAATTAGATTGATTGGCTGAAATAGGGG
This sequence comes from Rana muscosa, assembly GCA_029206835.1. NCBI lineage: Eukaryota > Metazoa > Chordata > Amphibia > Anura > Ranidae > Rana > Rana muscosa. The sequence goes on along the minus strand of CM055123.1, from coordinate 251,632,121 downwards.
ACATGGGAGGCTGATTTGTTATCACAGATCTCCCGGAGGGGGAGGAAGGTAGGATGGCTGAGGACCCCTCTGCTAGTGTTAAAGTAGAATCTGCACCTATTGTTTCTGGGTGGGGAGAGAGGGGTTGGGGTGCAGATAAATTATGCACAGTGGAACTGTTTGCTGCCCTTTCATCACTATTGGTAGGTGGGGGTGGTAATGTAGGGTATAGCCTGCTTACAGTCATTTCAGTAATATTGTCATCAGGCTCTTCAGCACTGTATTCATATAACCTTCTTACAGGGCAATAGGTTACTTTCAATCTCGTTTTTAACATGTTTTCACAAAGCTCACTTGCCCGCATCCATTTATCTAATGCCTGCTTGTACTTGGATAGTAGTTTTTACATTCATTCCAGAATTTAGGGTCAAGTTTCCCTTCTAGAGGTATGAACCCTTGTGTGCCTCTGTTCTATTTCTTCAGGGGACGGACCGTCCCTGCTCCAAAGTTATATATCATATATTCTTTGGCAGACCAGGAAGGGTTCACAATGGGATCACACAGATCCTCCTTTGAGGCGTACGCGGTGGTACAATTCCCCATCTTATACGGTGATAAGACTTCCTGAAGAATTAATCTATCACTAAGTCCCTACGTCACAAAGACACAGTGAACCTAGCCAATAGCAGGAACTGTATTGTCTGGCCTCCAATCCTGGCCAAGGCTCTATACCAGACTATACACTGCAAATCAGCCACACAGACTGACAATATTTATGAGGTCACATAGACAGTTCAAGAATGTAAAAAGCACTCCCCTAGACAAGTCACTAAATAAATAAAAATAACTAAATGGTGCAGTATAGTAACCCCCAAAAAAATTAACAATTTCAATAGTGAATAGTGAATAGTAATAGAGTATAGAATCTGACAGTTCTGCTTCCCTAAAGTCTTCCACATCAGTTTATAGGCACTGTGCAGAATAGGAGAGATAGTACTTCTGCTTATTGTGTAGCTTTATGGAGAGCTACGCAGAAGAGAAAAGGAAAACAGAATTTCATTCAAGACTGGTACTACATGATCCAAGCAGCTCTGTTTTTTAAGCAGGCCGTCACCCTTGGCGATAAACCAGGGCCTTACCACACATAGTACCTTATCAGCCACAGCCTATGAATTGTCCCTTGAGTCCGAAGACCCAAATTCCTGACCTGGCTAGTCGCCTAGACCAGGAAATGCAGAAATTCTAGCTAAACACGCAGTGCACCTGAAATAGGGCAAACCATTCAACAGACCACACTCATACAAAGGACAGTAATAAGCACAGATAGTATGAAAAGTAAAAAGAAACATTAAAAATAACAAAATTCAACAGCCAAGGTTCTTGGACAGAGTACTCCATGGCAAAAGCTTACAGAAATAAGCACAGCACAAGGGGAAGTCACAGTAAGCAAAAAGTTAGCTTACCTTCACCAGCAGAAGTGAATTCCCAACTTGTGTTGTTCCATTTCTTAGCGATGTCTGTGGAGTTATCTGTAACGGCTTCGAAGGACCAGTTGAAAGGGAAAGTCCAAACTTTAAGGACTTCCAGTAACGTTGACTGCTGAATCCAAATTCACAAAATGTATTTAATATTCAGGCAAGCAGCTAAACTGCTAACCTGGAGAGCACACAGTACATGGTGATACATTAAAATCAATTGCTCTGCCGAAGCTGGAAGCTTCTGGCCAATTTATACATTTTAAAAGGGGGAAGGCACATAAATGGGCCTCTTTGATATACAAAACATTTGTTGCAATTCACATACAAGAACAAATGGACATTTAGCATCTATGTGTTACTTCCAGCCACCTCTGGGAACTGTCACACAGGACCTCATTCCCACCCGTAGGTGTGAATGTAACTTCTACTACAAACGGAGATAAACATTCCTACATCCTATGACAATTTCTAAACAGTGAAGTTCACATTGTGACACAATATGACTTATAACAGAATATACTTGTACACAACCAATATACACACATATATACATATACACATATATACATATCAGATCAGAAACACATGCTTTGATAATCATGAATAAATGTTTGATAAGTAAATGGCTATTCCATTTACCCGATCAATACCAAAAGGCCAGTATATGCGTATTCGGAGGAATTGCGATAGCATAACAGAGTTTGACACACAGGCCGCAATCCTTACCGAAAAGTTTAATGCTAAGGGGTATTCTCGGCATATGCTCCTTAAAGCCAAAAATGAAGTTTTTGCTATGAATAGGGACTCTTTGTTAACCTCTAAAAATAAAAAAACAGTCACAGGAGAATTGGCGTTTATATCAGGTTTCCATAGGCAATATAAAAATGTTGAACAGGTCTTTAAGAAATTTTGGCCTATATTACTAAAAGATAAAGATTTAGAGAATGTGTTGCCAAATAGACCTAAATTCATTTATAGGAGGGCACCGGGTCTGAGGAACATGATCGCACCAAATGTCCCGGACCCCCCTGCAAAACCACCAACTTTCCTTGATGGGTCAGGGTTCCATTATTGTACTAGGTGCAAATCCTGTCGTACCACTATTAGACACACAAAAAAGATCACCAAATTTCAATCCTTTGTAACCAAGCAAGAATTCAAAATCAAACCTTTGATAACATGCTATTCAAAAAATGTCACATATGTCTTAGAGTGCCCATGTTCGCTTCAGTATGTGGGGCGCACCACACGAGAACTTAGAATAAGAATAAATGAGCATGTGGCAAACATAGCGAAGGGTTTCACCAACCATAGTGTATCAAGACATTTTCTACATTTTCATGATAAAGATCCCCGTCAACTCAAGTTTTATGGGATAGACAGAGCTATTCACAACTGGCGAGGAACGGATCTTAAAAAGGCCATCTCCCAGAATGAGACCCAGTGGCTGTACCGGTTGGGGACGATGCAGCCACAAGGGTTAAATATAGACCTGGACCTCAATTGTTTTTTAACTAATGAATAAATTTATTTTATTTTTGTAATAATTTCCATTAGGGTACTTACCGATGCTAATGGTTTAGTCCTCCTTTGAGTAAAGAGAGTATATGTATTGGGTTTTTAAAATTTCTACATTTATTATTATTTTTATATTAATTTTTTAATTATTTTTAATAAACTTTAAAGTGCTCAATTTTATAAATTTGAGATGGTTTGATAAGCCAAAATATATATATTGCTTATTACTGTGGTACCATGTCTTGCTATATGTATATTGTGTAAACCTTACACCGATCGTTGTTATGGTCTGGTTTTGTTATTACACGTGACATGTGGGTCACGTTAGCATTATGTAGCCTAGAAACCCGGGATGGACGCTGGATGCAAATTTTAAACTCCTCCCTGGGGCGGCTGATTGGCATTCATATAAAAGTCTTCCCTCACCAGTAGTGATGAGCCGAACACCCCCGGGTTCGGTTCGCACCAGAACCCGCGAACGGACCGAAAGTTCGAACGAACATTAGAACCCTATTAAATACAATGGATGCGAACGTTCGAATTCTAAAGTGCTAATTATAACAACTATTATGCATGTTATTGTCCTAAAAAGGGTTTGGGAACCCGGGTTCTGCACCAGGGGACATGTATCAATGCAAAAAGAAGTTTTAAAAACGGTCGTTTTTCGGGAGCAGTCATTTTAATGATGCATAAAGTGAAAAAAAAAAAGTCAAATATTCCTTTAAATATCGTACCTAGGGGGTGTCTAAAGTATGCCTGTGAAGTGCCACGTGTTTCCCGTGTTTAGAACTGTCCCTGCACAAAATGACACTTCTAAAGGAAAAAAAAGCCATTTAAAACTGCTTGCGGCTTTAATGTAATGTCTGGTCCCGGTAATATGGATGAAATTCTTTAAGAAAAATGGCATAGCTACCCCATGACCCCCCCCCTACCCCAGCCCATTACCAGCCCCTTTGGGTCTTGTATGGATATTAAGGGGAACCCCGCACATAAAATAAAAAAGGCCCTATATACTCTGAACAGCCGTATACAGGCGGTGCATACAAGACAGGGACTGTAGGTTTGTTCTTATGTAGAATCTGTTTGTAATTTTGAACAGGTACATTGTTGAAGTGTAGCTCCAGACCAAAAATCTATTTTTAAACTTTTTGGAAAACATAGGTAAGGGTTATCACCCCTGTAACATTTGTTTTGCTGTCTGTGCCCCTGTTCAGAACATTTCACCTCACTTTCCGTCCCAATGACAACTGTTTTTGAAATGTGGTGTTTTTCTTGAAACAAGGATTGCTGATAAAGCATCAGTACAGAGGAGACACCTTTCTCCCATATTTATTCTTACAGGAGAGAATTTTCCTTCCTAGTGGTAGATTTCCTCTCACTTCCTGTTGTCTTCTTGCGTTTGCAAGTAGGAGTCGTTTGTAAGTTGGATGTTTGAAAGTAGGGACCTGCCGTATATACTCTGCAGAAATAGGCCCCTTAGTTGTTGGTGTTGGCACAACACTGTAAGCACTCACAGTTACTCTTGGTTGGTGCTGGAACGCCCTGCTGTCAACTATTATATCAGGAATTTTAATTACATATAATTGTTGAACAGTGGTAGTAAAAATTGGGCCTTTGATGGTGGTGCTGGTGCCACAACACTGTAAGCCCTGACAGTTACGCTTGGTGGGTGCAGCAATGGGCCCTGCTGTGAATTATTAGATCAAGAATTGTAATTACATGCCCCTGTTGAACAGGGGCTGAAAAATTGGGCCTTAGGCACTGGTGGCACAACACTGCAACCCCTCACAGATACTGTACTTGGAGCACAGCAATGAGCCCTGTTGCAAAGTATTGCTTCAAAAATTGTAATGACACGCCCCTGTTAAACAGGGGCTGAAAAATTGGGCCTTAGGCACTGGTGGCACAACACTGCAACTCCTCACAGATACTGTACTTGGAGCACAGCAATGAGCCCTGTTGCAAAGTATTGCTTCAAAAATTGTAATTACACGCCCCTGTTAAACAGGGGCTGAAAAATTGGGCGTTAGGCACTGGTGGCGGCACCCATAAACAAAAATGATCTTCCAAGCTATCATCATCAATCGTATCATTGAGGACTCGGAGGAGGAGGATAGCCAGTCAACATAACAGCACAGGCACTCAGCATCAGCATCAGTCTTGAAGGGATGTGACATGTTAAAATCAATTAGTCTGTTATATCAGCATCAGGTGTGTGGTAGCTGGTGGTGATCCAAGACTGGTTCATCTTGATGAAAGTCAGTCGATCAACCGAGTCGGTGGACAGGCGCACCCTGTGATCCGTGACAAATCCTCCAGCAGCACTGAATGTGCGTTCCGAAAGAACGCTGGATGCAGGACAGGCCAGTAGCTCAATTGCATACTGTGCAAGCTCTGGCCAGTGATCCATCCTCAAGACCCAGTAAGCCAGAGGATTTTCGGTGGGGAAGGTGTCCAAGTCTGACCTTGCCCCTAGATATTCCTGCACCATGTTTATCAGACGCTGGCGATGGTTGCTGGAACCGATCATACTTTGGGGCTGCGGACTAAAGAATTGTCTGAACGCATCGGTCAGACGGCCACCTTCCCCACCGCTCCTTCTTTGACTGGCCGAAGCCTCAGCAACTCGTTGTCCAGGACCAGGAGTTTGCAACCTCCCAGTCTCTGGGAACGCGTTGCACAGACCTTTCTGCAAGGCCTCCCGGAGTTGTCTCATCCTCTGCTCCCTCTGCGACGGTAACATAAGGTCCGCAACCTTACCCTTGTACCGTGGATCAAGGAGAGTGGCCAGCCAGTAATGGTCCCTCTCCTTGATCCGAAGAATACGAGGATCCTTCCGCAGACTTTGCAGGATCAGGGAGGCCATGCAGCGTAGGTTTGCTGAGGCATTCGCTCCGGAGTCCTCTGGGTCACTAAGGACGACATGATCCGCAGCCACCTCCTCCCAGCCACGTACAAGTCCACTGGTTTCTTGGGACTGTAAATCATCCCTAAAAGACTGCTGCTGATGATGCTGAGTGCCAGCCTCCACCTCCATGCTGACACAATCCTCCTCCTCCTCCTCCTCCTCCTCCTCTTCCTGTGCGATGGGTGGGACAGAAGGAACACTGTCTGGGTAAAGGGGGCCTTGAGAGGCAAGGAAGTCCTCCTCTTCCTGCCTCTGTTCTGCCTCAAGTGCCCTGTCCATTATTCCACGCAGCGTGTGCTCCAACAGGTGGACAAGAGGTACAGTGTCACTGATGCATGCACTGTCACTGCTCACCATCCTCGTGGCCTCCTCAAATGGTGCCAGGACAGTGCATGCATCCCTGATCATGCCCCACTGGCGTGGAGAAAAAAAACCAAGCTCCCCTGACCCTGTCCTGGTGCCGTAGTCGCACAGGTACTCATTGATGGCCCTCTGCTGCGTGTGCAGCCGCTGCAGCATGGCCAACGTTGAGTTCCACCTGGTGGGCATGTCACATATAAGGCGGTTCTTGGGCAGGTTCAACTCCTTTTGCAGCTCAGCCAGGCGAGCACTGGCATTATAAGATCTGCGGAAATGCACACAGACTTTCCTGGCCTGCCTCAGGACATCCTGTAAGCCCGGGTACCTGCCCAAGAAGCGCTGCACCACCAGGTTAAGGACGTGAGCCACACAGGGCACATGGGTCAGTTGTCCCTGTCGGAGGGCGGAGAGGAGGTTGGTGACATTGTCGCAAACCACCATTCCTGGCTTAAGCTGGCGTGGCGTCAACCACCTCTCGGCCTGGCCCTGCAGAGCAGACAGGACCTCTGCCCCAGTGTGGCTTCTGTCCCCCAAACACACCAGCGCAAGCACGGCATGGCATCTTTTTGCCTGCGTACTTGCGTAGCCCCGTGAACGGCTACGGAGCACCGCTGGTTCATAGGACAAACCACAGGAAGAGGCCATGGAGGAAGAAGAAGAGGAGGGGGTGGAGGAGAGAGGTGTGTCACAACCAGTAGTAGCATTTTGGAGGCGTGGCGGTGGGACAACCTCCAACACTACTGCACCTTGTCCTGAATCCTTCCCAGCTGCCAAAAGAGTGACCCAATGGGCCGTGAAAGAAAGGTAACGTCCCTGTCCATGCCTGCTGGACCATGAGTCAGCGGTAATATGCACCTTACCGCTGACCGCCCTGTCCAGCGAGGCCAAGACATTGCCTTCCACATGCCGGTAGAGAGCCGGAATAGCCTTCCGTGAGAAAAAGTGGCGTTTGGGAACCTGCCACTGAGGAACCGCACATTGCACAAACTCACGGAAGGGGGCCGAGTCTACCAACTGAAAAGGCAGCAGTTGAAGCGCTAGCAATTTAGCCAAGCTAGCATTCAACCGCTGGGCATGTGGATGGCTGGGAGTGAACTTCTTTCGACGGTCCAGCAGCTGGGGCAGGGAAATTTGCCTGCTAGAATCGGACGTCGGTGTACTGCTAGCAGAGTGGGCGCAAGTACTTGGCTGTGACACACCTAATTCTACACCTTCATTCCTCTCAGTGCATGTTTCAGAGAGGACTGAAGTTATAGTGGGGTTGGAGATCCCAGCTGATGCGGTGCAAGGAGAGGTCCGCTTTGTTCTTTGGTGTGGGTCTTTGAGGTAGGCTTGCCAACGAGCTGCATGGCAGGTCAACATATGTCTGGTCAGGCATGTGGTACCCAAGCGGCTGATGTTTTGGCCACGCGATATACGCTTGAGACATATGTTGCAAACAGCAGCTGTGCGATCTGATGCACTAGCCTCAAAAAAGGCCCACACCAAAGAACTTTTTGAATGACGGGCAGAGGCAGCGCCCTGCACAGGCGGAGCTCTGCGGTGTGATTCCGTCGGTGTACTGCCCTTACGCTGGCCACCAAAGGGCATCCTGCCTCGTTGGAGATGTGCCTCCTCCTCATCCTCCTCCTCCTCCTCTCTCCTATTAGGCACCCACGTGGAGTCATTGACCTCATCATCCCCTCCCTCCTCATCACTGGAGCCAATCTGGCAGTATGCTGCAGCTGCTGGAACATGACTGCCAGATTGGTGTCCTTCTTGAGCATCCCCTCTGTCTGCTCTCACGCTACTGCCTTCCTCTAGCTGGGTTTCATCATCAGACCCTTCGAAACGCTGGGCATCCTCCTGGAGCATGTACCCAACACTGTGCTGAAACAGTTCGGGGGACTCCTCAGGAGGAGGACATGGTGGGTCTAGGGAAGGAGTGACTGATGATTTGTCTGACATTGATACCAGGGAAGACGACGCTTTGGCAGCTGCTTTTCCAGTACCCTGAGCCTGGGTGAGAGAGGATGAGGAGGAGGAGGAGGGCTTGGTCATCCACTCTACCAAGTCTTCGGCATGATGTGGCTCAACATGTCCAGCTGCCGAAAAGAAGGACAAGCTTGTCCCATGGCCATGTGCTGATGACAATGCACCGCGTCCACGACCAGCACTGTTGCCCCCAGACACAGAGCCTGCTTGCCCTCTTTTATTGCCTCCTGACTGTCTGCCTCTCCTTGTTTGCCTTCCAGACATTCTAATAGATGGCCTGCAGGGAGATGGGAAAAAAGCAATAAGGGCTACCTTCAGGTGTCCTTCTCTGTCCCTTGAAACAAGGACTTTCACAGTGAAAGAAACTGACACTCTCCCTACCTACAGTTTTCTGTCCCTAGAAAAAATGTTTTTTTTAAGCACAATATAGCACAAGGACAATTAACTCACTGTCCTTACAGGTCCCTGGAAACAAGGACTTGCAGAGTGAAAGAAAAAAAACACTCTCCCTACCTACAGTTTTCTGTCCCTAGAAAAAATGTTTTTTTTAATCACAATATAGCACAAGGAAAATTAACTCACTGTCCTTACAGGTCCCTGGAAACAAGGACTTGCAGAGTGAAAGAAACTGACACTGTCCCTACCTAGAGTTTTCTGTCCCTAGAATAAATGTTTTTTTTAAGCACAATATAGCACAAGGACAATTAACTCACTGTCCTTACAGGTCCCTGGAAACAAGGACTTGCAGAGTGAAAAAAAAAAAACACTCTCCCTACCTACAGTTTTCTGTCCCTAGAAAAAATGTTTTTTTTAAGCACAATATAGCACAAGGACAATTAACTCACTGTCCTTACAGGTCCCTGGAAACAAGGACTTGCAGAGTGAAAGAAAAAAAACACTCTCCCTACCTAGAGTTTTCTGTCCCTAGAAAAAATGTTTTTTTTAATCACAATATAGCACAAGGACAATTCACTCACTGTCTCTCCAGGTCCCTGGAAACAAGGACTTGCAGAGTGAAAGAAAAAAAACACTCTCCCTACCTACAGTTTTCTGTCCCTAGAAAAAATGTTTTTTTTAAGCACAATATAGCACAAGGACAATTAACTCACTGTCCTTACAGGTCCCTGGAAACAAGGACTTGCAGAGTGAAAGAAAAAAAACACTCTCCCTACCTACAGTTTTCTGTCCCTAGAAAAAATGTTTTTTTTAATCACAATATAGCACAAGGAAAATTAACTCACTGTCCTTACAGGTCCCTGGAAACAAGGACTTGCAGAGTGAAAGAAACTGACACTGTCCCTACCTAGAGTTTTCTGTCCCTAGAATAAATGTTTTTTTTAAGCACAATATAGCACAAGGACAATTAACTCACTGTCCTTACAGGTCCCTGGAAACAAGGACTTGCAGAGTGAAAAAAAAAAAACACTCTCCCTACCTACAGTTTTCTGTCCCTAGAAAAAATGTTTTTTTTAAGCACAATATAGCACAAGGACAATTAACTCACTGTCCTTACAGGTCCCTGGAAACAAGGACTTGCAGAGTGAAAGAAAAAAAACACTCTCCCTACCTACAGTTTTCTGTCCCTAGAAAAAATGTTTTTTTTAATCACAATATAGCACAAGGACAATTCACTCACTGTCTCTCCAGGTCCCTGGAAACAAGGACTTGCAGAGTGAAAGAAAAAAAACACTCTCCCTACCTACAGTTTTCTGTCCCTAGAAAAAATGTTTTTTTTAAGCACAATATAGCACAAGGACAATTAACTCACTGTCCTTACAGGTCCCTGGAAACAAGGACTTGCAGAGTGAAAGAAAAAAAACACTCTCCCTACCTACAGTTTTCTGTCCCTAGAAAAAATGTTTTTTTTAATCACAATATAGCACAAGGAAAATTAACTCACTGTCCTTACAGGTCCCTGGAAACAAGGACTTGCAGAGTGAAAGAAAAAAAACACTCTCCCTACCTACAGTTTTCTGTCCCTAGAAAAAATGTTTTTTTTTAAGCACAATATAGCACAAGGACAATTAACTCACTGTCCTTACAGGTCCCTGGAAACAAGGACTTGCAGAGTGAAAGAAAAAAAACACTCTCCCTACCTACAGTTTTCTGTCCCTAGAAAAAATGTTTTTTTTTAAGCACAATATAGCACAAGGACAATTAACTCACTGTCCTTACAGGTCCCTGGAAACAAGGACTTGCAGAGTGAAAGAAAAAAAACACTCTCCCTACCTACAGTTTTCTGTCCCTAGAAAAAATGTTTTTTTTAAGCACAATATAGCACAAGGACAATTAACTCACTGTCCTTACAGGTCCCTGGAAACAAGGACTTGCAGAGTGAAAGAAAAAAAACACTCTCCCTACCTACAGTTTTCTGTCCCTAGAAAAAATGTTTTTTTTAATCACAATATAGCACAAGGACAATTCACTCACTGTCTCTCCAGGTCCCTGGAAACAAGGACTTGCAGAGTGAAAGAAAAAAAACACTCTCCCTACCTACAGTTTTCTGTCCCTAGAAAAAATGTTTTTTTTAAGCACAATATAGCACAAGGACAATTAACTCACTGTCCTTACAGGTCCCTGGAAACAAGGACTTGCAGAGTGAAAGAAAAAAAACACTCTCCCTACCTACAGTTTTCTGTCCCTAGAAAAAATGTTTTTTTTAATCACAATATAGCACAAGGAAAATTAACTCACTGTCCTTACAGGTCCCTGGAAACAAGGACTTGCAGAGTGAAAGAAACTGACACTGTCCCTACCTAGAGTTTTCTGTCCCTAGAATAAATGTTTTTTTTAAGCACAATATAGCACAAGGACAATTAACTCACTGTCCTTACAGGTCCCTGGAAACAAGGACTTGCAGAGTGAAAAAAAAAAAACACTCTCCCTACCTACAGTTTTCTGTCCCTAGAAAAAATGTTTTTTTTAAGCACAATATAGCACAAGGACAATTAACTCACTGTCCTTACAGGTCCCTGGAAACAAGGACTTGCAGAGTGAAAGAAAAAAAAACACTCTCCCTACCTACAGTTTTCTGTCCCTAGAAAAAATGTTTTTTTTAATCACAATATAGCACAAGGACAATTCACTCACTGTCTCTCCAGGTCCCTGGAAACAAGGACTTGCAGAGTGAAAGAAAAAAAACACTCTCCCTACCTACAGTTTTCTGTCCCTAGAAAAAATGTTTTTTTTAATCACAATATAGCACAAGGAAAATTAACTCACTGTCCTTACAGGTCCCTGGAAACAAGGACTTGCAGAGTGAAAGAAACTGACACTGTCCCTACCTAGAGTTTTCTGTCCCTAGAATAAATGTTTTTTTTAAGCACACTATAGCAGAAGCACAAAACACACTGACACTCTCCCTACCTATCCTTCTCTTTCCCTAAACTAAAGGAATCCAGGTTAAGCAAGAAAGAAATAACAGTCACTGTCCCTGCCTATGCTACTCTATCCCTGCTCCGGAACACACTACACTAGGCCGCCGTGCTGGCGGCCTTTTATAGTGTGGGGCGTGTACTAAACACCCTCAGCAATAATTGGCCACAGGCATCCTGCCTGTGGCCAATCATTGCTCTCCTCGCTGCCGGCGCTGTGATTGGCCAAGCATGCGGGGTCACAGTGCATGCTTGGCCAATCACAGCGCCTGGATGACACTGCGATGGCGTAGTGCATTGTGGGCCGTTCGCGTCACTCGAATTTGGCGCGAACGGCCCAAATCGTTCGATCTTCGTCGAACGATCGAACAGCCAATGTTCGAGTCGAACGTATGTTCGACTCGAACACGAAGCTCATCCCTACTCACCAGTGACCTAGTACGCTTCCTGATGACGTGTGATACGAAACGTACGTCGAGGCGGTACTAGGTCACGTACAGACGCTACTTCCGGTCCCTCTGGCTCCTCCATTATCGTAGGTGGAACGCACGCCAGATATCCACAGACGGGACAACCTTTCCATCTCCCTGTTATGCTATCCAGCCTCAGTGCCGGGTTTGTGGCACTTATACAAGTAAGCAGGCATTTGGCTTTTTAACTTTTACATTGATTTGGCCTAATAAACGGAATTACGCTATTACTGCATTATTTTCATTTCATATCCTTATCTGAGCCTCCATGAGGCAGCGGTTCTGGTCCGACATCATCTCCATTTAACCCAAGCAAAGTTTTTTGCTGCAAGCACATTTGACTTCTTTTTTAAGTAAAAGGGTCAACTTCATTTGGTAAGCGGCCATCCTTATTTGAGCACATTTGGGTGATTCGTCTTTCTCAGTCGGTGAAGGTGGATTTCTGACAGTTGTCACAATCTATGGATTTTCTGTTTGCAGCTCTTCAGATTTTTTCACTTGATTTATCTTCCATTCATTGATTATAAGGACTTGATTGACACTTGATATATGAACTCACCATTTATATATTTTTTTCACAAATGTAAATTTGTATTAAGGTATGAAAATATTTTTTTCTGTATTGATTTACAGGAGCTCACTTTACACATACCTATGCAAGATCTGGGAAATCTTGTATAAATTTCACTTTGGTTATACACAGTTTAATTTAGCACGCTAGGCAGGCTGGTGTTTTGGTATTATAATTTGTATTGTTTTTACACTTGGTATTTTGTCTATTTATCACGAGTAATTTCACTCAGCGCCTCCACTAGTATATAAAATTTATATATTTATCCCTACCTATCGGCATCACCGACACTAAGACAACGATCATAAAAACGATTGCTTAGCGACAGTGGTGATAGGGGGTGAAAGGGTTACCTGGGGGGCGATCAGGGGGTTAAACCTTTATTAGATAATATATGGGGGTACCTGACGCTATAAAAACCTGCGGCGAACCTAAAAAAAATTACTGGCTACCGATCAGCATCACCGACGCTAAGACATCGATCAGAAAAATGATCGCATAGCCACGGCGGTGCTAGGGGGTGAAAGGGTTACCTGGGGGGTGATCAAGGGGGTTAAACCTTTATTAGGTAATATATGGGGGTACCCGACGCTATAAAAACCTGCGGCGAACCTAAAAAAAATTACTGGCTACCGATCAGCATCGCCGACGCTAAGACATCGATCAGAAAAATTATAACTTAGTGACAGTGGTGATAGGGGGTGAAAGGGTTACCTGGGGGGCGATCAAGGGGGTTAAACCTTTATTAGGTAATATATGGGGGTACCCGACGCTATAAAAACCTGCGGCGAACCTAAAAAAAATTACTGGCTACCGATCAGCATCACCGACGCTAAGACATCGATCAGAAAAATGATTGCTTAGTGACAGTGGTGATAGGGGGTGAAAGGGTTATCTGGGGGGTGATCATGGGGTTAAACCTTTATTAGGGGGGGTTAGGGGGCTACACTGGACCTAAGACTAAACTTTGGTGACACTTTTACAGTCACAAATGTCACTGATTGCAGTGATCACTAAATAAATGGTCACTGCAATCAGTGACACTGTGACTGGGGGCTGGGGGGTGATCTGGGGGGGCGATTTATGTGCCTATGTGTCCTGGTGTCAGTGTAGTGTTGTGTGTACTAACCTGGCATCTTCTCCTGTACGGCGCTCGGTATATGTGAGCGCCCCAGGAGAGATGACATCACTTCCTCCTTCCTGGCAGGCAGGGGAAGCTCTCTCATTCGCCGGGAGCGATCGAGAGGGGGTGGCCGGAATCGAACGTCCGTCCCCTCATGCCGGATCGCTCCCGAAGGTAAAACGACCGCTCACTGTAAAGAAGGGGGGTCCGATCGGACCCCCCAACTATACAAAGGCAATCACGTATATATACGTGATTGTGCCTGTCAGTGCCATTCTGCTGACGTATATTTACAGTGGGCGGTCGTTAAGTGGTTAAGTGGTTAAATGGCTATTTTTTTAGGATACACAGTGCACAGAAAATTAAATGTCATTCTGTTAGACACACACACACAGTATTTCACAAAAGTGAGTACACCCCTCACATTTTTGTCAATATTTTATTCTATCTTTTCATGTGACAACACTGAAGAAATGACACTTTGCTACAATGTAAAGTAGTGAGTGTACAGCTTGTATAACAGTGTAAATTTTCTGTCCCCTCAAAATAACTCAACACACAGCCATTAATGTCTAAACCGCTGGCAACAAAAGTGAGTACACCCCCTAAGTGAAAATGTCAAAATTTGTCCCAATTAGCCATTTTCCCTTCCCGGTGTCATGTAACTCATTAGTGTTACAAGGTCCCAGGTGTGAATGGGGAGCAGGTGTGTTAAATTTGGTGTCATCGCTCTCATACTGGTCACTGGAAGTTCAAAAAAAAAAAAGAAAAAAAAAAGATGTTGCTCTACATAAAGATGGCCTAGGCTATAAGAATATTGACGAGACCCTGAAACTGAGCTGCAGCATGGTGGCCAAGACCATACAGCGGTTTAACAGGACAGGTTCCACTCAGAACAGGCCTTGCCATGGTCGACCAAAGAAGTTGAGTGCACATGCTCAGCGTCATATCCAGAGTTTGTCTTTGGTAAATAGACGTACGAGTGCTGCGGCTGCCAGCATTGCTGCAGAGGTTGAAGGGGTGGGGGGGTCAGCCTGTCAGTGCTCAGACCATACGCCGAACACTGCATCAAATTGGTCTGCATGGCTGTCGTCCCAGAAGGAAGCCTTTTCTAAAGATGATGCACAAGAAAGCCCACAATTAAGTTTGCTTAAGACAAGCAGACTAAGGAAATGGATTACTGGAACTATGTCCTGTGGTCTGATGAGACCAAAATAAACCTATTTGGTTCAGATGGTGTCAGGCGTGTGTGGCGGCAACCAGGTGAGAAGTACAAAGACAAGCATGGTGGGAGTGTCATGGTCTGGGGCTGCATAAGTGCTGCCGGCACTGGGGAGCTACAGTTCATTGCGGGAACCATGAATGCCAACATGTACTGTGATATACTGGAGGAGCGCAAAGTCTGTAAAATCCACCAGCTCCATGATGTCGTCATGGAGGAGTGGAAGAGGACTTCGGTGGCAACCTGTGGTTGAGGCAGTGCTGGAAAATAATGGGGGCCACACAAAATATTGACACTTTGGACATTTCACTTAGGGGTGTACTTACTTTTGTTGCCAGCGGTTTAGACATTAATGGCTGTGTGTTGAGCTATTTTGAGGGAACAGCAAATTTACACTTATACTTTACATTGTAGCAAAATCGGCGCTAATTTCAAATATGGTAACAAGGGACAGAAGCCAGGGCCCCTCTTTGCCGCAGGCCGGGGGATGGACGAGCATTGCAACATGGCAGAGGAAGCAGTTTCCCATAAGAGAACTCACCATCTGCCTGGACTTGCTCTGCTGAGAAGAAACTAGTCCACATGACAAGAAAACATTCCACAGCGGCCTCTAGTGGACAAACACAGGTACCGCAGTCTAATATCTTAAATATATATAAAAAAATATTTATTTATTTTTCTTGACCACCATTAAAAATTATTACATTTTTTTAGTAGTTACAGGCATGCACAGAATTTTGCGGGAATACCATTAGGTAACAGACAGAAAGACAAATTAGGCTTGGGGGTCCCCCAATAGAACCAAGTTCCTGGGGGCCCCCACTTACCTGTTCCCCGCCGCAGGACTTTGTTTGGTCCACAAAAGCCCAAACTTCACCTATCACGGCAGGCATTGTAATCAAACCTTCAGGGACCGGGTTCCCAAGGATTCCACTCCCCTGGACCTGTATAGCACCCTGCACAGAAAACATCTTGGTCGTGGGTATGACCAGAGCTCTGGATCCCAGGGTCCAGCTCTCCTAAGAGAAGCATTACAGGCAAAACCTTGCTCTTCTCTGCAAGGCCCGGGTACCGACCGTTTAGCTATGAAGCTTTTTTGGTTGGATCCGGAATAGCTTACTGAGGCCCAAAAGAACCTGTACGCAAGCTCAGTGAAAAACACATGTTACTTCTTGGCCAACACCTTAGACACTGGCAAAAAACTGAGGTGCTCCCGGATGGGAGGGGCTTATATAGGGGAGGGTACTTCCGGTTTTGGAAGTTGCCAGTGCCAGCACCTGACGGTATCTATATAACCCATTAGTAATGACTATGTCGCTCTGTGTCCCGTGATGTACGAGAAAGAAATGTAATTTCTTCAGTGTTGTCACATGAGAAGATATGATAAAATATTTACAATAACGTGAGGGGTGTACTCATTTTGGGAGATACTGTATATATACTTGAACTAGATTTTGTCTTTGGTCAATTTGCTATAACTATATACTCATATTTGATTGATAGTAGGAGCTCTCTTTGTGCTGATAATGGTTCTTTACACCCATGAGAAAACTGGGCAGGGAGACAGGAGAGTGGCCATTGTCCCTGGGCCACTTATATATCTATATAGGGCTGGAAGCCCTAAGTGGTGATGCTCCCCTATTCCGACATCGATCATTGCAGGACCCACTGTCATTGACACAATGAGGGAGATTTACAAAAATTGGTGCACACACAATCTGGTGCAGCTGTGCACTAGTGACCAATCAGCTTCCAGGTTTTATTCTCAAAGCTTAATTGAACAAGCTAAAGTTAGAAGCTGATTTGCTACTTTGCACAACTGCACGATATTCTGTGTGCATCAGCTTTAGTAAATCTCCCGTTTGGTATGTGTTATGTATCTATCGGCTCCCTGTGCAAAACTGCAATCATGATCGCAGCCTCTGCCAGAGGAAATCTATTACCTCTTTCCTGCAGTATGTACAAGCTAGCGTCAGGAACCACAGAAAACACTGGCAATCAGAAAGGTAAGTATAGATGCTCCTCTTTTACAGTGGAGACCTTTGCATACAAATGACCCCATGTTCACAGAGTTACCACTAAGGGCTGCAAAGTAGGAGCCTGATGGACACGAGGACCAAAATGCAACACTATGAGATAGATGTCGGCCATAGAATAGTGACACATTTTACCTGTATGCCTCAAAAATGCGACTACATAGCAAAGTTGCAACAACTCTTTCAAGTGATGTTTTTTTTACCTTTATGTGTGCATTCCATCCCAGAATTGCATTTAAACCCACGTGCACAGGCAGCCCTGAAGTCCTGGACTCCAAACCACTGCTCCTCCTCCAAGGCATTTGATTGACTGGCTCAAAAGAAAGCACTGTCTGTTCAGCGTACACAAAGCAAGGTACGCATGAGAACATGTGACTATTTTGTAAAGTAAAAAGTATATGCACCTTGACAGCACTACTGAGTGATACAGAATCAAGATATTTTTCTAACTTTAAGGCCTCGTGTGCACAGGTCTTTTTGAAAACTCTCCTAGAAGCCTTTCCTCCTGGCAGCAGTGTTTTGGCAGAAAAATGCCTGAAGCTTGCAAAAGTGTCTAACGCTTTTACAAGCGCTTAGGCTCGTTTACAGGCTTCAAGCACTTGGGCTATAATTAATTTTATTAGTCAGAATAATCATTTATTCTGCCCAGTGAATCAAATTAACGCTCCTAGCGTCAAGCGTTTTTTTTGGACAAAATGCTGCCGCCCTTGGATGCTCTGGCAGTGGGTTGTTTTTTTTTCCCCCTTAAAGCCCCGGCCACTAAACTCTGCTAACAGTCTATGTGTGCAAGGTCACATAGGCTAACATGGAGGGGCATATGGAAGCAGAAAAAAACACCTGAAACCCCTAAAAGCGGCAGTAAAAACATCCTGTTTGAATGAGGCCTAAAATGTGAATGACCAGAGGCATATTGAGGCTATGGCAGAGATTTACTAGCACTGGTACATGCAAAATCTGGTGCAGCTGTGCATAGTAACCAGTTTCTAACTTCGGCTTGTTCAATTAAAGCCGGCCATACATGGGTCAAATTCCAAACTCATTTTCTTTAGAAGATCAGAAATTTAGCGCATTTTGTGATCTGATGGTGCCATCTGTTTTGATTTCGAAATTTGACCAACCAAGCCTTCAATTTCACCTCATGTGGTTACAGAAAACTTGTGTCCGGGAATCTTTTCTTTCCGGGAATTTTCTTTCTTGCGCTCATGCTTCTTTCTTTTTTAATTATATTTCTCACACGATTCTTCCATCATTGATTAGAAAATAGTTTGTTTTTCAATTTTTTTTCGACTTGCCCGATCACTCAAATTCGATGGCTACACGAAAATAGGCCGTTGCTGCGGTCCACTAATGGTGCAAAATCCTAACAAAAATTCTTAGTTAAGATTTTCGGGGGGGGGGGGGGGGGGTATTTTGGTGGATGGGATACTTACGGAGTCTTTCCTCAGCCCCCCTTCACACCAGTGTCCTCAGTTCCCCTTCACATCACAGCCCCCTTTAAGTTTCAGTGCCCCTTTACATTAATTTAACGGGACTGCTCTGTAAAGCGGGCACTGTAATGTAAAGGAGGCTGCACTGTAAAGGGAGTACTGCGATATAAAGGGGAGGGAACTGTAATGAGTACAGTCCCCTTTATATTACAGTGCCCCTAGAAATCACAGCCTCCTCCATCACAGTGCCCCTGCAGTCTGCCCCCCACCCCCCTTTCCTCTCTAACATCACACATTGTTCATCTGACTCCCTTGCTCAGGACTCCTACCTTTAGCAGGGCAGAGGCTATGCTCAGTCCGTGTTTCCTCTCTCGGCTACCCCGCCCACCCGACGAGGTTATCCTATCAACAGGGTAGGGGGCAGAAGGAGCTCTCGATTGCGACGTGCAGCTCCTCCTGCTCCTTGTCCTTCTGATTGAATGACATCATTGGCTGAGCAGGCGGAGGGGCTGGGAGAGGACACACAGGCATGGCGGAACAGCATAAGGTGAGCGGCGAGCGTGGTCTGTGATAGACCTGTGTGGACCGTGGTTTCCACTCACCTTCTGCAGTGCGGCCCGAGCATCAACAGGCCGTGGACTGGCACCGGTCCGCAGACCGGGGACCCCTGATCCAAAGTCTTCCTCTGACTGCTAATCTTACCAGATGTAGAGTAAGATTTGGTGATGTCCCTACTGTGCTGTTCACTGTTATCTTTGCCTGAGAGGACGCTGTACTTGAGAACCTGCAGTGTAAGGACCGCTCCACTTCATCCATTCTGTGGATTTGTGCTTCCTCCATCCCTACTGCTGCTTCTTCATTATTACCCCGTCAGCCATCAGATCCAAAGTCAACAGGCATCAATGGGATAGCTCCAACATGAGGAAGCAAAGCCCTGCTATTAGCAATATGACCAATTTAACACAAAACAAAGTATGATACATCAGTAAGGGGAAAAAGATCATCTCCCCAATGGCCGCCATCACTTTTATAATTGGTGAGGCGTCTTCCACCGCCACTTGTAGTCCATTACCACTTCCTCCAGCTCTCCAACTGAAAGCTAGTACTTTGGTACAGATAGAGCTGGAGGAAGACTCTGCAGGAACTTGGTATCGCACGTAACATTCACAGATTACAGGTGCGATGCTCTGTAGCCTCTTATGCAAAAAAATTATGCACTTTTTTTTTTAAAGTGAACTTATCCTTTAGGACAAAGCAAATGTTTACAGTAAGGAACTGAGAGCACACATCTTGCTCTGAATGACCGCCTTCAAGGGAAAAGCTTTATATGCATGTATAATACAATTCATAGGCTACATATATACAGAATATAATGATAAAATAAGACACTGTTTCCGACTTCTAATGTTTCACATCCCCTCCTAAAATATATTATCTTTTTACAAGCCTTGCATCGCAAAAAAAGACATTTGCAACATTAATAAAAAAAGAAAAGTGACTTAAAATGGTAAAACAAAAAAATTCGCTGTCGGTATAGTATGTAGCAGCACATTAATTAGCGACAAAATTGGGCACCAGAGCAGGTTATGTATAATGTAGTCCAGCTGTGCTCTCTCACGGGGGTATAAAATGGTGGTGGACCATGTGGTTACTATGGAGTCCGTTCTATCCACTGCGGCAGAGTGCGTTTTCGCTGTTGCAGAACAGCAAGCTGCAGTGGTGGTTGTAAAATACAGCAAAACACGCTTCTATATAAAGATTTTATATGGATGGAGAGGTTTGTCGGCGTGTTTTTAATTATAAAATATATGCATTTTAAAACTTTTTTTTTCAAAGTGAGGCCTTAAAGCCAACAGCTCCAGGCACTGCGCCCCTTAAAGCGAAGTAAAAGTTTTAACGACCATGAATGTGGTAACATTGCTCACTCAATTTACCACGCTATAATGTAAACGTCATCGGAATTAACCCCTTCCACTACGTCAGCAAAGTCAGGTTTAAAGGTAATTCCAAGGAAATTAAAATAACACAATTTTTTTTTTTTTATGCGCAGAAGCCAGACATCAGACAGGAGAACTCCCGGCACGATTAAAGTTCTGTAAAACACTTAATTGTAACGGAATAATTCATCATTTAAGTGTCTTCTGGGCAATGAGGGACAGCTTTTCCCTTAGTCACGCATCATTAAGTCCACGTGGGAGGAGAGAGCAGCGACTAAGCACTGAGCCCCTCTACAGACTTTGTCAATATTCCCTTCTTTCCAAGATTTGGTCCTTGCACAATGATTAAAAACAAATAAAAATAGATTTGGTCTCGTAGTTGCGACATCATTGGGGGGTGGCGAAGACATCAAGGGGTAGTAGAGCTGTGAAACTTGACAAAGGCGATGGCAGCTAGTTCCTTACAGAACTCCTCCAGGACAATCACTCCTTCCAACAGGGTCATGTGATCAACTCTGAAATAAGAAGAAGAGTGAATGAGAGAAAGAGAAGAGAGGAAAGGGGGGAGAGGTGGAAGAGTGAAAACTACCAAAAAAGCGGGAGGGAGAAAGCAAGGTAAAGATCTGTACTGAAAAAAAATCAGCTAAAGTTCAACTAAACACATGAGCATGAAGGTATATAGTATATTTCATTAATAATATAACTGTTAATAATTTTAAATTAGTAAGAAACTCCTGAGCAGGATTATGAACAGCCAAAAGAATGCCTCCTTACAGAATCTTACTGATTGACTATGAAATGGAGTGTGTGTGTGTGTGTGTGTGTGTGTGTGTGTGTGTGTGTGTGTGTGTGTGTGTGTGTGTGTGTGTGTGTGTGTGTGTGTGTGTGTGTGTGTGTGTGTGTGTGTGTGTGTGTGTGTGTGTGTGTCTTACATCGGCCCGTCTGGCTCGAACCCCAGTAACCTCTTCCTTACAAGCAGGAGTTTTGGGGTGAAGTCTGGGATCCGCTGAATTCTCACCATCAGATCTCCCACCACCTAGGAACAGAAAAGACAACACAAGGTTTACTAATTACAAGTCTGTTGGCCTCATACCTTTATAGTCAGCAAGTAGAGAGTGTGACACCTTATACTTCCCATTCCCTGCCCTGAAACAAATGTAAACTCAGCAGGACGGGGCCGGAGTTACATTTTTGGAAACAGCGAATTGTTTGAGACCCATCGTATTTGGACACTATTAATCAAACACTATCGACTCCTACCAGCCATGTGATGAGATCTAAACTCAAAAGGCCTTTCCTGGCCTTCCTGATCATGTGATCACTGTGACTGGCTGCCGCAGTGATCACATGATCATCAGCCCACCCCACCCTACCAGTTCCTGATCATTTCCAAGTGACCGGAGTTGTTGGTGACAGCGTGGGCACAGTGCTGGGGGTATGTGATTGAACTTGCTCCTGACACAAACAGCGATCCCAGAAGTAAGAATACATGTATCAGCATGGCGTAAAACCCACCACCATACTGCCACATATATGCGTACAACCAGCATTAAGGCTCCATTCACATTTGTACGACTCCAAAGTTGCGATGACTTTAGGGTGCAACTTTGACGCAAAATTTGGATCAGTGCAACTTGAATACGACTTTGGCTTTGACCAGTGATAATGGACAACTGTTGCACACAAGTTGCATTGTATAACATTCAGGTAGGACTTTCATGCAACTTCTGAGGGTTAACATTGAAGTCTATGGCTCTCAAGCTGCATGAAAGTTGGACCAAAAGTAGTGCATGAACTACTTTGAAGTCGCTGCAACTAAGTCGTGCATATATGAATGGTTATCATTGGAAAACATGGGGAACGACTTGTCATGCAACTTTGAAGTCGCACAAGTGTGAATGGAGCCTAAAGCATTATTGGCTCTGAACTAAACATGCTGACCTCATTGAATCAATTTATGTATCGATTTTTACAGAATAATTCAAATGTATTTGCAAGTTTTTGGTGCCAAACATTTATAGAATGTTTTTCTATTAAAATTAATATAAATTCAGAATTAAAATATTATAAATTCAAAATTTAGAAATGTATTTGCAAATTTTTGGTGCCACAAACATTTATATTTTGTTCAATTTGCTTGGAATTAAGTTTTGGTAATTTTTTCCCCCCAATTGCCACTCAAATTGCATAGCAGAACAACAATGAAAACTAGCAATACTTTTGATGTACAGCCTCTGACACAGTTTCTGTTGGTCTACAAAGAGACTACCCGGTGGCAGCCTTGTAAGTACAAAGCTTTTATTTTGGGGAGCTGAACACAAGGTTGATTACACAGTTAGATAGGTACTTGACTGTGAAAAGGCTAGGATTTATTTTTCATTTTTGTGGCGAAGCTGCTTTTGTTTATTTGGTGCTGGAAATGCAATAAATCTGCTTGATTCCAAGGTTAAACATGAAATACTATGAGAACTCCTGTATAAACAACTTTCCTGACGGCTCCATGTCAGCACAGCTGGGTGAGGCTCCGCCCACCCCTACGTGATCAGGACTTAACTATAAACTTTTCACTCACCTCAGCCTTCTTCTCTTTTCCTCCTACGTGCAGGACACAGGTGTGCTTCCTCTACCTAGCTGGTCTAAATGGCTGGCGGACCGTTGATACGTGTGGATGAAGCTGGACGAAGGCCCTGGTTTCTAGTCTAAATGACCATAATTGAGGGAGCCCCGCTGCTGGTCCTCGGGGCGGCTTTATCATGGCTAACAGCCGTGTCTGGGGTCCGCTTGGTCCAAAGAAGATGGACAGCGGTTGTGGCAGAGTACTCCCCTATGCACGCGCGCCCGCGCTGTGCCAACATCGACGGTCGGATGACGGAGGTTGGGTGAGCTAAATGCTTTGTATCCAATGTATGCTGCATTACTGGACAGGGAGTACTCTGCATAACAGATACACAAAGTAACACTTTGTCTGTTCACACATGGATATAATCTGTTGGAGGCTGCTCATGTTTGCTTACTGTCATGCCATTATGCCAAACCCCTCCAAAGACCAGCATTTTGCAGAGAAGGTAGATTGGAACCACCTTGAACATGTCTACTGAATCCAGCCATGGCCTTTGGATGGGATATCCTTGTATTTTTCTGTGATCTTTGGTCTTCCTTAAAAAAAAAAAAAGAAGAAAAAAAAATATATGGAGAAGCAGGTTTATGATGTCTACAATTCCCTTGGTTTGTGTACACTGCAGATGGTTGTAATTTTGTTACAAATTCCTACCTTTTTGTTTGATGTTCTGAAAAACTTTTTCATCATAACCTGATTCCTCCCAGGATTAGCCAAATTAACCTCCATCTGGTTAACAGGGCTGTAGATGGAAGCTTCTGCCTCCCTCTAGCTGTGTTTAACCCCTCAGGGTTTGTTACTAAGCAATCTATTTACTGCATTTAACCGTTTTTTTCCCTAGTCCAGGGTCGCACTGGGTTGCGGGAATGAGGCTGTGCTATTCAGCTTTGCCTCCCGCTGGTCAGTCTCGGTTCCGGTCACGATTTTTAGAGACATCTGTCGCAAGGTAGTACAAGGTAGTACAAAACTGCTTTTTTGAAGTTGGTGTGGCGCCACTGATGCAGCGGTGCACCGATTAGGGCGGTGCAATTGCCGCATATTATTTTCATGCGATTTGACAGGTCGGGTCGCATGTCAAAAACGCACCAGTGTGATCTGGGGCTATGGGTTGGTTTGCTGAATGGTGCACAAGCCCTGTGGTGAGGTTATCTATTAGTGTTTACCAATCTCAGAACGAACATGCTTCAGGCCCTTCAATAAGAAGACATGGATGAACATGATGGAGCAGTCTCATGGCTTTCCCAAGCCAGCAAACATCCCTCCTCAAGCTCTATAAGAGGAATACATGGATGGGCATGACAGTATGTATCCCACTGGCTTAAACAGCCAGGGAGGAGGATGACACCTAAAAGGTGTTACACCCAATAAACAAATTGCCAATACGCTCTAAAGGGGTGTTTCTGTCTCATCCTGTGAAAGGGTCATCTGCTCTGACAGTAAGAAGCTGCCTGTCCACACCAGGTGAAGCAGCCAATTTTCTGAATTTTCGGATGAGCACGATAGTATGTATCCCACTGGCTTAAACAGCCAGGGAGGAGGGTGACACCTAAAAGGTGTTACGCCCAATAAACAAATTGCCAATACGCTCTAAAGGGGTGTTTTCGGCTCACCCTGTGAAAGGGGTCATCTGCTCTGACAATGAGAAGTTGCCTGTCCACACCAGGGGAAGCTGCGCATTTTCCGAATTTCCGGATGGACATGACTGCACACAGTCTGCTTTGTCAAGCAACCAAGGATATGGATGACAGCGTCTAACAGGTGTTCGCACTCATGAAACATGTGGTTAATACGCTCTAAAAGAGTGTTTCCACTCACCCTGTGAATTCTCCAAGCCTTCCCAAGCAAACAATCCGCTTCAGATCCTTCCATAGAGAAACAGACGGCAAGGATGTTACCTAGTTCGAGCAACCTAGGATAAAGATGACGACACCTAACCAGTTGTCACAATTAAGCAGATGGTCAAGACACTCTAAAGGAATGACTAGATTCTTCTCGTATGGGGACCGTCTGTTTGGCAATGTCCAGCCTTCTTTCAGGGCCTTCTTGGTTCAATCAATTCTCTCCAGTCTCTTCTGAACAGAAGAAAGAGGACGACCTGTGCCCAGATTGCTAAGGTTGGTGAAATGCCTGTGTATAGAGGTGAAACTTTGGAAGTATTTTAAATACCTCCAGAAGATGGCTGGATGTTGAATGGATCAAGTGCTTGTTCGTCAAGATTGGAGGATATCGTCACAGCAGTATGTCAAAGTTATGCCCTTTGGAACGAACAGAAGTCCAGGGGTTGGGACCACCCCACCGGTTAGTATGTGTCCCTTGTGGGATCGCCCATTCACATGACCTTACCATCAGAAGGTGCGACCCTCAAGGACAAACGCGGTCACTGCATTTTTTTCTTAATCGCAGAAGGGCAAGCCTATATTAAATAGTGGCCAGTTTGGCTTCCTGCCTCAAGATGAAGGTCTACGGAGTTAAAGACTGAAAATTCAAGAGTTATTGCTCACGCTCACGCCAGAGAGCATAGCTCCTGCGCTTTTCTAGATGGGTCCAGGAAAGACAAGGAAGCAAATGCTTAGTCCAAGAAGTCAATAAGAACTTCCATGTCAGCATGCTCTCGGTTATTTTGGGATTGTGCCACCCATACATGCCCTAGGGGCACTATGTGGTTCCTCTGTGAACATAGGGACGGCTTGTGGATGGACACGTGGTCCCCTAAGGAAAGCATTTTGGGCCATATTTGGAGATCTTTCATCCTTCACGTCTCAGATTGAGCCATAGAAATCGCCTTGACCCAGCAGCTCAGACAACCTGGTGGTGCAGTCAGATACCAGCCAATGTAGGGGAGCCCTACTTCAGGAACAATGAGCTCAGGACCAATGGTCTTTTGTCAAGGATCCAAGACTCCGTCTTGGAGCTGAGGGCAGCCTTTTCAGGCTCTTAACCTTCAGTCATCTCATCCAGAGTAAGCCTGTCCTGGGAAAGTTGGACAGCACAACGACTGTGGCCTACATCTGGAAACAAGGCTCAGTCTCTCACTTCTGAAGTTTTCTCTAATTCTAGAATTCACCCAAGTCAATCCTCCCAACAATCTGCGACCTATGTGCCTGGTCGGAAGAATCTTCAGACAATCTATTTGTCCAGGTCAAGTCTGACGACAGTGGAGGATCCAGACTACTGCGATTCTTTCGAGAACTAACAGAGCTTGGAGTTTTGTCTGCCAGAGGTAGACCGCTTACATTCCCAGTCGACACCAAGTTGCTGAAGTTCCGTTCCAGGGCCCAGGAGCCGCAAGCTCTCGGAGTGGAGGTGCTGACCACAGAATGGATCGCCAAGACTGCTTATGCCTTTTTTTCAGCTGCTCCCTCTGATTCTCAGCTTCCAGCTAAGGCTGGGGCGAGGGAAGGTGTCAGTTTTGGTACCCGCTACTCATCCTGATGAGTGTCAAGGAGTGACGCCCTCTGCCTGGTAGATCAAATCTTCTCCAGTCCCATTCATTCAGCATCCGACAGGCTCAGGCTGATGGCCTGGGTCGAGAGGCAGAGCCTAATGGATGTCGAATGCTCGGTGAAGATTTGAACAGTTTTACGAAACGAGAAAGGTCAGCGCTAAGCATGCCTATAGTAGAACAGGACATATAGGCCCAGTATATTCGCTGATCAAGATTTTACGCTGGACTCTTCAGAAGCCTGCTTTGAATGCCTACAGGCATGGCTTGACTTCATTCTATGCGCAAGCATGCTATAGGAATGCATTCTGGCTATCGCTGTCTTCACCGGCATTCAGCAAGCTTCCAACGCTTAATTACACAGTTTTTCAAGATTCAATTTGGTGGAAACCTCAAACTTGTTTCCGGAATGAGATATACCAATGCTGATGGATGTTATTTCATCGGATGCCTTCAATCACCCTGTGATACTTTCTCGGTGAAACTGATTAACTGGTGGCAATTACATCAGCATTGGTGTCCTTGGGTTTAAAGAACCCATACTCGCGTACTTCCCAGGCAGGATGGTGCTCATGCCAATATGCTCTAATATGTGCCTGAACTGACCTTCATAGTTCATATCACACAAGAGGTTTCCCTCCTACGTTCCCTTTGGGGAGTACTCAAGAAGTTAGCCCATCGGATGTGGGCTAAGCGCTAAAATATTTAATCAAGGCGACTCCTGCCATCAGGAGCTCTGTACATCTGTTTGTCCTTTTCAGGTGGAACACATAATAATCTTGCTGGGAGCCGTAAAATCATTATCTCTTGGTTGATAACCTCATCTCCTTGGCCTGCAGGTTGTAGGGCTGGCTGTGCCAGGAGAATCACGGCACTCTCACTAGAAGGGTCCAAACCTTGAGGGTGACAGCAGGCCGGGTGTCTCAAACTATCCACAATACAACTATGTGGACACCAAAATATTCATATTCATGACAATTGAGTTTGTCAGAGGCATTATGTTTTCTGTTACCGTTTTAGTCAGAATTGGAGTGTGTGTGTGTGTAGCATTATCCCCTGTTTTGGCTAGTTAATTCCCAGCTGTGCTGACATGGAGCCGTCAGGAAAACGGAAAATTGAATTCAAATACTTACCGTAATTTTCCTTTCCTGA
Source organism: Rana muscosa (assembly GCA_029206835.1). Taxonomy (NCBI): domain Eukaryota; kingdom Metazoa; phylum Chordata; class Amphibia; order Anura; family Ranidae; genus Rana; species Rana muscosa. The sequence goes on along the minus strand of CM055123.1, from coordinate 251,604,533 downwards.
CGAGCTCCATGTCAGCACAGAACCTGCCAAGTTAAGTAGTAATAGTTACGAAACGCTGAGGTGAGTGAAAAATTTATAGTTAAGTCCTGATCACGTAGGGGTGGGCGGAGCCTCACCCAGCTGTGCTGACATGGAGCTCGTCAGGAAAGGAAAATTACGGTAAGTATTTGAATTCAATTTTCCGTTTTCACAGGGGCTGGCTACCCCAAGAAACAGGAAAAGTCAGGCTGATATCAGTATAACACCCACAAAGGGCAACAGGACTCACCCTGACAATGACGGAGAAGAGGGAGCGGCACCCAGGGGCCAGGTTGACATAGGGGTCCAGCAAGAACTCGTGGATGTGGGGATGAGGGAAGAGGGACAGTTTGGACAACACTGAAGTAACCTGTAAATTCACATCATAGGGCTGGAGGAAAACAAACATACATAAAGGTTATCCATACGCAAAAAAATATAAGATTTTATTTTACAGGCTTGACAGACTCAAACCTGGACCCAACAAGAAAGACATGCTAGCTTGTTTTTGATTTGATTTTAAAATGTGCAGCTGAGGACAATCATCCCCATCCTTGATTTGTTATTTAGTGTGTCAGTACCCTGAAACAAGTGTGCAGGATAATCCCAATATTTGATGTGTTTGTTATAGGTAAGCAACCTATTAGGTAGCGAAGCAAGGATGAGCATGACACCACCAGAGGCACGTTCAAAAACAAGTCAATATAGCAACTTCCATATGTCTCAATTTTTTTTTTTGCACAGGTCTAACAAACTAAAGACAATTATATATAAAAAAAAAACTAGCCTTGAGTCTGCTCTAATGTCACTATGTGAGTTTTAATATTTGTTTACAAATCAAGGACCCAATTATAAATCATGGGAAAAATCATGACAAATGTATTTATTACAGGTACTTATTTAACACTGTAAACCCTGCCCTCAAGGAGCTTACAATCTAAGGTAATTCACATTCATACACATACTATGGCCAATTTAGACAGGAGCCAATTAACCTAGCAGCATGTCCTCAGAATTCCAGGAGGAAAAAAGGGCACCTGGAGGAAACCCATTGAGGCACAACCATTTTAAATCCAGTATAAGTGATTTATTCCGCAGTTATCTATATTTTGTCTACATTGAAAAGCAGCCCAGCAAAATATTTTTGTAGCTCATTTTGACAACGTATAAAGATTTTTTGGGAATTGTCTTGTACATGGAACTTTGATATACCCAAACCCAATGATACTCCCCTCTCCAGCACCCTTAACACTCCTTCCAACATCAAATTTGGCTGATGTCTGAGTTGAGAAGGAGTGATGACCTCACCCCCTGTCATGTATTAGTGCTTGGGCTTAGTGGCCATTTACACACAGGAAGAAGTGACATTCCGCTATACCTGGAAGCATCAGGTATTCCGACTGAGGCAGAGGAAGAATCAGAAAGACATTTCTGCACAGGTGAGCAGTGACTTTGAGGTGGCCCCCTGACACAGACATTGTCACTTTACCTTATATAGGCAGTGACAGTGTCTCTTTAACAAACAAGTTCACTTTCAGTACTTATTCCTTTTGCTTACCAATCCCTATTTCTTGCTTAAAGAATTCAATTGCAAAGGGCATCAGGCTTGCTGCTAAACAGGCGTTTCAGACACAGAACCCCCACCTTGGAAGCAGTCTTCTCTTCCTGTAGCACATGCCCTGAACAACACTAGCAGGAACCCATGCCCTCCCTGTCATAGCCAAATGCTTGGCCATTCTGATTGTTAATGTTTCAACACCTTCTGATTGCACCAAAGTTATTGACCAATGGGGCTGCCTATCACAGTGATGAGCCAATAGGAAGGTTAAGGAGAAGTGCTTAGAAGCAAGTACTATCCAAAAGTGTTGAGGTTTTGCCTAGGAGAATTGGCTAGGATTGAGCAGTGAGAAGAAGGATTGGGAAGCTGCTGTATGTATTGGGCCCCTCAATGTCCCTGCAATTCATACCTGCAGCACTGTAGTAACAAAGACTTTTTAAAGGAGAATTAGACTCAAAATTTAGGTCCACTATAAACAGTCAGGTGGGGTACCAAAAGGTGTACACTTTGGAGCACTGCAGGGTCTTAGTGCTGCACTGGACAGGTAAAGTTTATGGCCATTGTATTATACTAATCATCTCTGTCAAAATCAGATTAATCCTTTGAGTACTTTTACAGTGGGTTGGGATTGTACCTGGTCTAGTATCCTGCCCATTCTGTCAAACAAGACTTTCAGGAAATGTCCCTCGAAGAATGGAGCCTCTAAATTGCACTTTTCAATGGCCTTTGCTAAGCCAGGCCAATCCCAGCGCAGGCATATTGCACAGTAATCCCGGAACTAAACAAAAAAAATAATGGGAAATGTTATCACATTGCCTTTGATGGGTTTATATAGAGATGGTGATATTGGTGGCTGCAGAATAATGAGAGGAGTTCTGACCTACCTGTCTGTGTGCGTCCCTGAGGTAAGTGTCATAGCCGGTGCCCTCCACATGGTAAGAGGACTTGGCTTCATCAGGGACCAGACAGAGAAAACTGCAGGACACAAAGAAGAAAATTTATGGTGTAATTTAACCTGTAAACTACTAATCAAATACATTAGAGACAAAGCAGCTATTTGAGGAAACCAAAAATCTAAATACCCATTCACCATAAGGCCCCTACCTCATCTCAGCCCATCCTCCACAACTCTTAAAAAAAAAAAAAAAAACTGACTCAAGGACAGCACTGGGTCAGACAGCACTGTCACATGAGAAGGCTGTGTGTAATAGGTCAAATTAAAAATTCTTAGGGGGTCCAAAGTATTTATTGCTCAACTGGTTACAACAAGCAGGGCAAAATACAGCGCGTTTCAGGGCTGGGTGAAATGGTAGAATGTTAAATGGACTCAAAAGGACTAAGCAGACTGATATTCAGGCAGAGGATGCCATAAACCAAGGATCCTCAAACTACGGCCCTCCAGCTGTTGCGGAACTACACATCCCATGAGGCATTGTAAAACTGACATTCACAGACATGACTAGGCATGATGGGAATTGTAGTTCCTGAACAACTGGAGGGCCATAGTTTGAAGACCCCTGCCATAAACAGTAGTCAGTACTAGTGCTCAATGGTAAACTTACTGTGTGTATCCTTCCAGAAGTACTCCCCTATGGGCCTCCTTGTCCAACATTCCCTTCTCCTACACTGAAATTATTTTCTTTCAGAAGCAGATCTCATACAATGTCCTTGTTTCAATGCACATACAGAAATGGAGTCCACTAACAGAGCAGAGCACCAGGCTTTATTTAAACCAGCACATTACATGGGAAAAATAACCTTAATGCCTCTTGCGCTAAAACGCTTAATCATAAAGCTCATGGTTATGCATTGTAGTGCAAGGCCGCTTTCACACAGCTCCATTACAAAAACGCGGTAAAAACTTGTTTTTGGCGCGTTTCCGATGCATTTTCCACCTGTGAAAAATAAGATATGCCACCAAAAACGCAACCACAGTGTTTTCCATTCATTTAAATTTGTGTTGTTTTACTGCACCAGAAATGCAGCATGCAGGACTTTTAACCACTTCAGATCCGCCGTACGACTATATACGGCCGCTTTTTGAAGAGGGATATCTCGGTAACAGGAGAAGCTGCTTCCACAACCGAGATATCCATCTCTTCAGCCGGTGGTCCTGTGAACGATAATGGTGGTCTCCGCGGCGGATTCGCCCGCGAGATCACCATTATCAGCGGCGGGAGAGGTGCCCCCCCTCCCGCCGCTTACCGGAGCCGGCGATCGGGTCCTGTCCGTGACTTGTCATGTATATGAGTGAGGGCAAGATGGCCCCCAGCCACCTCCATAACATAGCAGGTCAAAACGTCACTTCCGCCCATACGTCTTAAAGAGACAATTTATTTTTGTCATTTTTTCAAATGACAATTTATTTTTATTTTTATTGCATTTTAGCCTAAATATGAGATCTGAGGTCTTTTTTGACCCCAGATCTCATATTTAAGAGGACCTGTCATGCTTTTTTCTATTATAAGGGATGTTTACATTCCTTGTAAAAGGAATAAAAGTGATCCAAATTATTATTTTTTAAACTGTATAAAAATAAAATCAAGTAAAATAAATAATAAAAAATAAAATCAAGTAAAATAAAAAATAAAAAAAATTAAATACATTTTTTTTTTAAAGCGCCCCGTCCCGACGAGCTTGCACGCAGAAGCAAACGCATACATAAGTCCCGCCCACATATGAAGACGGTGTTAAAACCACACATGTGAGGTATCGCCACGATAGGTAGAGCGAGAGCAATAATTTTAGCTCTAGTCCTTCTCTGTAACTCAAAAAATGCAACCTGTAGAATTTTTTAAATGTCGCCTATGCAGTTTTTTTAAGGGTAAAAGTTTGACGCCATTCCACGAGCGGGCGCAATTTTAAAGCATGACATGTTGGGTATCAATTTACTTGGCGTAACATTATCTTTCACAATATAAAACAAAATTGGGCTAACTTTACTGTTGTCTTATTTTTTTATTCAAAAAAGGGATTTTTTTCCCCAAAAAAAGTGCGCTTGTAAGACCGCTGCGCAAATACGGTGTAACAAAAAGTATTGCAATGACCACCATTTTATTCTCTAGAATTGGCCCGGATGTGAAGTGGTTAAAAGCGCAACAGGTGTGAAAAGTTCAATAGGATTTATTAGTCGTGCATTTTTCTTCCACTTTTGGTAATGCAAAAATGGAAGAAAAACTGATAAGTGTGAAAGGGTCCTTAAACACAGCTCAGCAAGTTGGAGAGCTGGTGACCAGGAGGGAGTGTGGTGGCTGGCCACTAGTGGGAGTGGCATCTGTTTTTGAATATCTCCTTAAATATTTCCTTCTCGTGTGGCAGGGGGAGTGATTTGGGTGATGTTGAAGGACTCACCTATTGACAATCTTGTGTACCTCTGTCTTCCCATCATTCTTCTGGTGGTCGGGGGTGACAGGAGGTGAGGAGCTCAGCCACTCTTTGGACAGTGTATTTTCAGGGGACATATCAGTAAAAATCGGGTCTTCTTCCAAATCTCTGCAACCATGAAGAAAGATACAATCAATTCCACTACAAAAGAAGAGAAATACTCAATATTTTCGGGTATGGGGGACATGTAACTCTTTCTTATCTCTACCACATTACAGCACTGGATGCCTCCGTGACCAATAGCCAGGCCCAAGCCCTTTCACATGGGGCAGAGGGAGAGTCCACTGCCCTTTGTATGCTCTGAACAGTGGGGTTACTTTACAAAAAGTGTGCAAAATCTGGTGCAGTTCTGCATAGAAACCAATCAGCTTCCAGTTTTTTTTTGTCAAAGCTTAAATTGAACAAGCTGAAGTTAGAAGCTGACTGGCTACCATGCACAGCTGCACCAGATTTTGCACCCTTTTGTTTTAGTAATTCAACCCCAGTGTGTTTTGAAAGTCACACAGGGTTTCTCTAAGGCAGTGGTTCTCAACCTTCTAGTGCCATGACCCCTTGATAAAATTTCCCAAGTTGTGGGGACCCCTAACAGTAAAATTATTTTCGTAGCGTGGGTTGTCAGCACTCAAGGCAAGACAAGTAATTTGCATTCCTAACCCATGGACATTTAGCGCTCCCTGAGTCCTTTCCACTTGTACAGTATTAAAACCCCTTATGGTACATTTTAGGATGTACCACTCTCTTTGTTCTCCTTTTTTTCCCCTTTTATCTCTCTATCCTAATTTCTTTTTTTTTCTCCCCCATCCCTCTCTCTAGCCGTCTTTTTTGTTCTTTCTCCCCCTTTTTCTTTGTTCCTCCCCCTCTTTTCATGTATTATTTATTTTTTACTCCTTTTCTTACTCCTTCGGGGGGGTAATGGGATCAGTGGCAGTGCAGGGGGGGGGGGGGGGGATCAGTGGCAGTGCAGGGGGGGTTCTGATCAGTCAACTTTGGTGTTCTTGATCAAGGTCATCTGCTTATCTAAGAACTGTAGTTGGAGCTTTTAATGGCAGCTATAATCACAGGTAGTGTTACTCACTGTGTCTCCGACTTTGTAGTGTCCCGCAGCAGTGACACCTATGCCGAAATCAGGAGATATGGTCTCCTCCAGCCCGTCCCACTTTACATTCCTCACCAGTCAGCTGACCTCTAGTCTCTGCCCCCCAGCCATGCCGTGAACTGAATGGGCGGCTGCAAAGAGGCTGAGTGGGCGGCCACGGGCTCCAGAAACAGCCCAGCTGCGCGGCCGCAGACTCCAGGGACAGCCCTGCTAGGCGGCCGTGTAAAGGCTGGGAGAGCGATGCGGGCTTCAAGAACAGCCCAGGATTCGGGGACCCCTGGCAAATTGTCATTTGACCCCCGAGGGGGTCCCGACCCCCAGGTTGAGAACCACTGCTCTAAGGCAAATAAAGTGAAAGGGGTGTGGAGACAAGGTGAGCATTACCCAATGTGGGCACCAGCATTTAAGTATACTTGTTGTTTTACCCTGCATAGTCAAGGCACAAGATCATTCAACAGAAAAAGAAAAAAAATGTATAGCTTTTATCCTCAGACCCCACAGAGGACCACTGAAGCTATACCATGATGTGACAGTGACATACACAGCTCCAGCGATCTGCCCATTCTCCACAATGTCTTTGTCTTCTGGACAGGGTGGTTTGTACTCTGTGTAGTTTCTTTCTTCCAGATTCCGAAGGACCAGGTTATAGAGAATGTGCTCATTGGGTTTCTGTAGAAGGTGCTCAAACAGTCGAAGTGTCATAATACTGATCTGCAGGGAAGAGAGATCCTGGGGTGAAATTTACTAAAAAATATAATATAACAAAAATGGTGCTGTGTGCAACCACAGATAAAGATTGAGAAGTCACCAGCACTCCCAGGATACCTTTGCATGATTATTAATATATGTTATAAAGGTAAATTTACCATTCCAATGTTACGGGGCCTTGCAGGGTCTTCTTCCTCAGGGCAACCAGTGACAAGAGACATGCAAATGCTTCAAGCATATCTGTTCATGGGTAACCCAAAGCAACAAATACCCAACAAGTGGGTTGGTTGGGGGGGCCTTCCAAGCCCTGTAAAAGTGATTGGGCGGCTGAATATTTGCGCAGAACACTTTTACACAACAGACCATCGCCGGCACCAACAAAATGATACCTGGATGTGAGCAATGAGCATTACCATAGAGCAGTGGTTCTCAACTCCTGTCCTCAGGACCCACCAACAGGCCAGATTTTAAGTATTACCTTGGGAGATGCAGACTAGAATACTGCAATCACTGAGCAGCAAATTATATCACCTGTGATGTATTTCAGATATCTTGAAAACCTGGCTTGTTAGTGGGTCCTGAGGGCAGGAGTTGAGAACCACTGCCATAGAGTGACATATTCAATGTAAATTTACAGCTGATTGTATTATGAGCGGGCTTTCATACCATGTGTTATAATGGTCTTTTCACTCCGTATCCACTGGAGTTTATACTTGTGCAGTACTGCCTTCATACTGAGTATTCAGATTGCTAATATGTGCATACGATATCTTACATGTATCATTTTTCACCAGTTTATGTTCCACCCCCCTTTCTTTTTTCTTTGCTGGAGCTATAAGGTGCACTACATGTTCTGGTTACAATAGAAGTCCTGACCATTGACTCACAAAATGTTACTCAACACAATGTACTGTGACTTGAGTATTTATTATCATCTACCAAGCACATAATTCTGTGTATTTGCTTGTTTTATATAACTAAGAAAATCTAAAAAATAATTACCCCGTAAAAAAAAAAAAAAAAAAAAAAATAATACTAAAACTGACCTACTATACAAGACCATAAGCATCTAACATAGAAACCGATCACCCAGGAAAGGAAGGATTGCTCTCACCTCATCAGAGATATGGTTGCAATGTTCTATCAGACGATGGCGGAGTGGACATTTTTGGATCCCGCTCAGTGTCTCAGGATCTCGATCCTCACCCAGCAGAAAATAGACAATCTGTTCCAGAAGGGCATCAGATGTGACCTGCCGCACTATCCTGTGCAGGAGGGATGTGGCTGTAAGAATGCCAATCTCTGACCTGGAAGAGGAGAAGGATGGCGATGACAGGCTTTAATCACCGTAGGCTCAGCAATGGCATGCAATGCTAAGCTGCTGCTAACAAAGCAAAAAGAATATTGGCATGCATTAAAAAGGGGATTAACTCCGGAGATAAAGCGATAATTCTCCCACTCTACAAGACTCTGGTCCAGCCGCACCTGGAGTATGCTGCCCAGTTCTGGGCACCAGTCCTCGGGAAGGGTGTACTGGAAGTGGAGTGAGTACAAAGAAGGTCAACAAAGCTAATAAAGGGTCTGGAGGATATTAGTTCCGAGGAAAGGTTGCGAGCACTGAACTTTTTCTCTCTGGAGAAGAGGGGATATGGATTTCAATTCACAAATACCATACTGGTGACCCCACAATAGGGATAAAACTTTTCCGCAGAAGCGAGTTTATTAAGACACGTGGCCACTCATTAAAATTAAAAGAAAAGAGGTTTAACCTTAAACTGTGTAGAGGGTTCATTACTGTAAGAGCGGCAAGGATGTGGAAATCCCGTCCACAGGCGGTGGTCTCAGCGGGGAGCATCGATAGTTTCGAAAAACTATTAGATAAGCACAACATACAGGGATATACAAGGTAATACTGACATATAATCACACACATAGGTTGGACTTAATGGACTTGTGTCTTTTTTCAACCTCACCTACCATGTAACTATGTAACTGTATAGGGAGCCAAAAGAAAATGCACTGCAAATAAAAGTCAGTACTTACGTGTGCATCAACTGAGGCTCCATTACACCAACCAAGAATCTCTCCCGCACAGACCTGGCCATTGTGGCAGCTGCCATCTTAAAGGAGACAAAAGAGAAATTCCTTGAAAAGTGACAAACATATTAACATCACTCTAGTACGCGCAAAAGTAGTATTAAAGCATATCTAAACACAAGAACAAACTGTAACAGCCTTACTGTCAGGTTTTGATAACTCAAGCATATAAAACCTCATTCACCTGTTTAGGCTTTGCTTCCCTGGATTTGTTTGAAGATATTTCTTAAAAGTCAGCATTATTCCTCCCACTTACTGCTTTCCTAGTCTGCCGGCCTATACATGGCTGTGTTGTACACATTCCTGACAAAAAGCTGCAAATCTAAGATGCACACCTGACTCCCATCCACAGCACCTCAATAAATACATTTATTTATGTGTGTGACCCTCTTGTTTGTATCAGTCAGTGAAAAGGCCAACTCTGACTTCTTTGCTGAGCAAGGTTGGATATAGGGAACTGTTCCCAATGCATATGATAGAATAAAGTCGTCTCTCACCCTCTGAGCTTCTTTAATAAGCTGGTCACAATAGTCGAACCAGGACAAGAAGGAGATGAGCGCTCTCTTCCCTGGAAAGGCTGAAGCATCTTCCTTAACATTGTATGAATCTAGGCTGGGGAGGGGAGAGAAGAGAATGGTCAGTGTACACAATATTTAAAGTAGAACTACAGGCAAAACTTTTTTTTTTCATTTTGAATAGAATAAAGAAGGGTTATAACCCCTGTCGGATTTTTTTCCGCCATCGGTGTCACATTGCAGAGATTCTGCTTCTCTTCCTGTCCCATAGCCAAAATGGAAGTGAGAGGAAATCCCTGCAAAGGAAGAGAATTCCTTGGGGTCCCCCAGGTCACCAAAACTAGTGTCCCCATTGGAAGACTCCCTCTCTATTACATTTTTGGAGACAACCCAAAATTTGTGATTTTCTTTTACTTTCACTTTCAATGATAATAGTAAAAAGGACAAGTAGAGGGGGTGAATCCGTTTACAGAGGAGCTCCAGGCTCCCTCAAAAAAAAAGGTAAGCAGCTACAAATACCGCTGACTTTTAGCATAAGGACACTTGTCTGTCCAGGGATCCAGCGATGTCCTCACCCGAGCCGATTGTTTCAACGGCTTTGGGTGTAGGCTCTGCCATCTGAAGTAAGGGAAGTAGGAAGTTTCCTTACTTCACAGCCGGTTTCCTACTGTGCATGCGCGAGTCACGCTGCGCATTGTAAATGGCCCCATAGTCTTCTGGGACCTGTGATGTCTAGGATGCAAATAAGCTCCACTTTAACGGGTGCACAGACAGCAATCTAAACCGAGAGGTGTTCTAATCTATCTCCATTTTATCCAAAACTAAAAAAACTTTTTGCCTTTAGATTATACTTTAAACCTGTTGCAGAAATAGCCAACCATCAACTGATGATCATTGCAGCCAGTATAGATTTTGAAATGTAGACCAGCACCATCCACAACTGACATACCCAGCGGGAAACATATCCCTAGTATATAGGGGAATCTGAGCTTAAGGGTAATGTCCCCAAAATATGTCACCAGTGACTGTTGCCACTGATGGACAAAAGGGGTGGGCGGAACCTTCTAAAACCTCCACCATGAGAAAATCGAACAAAAGTTCATGAGAGGTGACCATCATTAAGCCTCAGGCCCAAGATCCTTACCCTGCCTGTTCCCAGCGCTGATGACCATAAGGAGCTGCATCAAGAGTCAGAGCCGTCTACCTATATGCCCTATGTAAAAGGTTTTATACACTTAAGTTTTTTTATTTGGATTAAAACACTATGCTGGTGCACTGTTCTCTCTTCTTTTGAATTTATAGCAAAAAGAGCTAGACTGCAAGGTGAAGTGGTGGAAATCTTTCCAAGCTGATGGCCTACTAGTGCACTCTGAACCGTGTGAATGTTCTTTTCACAAGGTCACTAACAATTAAGTGATCAGTGAGAATTATTTGGAGCTACAATACAATTAGAGCCGGTTCACACAGGGGCAACACGACTCTGGGCGCGACTTTGCGAGGCAACCTGGACACGACCTGAGTGCGCACCACAGTGCGATTTGGGGCGACTTGCAAGGTGACTTCAAGTCGCCTCCAGGACAGGCGACTTTCCAGTGGCCAATCAAACAACAATCAGCTCTGTGGGAGGGAGGGGTTTGCCTGAGAAAACTATTTTCTCTTCCTGTATTGTTGCTTCAGTTAAGACACGATCCGACTTTGGAGGCGACTTCCATTGAAATCAATGGGTACAAGTCGCCTAGAAGTCGGATTGAAGTAGTACAGGAACCTTTTCTGAAGTCGGAGCGACTTCAGTAGTGTGCATTAAGACGGGTCTCATTGACCAACATGGAATTTGACATGTTGCACGACTTGGGGCGACTAAGTCGGATCCCAAGTCGCCCCTGTGTGAACCGCCTCTAAGAGATCAGTTTGTTGAACACATTGTTGCAGTTTTCTTTCTGCAGTGTGTGCAGCTTAGACCCAGATGTTTCTTATCATTTCATATATATAAACACACACACACACACAGGATTGGTAAGAAAACAGGAGGTGTAACATACCACCACATGATGGAGAACAGGGAGTGCCAGCATCCAAGCCCAGGGTTTTTGCTGTGCCAGGCAATACTTTTTTAGCCATCTAAAGCTCTTGCATAGCTTGTTGCCTAATCTCTTGGTTAGTCTTCAATACTGGGTGTCTTGCTAAACTCTGCACTATTTAACCTCCCTAGCGGTAATCCCGAGCGTGACTCGGGGTTGTTTTTTTATGCTAGGATCGGTAACCCCGAGTCACGCTCGGGGTAGACATTGCAGAGCTCGCAGCGGAGTTTCCTTACCTTCTCCTGGCGATCCAGCGATGATGTCCTCTGCTGTGATCGCCAGCGAGATCTCCGGCGAGTGTCGGCACTTTCGACCCCATCTGACTTCCTAGTTCCGTTCCCTGCGAGCCGCAGCGGCGCAAGGGAGCGGAACTGGGCGGCAAATTCAAAAAGTTACACACATAGTATACATACAGTATAAAGTAATCTTACAGATTACAGTACTGTATGTAATAATTACACACCCCCTTTGTCCCTAGTGGTCTGTCCAGTGTCCTGCATGCACTTTTATATAATAAAAACTGTTCTTTCTGCCTGGAAACTGGAGATTGTCCATAGCAACCAAAAAAGTGTCCCTTTATGTCAAAAGTGGTTTTAGACCAGCTAGAAAACAGCGATAATAAATTAGAATCACTCGCAGAATTGAGCGATAGCGATTTGTGGGGAAATTCGTCATCAAACACTAAATCTAATGACAGCGACAATTCTGCAACTGAGCAAATTTCAGTGTTTTTGATTTGATTACATTATTGAATAATTTTTATTATAATTAGATTACTATTTTTTATAATTATTTATAGTTATTTATTATATTATAATTTATAATTTTGTGTTTCATATTTATCATACCCGGGATGTTTACTAGACTCTGGTTTGCTCAGGTTTAAGTAAGTAATTACTAAGAATTGCAGGCCTATAATACATAACACCAAATTTTCATGCAAAATAATTGTACCGCTTTTGGTACATAATTCCAGAAAGAATCATACCGCCAGGGAGGTTAAGTCATGCCTCTGCATGTCTCATGTGCCAAATTACTGTGAGTTAGACATGAGTATCTTGTTCTTTGTTGCTAATGGTACACTGCATTTTTATTTATGGCTATATAATTCCTGAACTTTGGCTGCCGATTTCCGTACTTTTCATTGTTCTCCACGTCAAATCCGATATCTCTGGCTAACGACTTTGGCTTGATCTCCGACTATGCTTCTGCCTTGCCCACATACAGCTACCTCTACTTGTGTATTGAACCTGGCTGCTTATAACCAAGAATTTGTCTGCTGCTTCAGCTACTTCACTTGGAGGCTGATCCCACATCGTGACAGAATGATCTACCAAAGTATAGAGGCATGGCTTACATAGGGATTTTAGATTGTAAATTCTAACGAACAGGGCTGATTCCTCCTGTATTGAATTTGTATTGTAACTGTTCTATCTGCCCTCATGTTGTAAAGCGCTGTGCACACCATTGGCGCTATATAAATACTGTATAATAATAATAATAATGTGGAACCTCGGATTGCGAGCAACGCGGTTAACGAGCGTTTTGCAATACGAGCACTCCATTTTAAAATATCCTAACTCGGTTTGTGAGTGTTGGCCCCCCAAACGAGCAGGATTCAGGCCAAAGTGGTGTGCAGTACGGCGCTTGGCCTGAGGTGGGGGGGGGGGCACCGGAGCCGAACGGCGTCGTTCGGAAATGCACGGAAAGGCCCGAGGACAGCTCGGCTGACCTCGGCAAACCTCAGAAACGCTCGGGAACAGAGTATTTCTGAGGTCAGCCGAACTGTCCTCGGGCCTTTCTGAGGCTGTCAGGCACCACGATCCGACTTTGGAGGCGACTTCCATTGAAATCAATGGGTACAAGTCACCTAGAAGTCGGACTGAAGTAGTACAGGAACCTTTTCTGAAGTCGGAGCGACTTCAGTAGTGTACATTACCGCATGCGGTATTGCATGCCATTGAAGTCAATGCGGAACAAATTATTTTCGATTCCATTGACTTCAATGGGGGAACTCGCTTTGATATGCGAGTACTTTGGATTACGAGCATTCTCCTGGAACGGATTATGCTCGTAATCCGAGGTTCCACTGTATAATAATTTCAGGGGAGGAGCTAAGAATTTAAGACTCCGCAAGAAACTGTGTTTCAATGAAGACTGACCAATAGATCAAGCAAAGAGCTATCCAGATCTTCAGGTAGCTTAGTAGTAAGAGCCACAGCAAGGCACAGTAGAAACTCTAGGTTCAGATCCTGACAGGGAGGTTAACTTAAAAAAAAGATAGAAAAAAAAAGGAGGAAAATGGAGAAGGAGGAAAGGAAAAAAGACAACAACCTGCCTGTGTGTGTCCACAATAAGTTAACAGCAGAGAAAAGCACATGTTTACCCCCAGTTAATCCCCTCCACAGTCTCGATATCCAGTGGGTCGATGGACTGAGGCAGAGCACGGTATAAGGAGGTCAGCCGGTTGGTGAGCAGCTCACATAAACTGGTGTTCTGTGTAAGGCACTGGGCGGCTGCCGCTTCCGGCAGGCTCACTAACAACATGAGGCCCTCGCAGGCTTTCACCGCGATCCGGCCGTCCTGAGGGATGAGAGCGCACAGCATATAAACACCATATTCTCCGAGGTTCTGGAAATACTCTCAGTGGGTTTCATCACTCACCGGGCTCTTGGTCAGGTTGAGTAAGGAATTCACCAGGTTATAGTCCTGCTGTACATGTTTGGTCGATAGTCCGCTTTCAGCCCCGTCATCTGTAGAGCCAACACTGGCAGGGGCTGCTGGTATATTATGAGTCCCATCTGCGTCTGCTCCAACACTGGGGTCGAGTGGAGGAGACTGCCCTGTGTCATTAGCAGGTACTTCCACAATGCCGCCCCCAACAAGTCCTCCGAGGCTGTTTGAAGATCCAACTGTTGAAAGGGGCTTCACCTTATTCTGAAAAACATTCACAACTCAATAAACAGATGTTAGAAGAGCCTACTACAAATGTTCATAGTTCATTTGTCCTGCCTCCCCTCTGATTTCCCAAACTTCTGCCAACTGCCTCCCTTACCTTACCCCTGCTAAACCCCCCAACCACTTTTCTTAATTCAGTTTTAACCTTCAGTTTTATGTTCCATAGTCCCATTCCAGCCCAAACTTATTAGCAAATTTTGCCCTGAACCAAAAACCAATTATTTGTTCAAAGTTAGTTTTATCTGCACTTTTTACCCATTGGTATTAATTATATAAACTTTACGATTACATGAATTATATTATGTGAGCTAATTATATGTTATACAACTATACTAACAAAACTTATAAACTATAGATACTTAATGTAGACACATTTAGAAGTTTTTACCAGAAAATACACAATTTTTACATAATTACCGTAAATAGAATTTTTTATTAATATCATTAACTGTACATGAACTGTCAATTTTTATATCTTTTGTGGACTTCTAAATTCAAAGTATAACTAAAAGCAAAACTATTTTATTGGTTTTGGATAGAGTGGAGATGGATTAGAACACTTATTAGGTTTTTATTGCTGTCTATGCGCCCATTAGGGAGATTCATCCTCTCTATTGTCCTGTTTACCATTTTTATTAAAACTGAAAGTAAAAGAAAATCCCAAATTTTGGGGAAATCTTTCAGTGGGGCCCCAAGGGATTTCCTCTCACTTCCTGTTTTGGCTATGGGACAGGAAGCAAAGGGAAATCTCCTCAATGGGACACTGATGCGCAAAAAAATTAATTAAAAAATATTGACAGTGGTTATAACCCTCCCTTAATCTATCCAAAATGGGGAAAAAAAAGGATTGCTCTACTTTAAGACGTGGTAGACTATTCCCCTGAAACAAGCTGGTTTTATATGATGATGAACTTAAATCCGATCTCTGGGCAAATATTAACCCTCCTCCCAGGTCAGAAATAAAGTGAAAGAGAGCGGACGCAGCTACATGTCCACTGGCTGAACTCCAGCTATCTTAATGCTTTGAGATGTACAGCGCAGCCAGGGCCGGCGCTAGCAATAGGCGGATCAGGCGGCTGCCTAAGGCGCCAGTGTAAAGTGGGCGGCAAAATCCAGATCCCCAGCCACTCGCTGGGGATTCGGATTAATAAAGAACCTCCAGGACTGACATTTTTTAAATACATGCTGCCTTATGGTAATGGCGCCAGCCGCCAGGCTAGGGGGCGGCTGCGCCTGTGAAAACATCCCGGACCGCTCTGTCCCCAGCCTGCAGTCGCGCTCTAGCAGTGAGAAGATGAGGGGAGAGAGACAGGACAAGGAGCAGCCGACCGGAAGTGCTGCATGATCGATGGAACCGGCTGGGGCGAATGAGATGGAAGCCCTGCATACGGGCTTGCCGCAATATCCGCTCCCCCTCCTCCTGGTCGCTCGGGATCTGTTGTGAGAGGACAGGCAGGCAGGCAGCAGCGCCGCTCTCATGGAATAAAGTGATCACCCGCCGCTGGCTCAGGTAGTGGACGCTCAGAGCTGCAGCCTGCAGTCACATGAAATAAAAAATGTACTCTGCTGTGAAGAGGGGGAACAGACATATATGTGTGGGGGGCAGACGTGCAGGGGGGTACAGATATGTTTGGGAGGGGTTACAGAGGGGGAACAGATAAATGTGGGGGGGGGGAATAGACGTGCAGTGGGGTACAGAGGGGGAACAGATATGTTTGGGAGGGGGGGAACAGACGTGCATGGGGGTACAGAGGTGGAACAGATATGTGTGAGGGGGGGGGACAGACGTGCATGGGGGTACAGAGGGGGAACAGATGTGTGTGAGGGGGGGGGACAGACGTGCATAGGGGTACAGAGGGGGAACAGATGTGTGTGAGGGGGGGGGGGACAGACGTGCATGGGGGTACAGAGGGGGAACAGACGTGCATGGGGGTACAGATATGTGTGAGGGGGGGAACAGACGTGCAGTGGGGTACAGAGGGGGAACAGATATGCGTGGGGGGGACAGACGTGCAGTGGGGTACAGAGGGGGAACAGATGTGGTGGGGTACAGAGGGCGAACAGACGTGCAGGCGGGTACAGAGGGGGAACAGATATATGTGGGGGGGTAACAGACGTGCAGGGGGGTACAGAGGAGGAACAGATGTGCAGTGGGGTACAGAGGGGGAACAGATGTGCAGTGGGGTACAGAGGGGAAACAGATATGTGTGGGGGGGGACAGACGTGCAGGGGGGTACAGGGGGGAACAGATATGTGTGGGGGGGGACAGACGTGCAGGGGGGTACAGGGGGGAACAGATATGTGTGGGGGGGAACAGATGTGCATGGGGGTACAGAGGAGGAACAGACGTGCAGTGGGGTACAGAGGGGAAACAGACGTGCAGTGGGGTACAGAGGGGGAACAGATGTGGTGGGGCACAGAGGGCGAACAGACGTGCAGGCGGGTACAGAGGGGGAACAGATATGTTTGGGAGGGGGGGGGGGAACAGACGTGCATGGGGGTACAGAGGTGGAACAGATATGTGTGAGGGGGGGGGGACAGACGTGCATGGGGGTACAGAGGGGGAACAGACGTGCATGGGGGTACAGATATGTGTGAGGGGGGGAACAGACGTGCAGTGGGGTACAGAGGGGGAACAGATATATGTGGGGGGGGGAACAGACGTGCAGGGGGGTACAGAGGAGGAACAGACGTGCAGTGGGGTACAGAGGGGAAACAGATATGCGTGGGGGGGGGGACAGACGTGCAGTGGGGTACAGAGGGGGAACAGATGTGGTGGGGTACAGAGGGCGAACAGACGTGCAGGCGGGTACAGAGGGGGAACAGATATATGTGGGGGGGTAACAGACGTGCAGGGGGGTACAGAGGAGGAACAGATGTGCAGTGGGGTACAGAGGGGGAACAGATGTGCATGGGGGTACAGAGGGGGAAGACGTGCAGGGGTGTTCAGAGGAGGAACAGACGTGCAGTGGGGTACAGAGGGGAAACAGATATGTGTGGTGGGGGGACAGACGTGCAGGGGGGTACAGGGGGGAACAGATATGTGTGGGGGGGACAGACGTGCAGGGGGGTACAGGGGGGAACAGATATGTGTGGGGGGGAACAGATGTGCATGGGGGTACAGAGGGGGAACAGACGTGCAGGGGAGTACAGAGGGGGAACAGATGTGTGGGGGGCAGACATGTAGGGGGGTACAGAGGGGGAACAAATATGTGTGTGGGGAGGGGGGGACAGATGTGCAGGGGGATACAGAGGGGGAACAGATGTGCAGGGGGTACAGAGGGGGAACGGATGTGCAGGGGGGTACAGAGGGGGAACACATACGCAGGGGGTACAGAGGGGGAAAAGATGTGTGTGTGGGGAGGGGGGGATAGATGTGCAGGGGGGTACAGAGGGGGAACAGATATGTGTGTGGGGAGGGGGGGACAGATGTGCAGGGGGATACAGAGGGGGAACAGATGTGCAGGGGGTACAGAGGGGGAACAGACGTGCAGGGGGGTACAGAGGGGGAACAGATATATGTGGGGGGGGATAACAGACGTGCAGGGGGGTACAGAGGAGGAACAGACGTGCAGTGGGGTACAGAGGGGAAACAGATATGTGTGGGGGGGGGGGGGGACAGACGTGCAGGGGGGTACAGGGGGGAACAGATATGTGTGGGGGGGACAGACGTGCAGGGGGGTACAGGGGGGGAACAGATATGTGTGGGGGGGGGGGACAGGGGTACAGGGGGGAACAGATATGTGTGGGGGGGGAACAGATGTGCATGGGGGTACAGAGGGGGAACAGACGTGCAGGGGAGTACAGAGGGGGAACAGATGTGTGGGGGGGGCAGACATGTAGGGGGGTACAGAGGGGGAACAAATATGTGTGTGGGGAGGGGGGGACAGATGTGCAGGGGGATACAGAGGGGGAACAGATGTGCAGGGGGTACAGAGGGGGAACAGACGTGCAGGGGGGTACAGAGGGGGAACAGATATATGTGGGGGGGGGGGGGTAACAGACGTGCAGGGGGGTACAGAGGAGGAACAGACGTGCAGTGGGGTACAGAGGGGAAACAGATATGTGTGGGGGGGGGGACAGACGTGCAGGGGGGTACAGGGGGGAACAGATATGTGTGGGGGGGACAGACGTGCAGGGGGGTACAGATATGTGTGGGGGGGGACAGACGTGCAGGGGGGTACAGGGGGGAACAGATATGTGTGGGGGGGAACAGATGTGCATGGGGGTACAGAGGGGGAACAGACGTGCAGGGGAGTACAGAGGGGGAACAGATGTGTGGGGGGGGCAGACATGTAGGGGGGTACAGAGGGGGAACAAATATGTGTGTGGGGAGGGGGGGACAGATGTGCAGGGGGATACAGAGGGGGAACAGATGTGCAGGGGGTACAGAGGGGGAACACATACGCAGGGGGTACAGAGGGGGAACACATACGCAGGGGGTACAGAGGGGGAAAAGATATGTGTGTGGGGAGGGGGGGATAGATGTGCAGGGGGGTACAGAGGGGGAACAGATGTGCAGGGGGTACAGAGGGGGAACAAATGTGTGTGTGTGGGGAGGGGGGGGACAGATGTGCAGGGGGGTACAGAGAGGAACTGATGTGCGGAGGGGGAGTCCAGAGGGGGGGTGCAGAGGGGAACAGAGGTGCGGAGGGGGGGTGCAGAGGGGAACAGGCATTTAGGGTGATACAGTGAAGGGGTGATCTGAGGTGTGAAGGTAGAAGAATTGTGGTGATCTGAGACCTGAAAATACAGGAATTGGGGTGATTTGAGGTGTGAAGGTTCAGGTCTACCTTTGTAAAAAAATAAATAAATGCAGATCTTTTTGCAGGTAAAAAAATGTGCAATTATTATTTTTAGTAGGAGCCTGTAAAGCATTGTCAGTGTACCTGTATGCTCCTACAGACAGGCAGTTACACAGTTAGGCTGTCTGTATACTGCCGTAGCCTGTGGACCACGGCTGGCGTGAGGAAGCGAGCCGTTACCATCCACTATTTGTCTTCGGGCCGGGTCCAGAGGCACAGGTGCAGACCTGTGGACCACGGCTGAAGAAATAGGTGAAGAGGCGCCGCAAAAATCTCAGTGAGGGGTGGGGCCTATGGGGGGGGGGGGCCGCAAAAAGAGGTTTCGCCTAGGGTGTCAAAAATCCTTGCACCAGCCCTGAGCGCAGCACTTGGCATACGGCAAAAATATGTCCTGATCCTGTCAAGTTTTAGTAAATGTCATATCCTGGAGAGGGCTAACAAGCTGCAAGGCCGTGGCTAAAATCCCAGTGGTGTTGTCACACCCTCCCTCTTGGACTGCAATCCTTTGTGGTCATGTTGATGTTTTCTAGGATGTTTTCTATGATGTCCTGGTGTTGTCAGCCTATAGAAAAAATTCACACTGCTTGGCAGTACTTCCAGCAACTTCCTTCCTCCCAGGCTTACTTGGGCCTTAGAAGCAAAGAAAGCTGAAGAGAAAATCACATGGTGGAACCTAGGGGAAAGTCGACCTAGGGTAAAACAGGTCCAAAGCTGTCACATGACGGTTAGAATAGAATAGGAAACCATAGGGGGTTTTGTAACACGTCATGTTTCTGCTGAGATATTACTGTATGGACCTTGTGTGCCCTACAATGACATAACGCTGTTGATGAACCTTTCAGTGTACTTAAGACAGTTCATAGTTCAACAAATATTAGAAATTATGGTACAGGTGACACTGGAACTGACCTCCAGGAAGAAGTTGACCAGATATGGGTCTTGTTTTAGTTTGGCGCACACAATACACAAGAATTGGATCTCTTCGTTCTCCGTTGGATTGGCCAACACCTCTCCGCACAGACGGATGAGCTTCTACAGACAGAAAATACACCAGATATCAAGGTCTAAATGGTCCAACAGTAAGATTAAGAAGCTAACAGGTAAAATTTGTCTGGAGTGTACATTTTCTGTACTGCATAGTGGAATATGTCAGAGCTATAAAAATGTATATGTGTATGACTGTGGTGGGTAAGTGTAAGCTCCTCTGGTGTAGAGATGATGCGACTGGCTCAGTGTTCTTTGTACAGAACTGTGGAATATGGCAGAGCTATAAAACTGTATAACAACAGCAGTGTGTGACTGTGATAAGGACATTAGAGTGTATGTTCATCTGGTGCAGAGACTGACGTGAATGGCTCAGGATTCTTTGTACAGCACTGCAGAATATGCCAGAGCTATATAAAATGTATTATAATAATTTTAAAAATGATTGCTTATAGAGGGGCACTAGAGTGTAAGTTCCTCTGGTTCAAAGGCTTATGCCACAGGATCAGCATTCTTTGTGCAGCACTGTAGAAAATGTCAGAGCTGGGACATTAGAGTGTAAGCTCCTCTAGTGAAGAGACTGATGTAAATAGCTAAGGATTCACTGTACAGCACTGCGTAATGTGTCTGATATAAATGCGCTATGTAAATGTAGTATAATCATTATAAAAATGTTTGCCTGTGGTAGGGCATTACAGTGCAAGCTCCTCTGGTGTAGAGACTGCTGTTGCGCAATCTTCTCTGTACAGCACTGTGGAATATGTCATAACTGTATGTAAAAGAATAATAATAATAATAATAGTATGCGATTGTGGAGTGTAAGCTCTGATTCAAAGACTGATATAACTGACTTAGCGTTCTCTGCAGAGCACGGTGGAATATGTCAGAGCTATATAAATGTACAATAATATTAATAGGGTGTGACTGTGGTGGGGACATTGGAGTGTAAGTTCCTCTGGTGCAAACTGATGTGACTGGCTCTGTGGTGTCGAGTACACTGATAAACACGAGGTGTTGGAGTTGCTGAATGTACCTGTACTGGTCGGTGGACATTAATATGCGGCAGCAAAGGTTGTTTAATCCTCCCGAGGAGCTTAGTGTAGAACATGAGGACTTGCTGTTTCATGCCCGGCGGACACTGGCAGAAAAAAACGTCACGTTACACAAAACAAAAAGCATACAACGTATGATATGAGAATTCTTATCTTTGATTCTGCATTGTTTTATTTTCTGCTTACTCTGTACAATGAAAGGAAATCTCCACTGTTATTGCTTAACATTCAGGAAATGAAATCTGTGTTTTTTTAAAACTGATTCAAACAGTTGCAGGCAACACAAGCCTCTCTTCCTCTAAGTGCAAAGGAATGTTTGTTGTAGTTCAATGAAATCTCTGATAACCATCTGACAGACAGTATAATAAAGATTGCAGACCTTCCTGTCACAATAAAGAGGATTTCTGCATCTGTTCTGATAAGTCATCCAACTAGCAGTATAATCTTTACATACACTTTAAAAATAAATGTTCTTCTAAAACTATCTGAAATAGCAAATTAATGATATGCTGCAAACTTTTCTACTGCCCAATAGGATTTGATGACTGAAATTGAAAGTATAAAGGAGATGAGAGAGGATTTTCCCGGCAGGCAGATTCTGTCTGGTTGGATTAGGTAACATTCTCATGTCTACAGGGACCTTGGAGACACTTTGGTGTTCTGTCAGAATAGCGAACCCGTCTGATTAGGTAACAGAAGTGACATTCCGTCAGCTGCACATGCATTCCGCCGCTACCAGGTTTACTAATCTGACAGAACACCTGTAGTCAGAAGGCGGCAGCGGACATCCTACTACACTCAGCTAAGTCTTAAATTTCAGAGTAATTTTAGCAATAAAGTGAGCGCATATAAATAAATATAGTATATTGACATCTGTGATGCTGTTTGGATGTTTAAAGATTTAGCGCTGAGCAGTGTGGGGTGAACCAACATGGCTTCCGCCACCTTCCTAAAGCTGGCATCCAGCTTCTTTCAAAATGTAATATCAAAACAGCATTACACATGTCAATATACTGTATTTATTAATATACATTCACTTTATTGCTAAAATTACTCTGAAATTCAAGATGTAGCTGGGTGTAGCAAGATGTCCGATGCCGCCTTCCTCTGACTGCAGGTGTTCTGTCAGATTAGCAAACCTGGTAGCGGTGGAACGCATGTGCAGCTGACAGGACGTCACTTCTGTTAGGTAATCTGACAGGTTTGCTATTCTGACAGATGTTGGGAAATACCCAGGACATGTTAGACAACCGTATCCAGTCTCTATTAGAGTGGTTGTCAACTTACGCAGTACAGGGGGCCTCAAGGTGTGGCCCATGACATCTCCAAAGGGCAGCAAACAACGCTCAGTATATGTAATGCTAGAGAGGACTGTTAGAAAGTGCAGAAATACAGTACCTAGAGTAGATGGTTAGAGACCGTGGACCTGCTACAGCACAGGTGTCAAACACAAGGCCCGCGGACCGAATCCGGCCCTCCAGGCCATTTCATGTGTCCCTTGCACCTCTCCTGCAGCTGCAGGAGAGCTCCAGCCCTCCTCTGGTCCTCCTCCAGATTCTTACTTTCTGCTTTTAAGCAATGCATCCAGCTTCTTCCCAGCAGCAGCATAAGGAAAGGGGGGTGCACTGTGATGTAAGACTGGATTCACACCTATGCATTTTTAGTGCTTTTTGCATTTTTCAGATTTGCACTACAGTCCATTTAACATGATTTCCTATGGAACATGTTCTGTAGTGCAAATCTGCAAAATGGAAAAAGCACTAAAAATGCATAGGTGTGAATCCAGCCTTAGGGAGAGTGGGGGACTAAACTTCTGATGGTAGGGTGGCTCTTGACATCTAATGTAAGTAATGGGGATGCGCTGGACATCTATCTTACAGGTACAATCTGCTCTTTTGAGGGCAATCATAATGCTGATGCGGCCCACGATAAAATTGAGTTTGACACCCCTGTGCTACAGGATTGGTTGGAGATGGGTAACACACTGCCTAAAACAGTGAGAGACTGGGGAAATGATACATGTGACTAGTAGAGATCACTGCTATTACTCCTTTACAAATTGGGGGTGTCTACAAGCTCTTACCTCCCACTTTGCAAGAAACTCTCATTTGACCCAAATATTCACATTATGACTAAAGCTGGACCTTCAGGATTGTACTAAACATCCAACTGTCCTCTCATATCTGTGCTCAGCTTAACCTGACCGTTGTGTCAATTTTTCCTATTAAAAGTGCTGACAGGACTGAACTCTGTTCTAAAAACTGAAAAGGATGCGCAATTGGGAATGGAATTGGCCAGGACAGGAATAGCGGAGTGGCCATTGATGGATTTTAAAGCCATTATCCTTACCTTAGCTTCAACACTAAGGGCCGTTCACACTGTTGCGATGCGGGAACCCTGCGAATCTACTGCGGGTTCCCGCATCGCATGTCTCCCGGCGGCAGTTCACACTGCCCCATGCAAACTGCTGGGAGTTTAAGTTAAAAGTTAATGACACCCCCAAATCAGTTTGCATATAGCAGTGTGATCTGCAAACTTAGACAGGAATCGGATGGCATGGGTGTGAACACCCATGCCATCCGATTCTGCTGCGGACCAAAAAACGGGTCCTGTGCGAGTTTGATGCAAATTCAGTCATACTATCTGTATGGCTAAAATCACATCGCACAGAGATCGCATGTGATTTGCACTGCAGTGCAGTGCAGTGAGAATCACATCCGATCCTAGACATCGCACCAGTGGGAACTGGCCCTTCAAGCTAAAGATTAACGGATAAGTTCACCTTTGGGAACATGTTACACCCATTTTTAGGGTGGAACTCGTAACATGTTCCCAATGCTGCAGCCGCTGCCCGATCCCCTTGTACTAGCTGTCACTTTTTAAAATCAGCGCGGCCTGTGTGGGGATCCGCCCACATGGCCACGTCATTCATTCACACAGCTCTGTGTATATATGAACTAGGGCTGCAACTAATGATCATTTTCATAATTCGATCAGTTGGCCGATTATTGTTTTGATTAATCGGTTTATATCCTTAAAAAAAGCGTGGTGTATAATTTAGTTAACATGTAAAGTTTAAAAAAAGGCAATTTATTCTTAAATATATCTCTATGAAGTGGTAAATATAAAATAACCAACTACCGTATTTACTCGAGTATAAGCCGAGATTTTCAGCCCTTTTTTTTGGGCTGAAAGTCCCCCCCTCGGCTTATACTCGAGTCAGCAAAAAAATTTACATTGAAAATAGTACCTGTAAAGACGTTGCGGCTGCGGCGTCCATCGTTCGAATTCCGTGGTCTCTTCCTGTTCCTTCCGTGATAGGAGATTCTCATCAGACACTCTCCGCCTATCACGATCATTCTCTCATCCTCAGTTTCCCAGCAGACGTCTGTGATTGGTGGAACACCCAACACAGTGTCTGCTGGGAAACTGAGGATGAGAGAATGATCGTGATAGGCGGGGAGTGTCTGATGAGAATCGCCTATCACGGAACGAACAGGAAGAGACCGCGGAATTCGAACGATGGACGCCGCAGCCGCAACTTCTTTACAGGTACTATTTACAATGTAAAATAGCGAGCTAGGGAACAGTGAGGGATAGGAGAACAGTGAGGGATAGGAGAACAGTGAGGGATAGGAGAACAGTGAGGGATAGGAGAACAGTGAGGGATAGGAGAACAGTGAGGGATAGGAGAACAGTGAGGGATAGGAGAACAGTGAGGGATAGGAGAACAGTGAGGGATAGGAGAACAGTGAGGGATAGGAGAACAGTGAGGGATAGGAGAACAGTGAGGATAGTAGGATTTTTATAACAGCTTACCTGTAAAATCCTTTTCTTGGAGTACACCACGGGACACAGAGCAAGTCATTACATAATGGGTTAAGGGTCACCAGCGGTGATTGGACACTGGCACAACCAATGGAAGACAGTTCCCCTCCATATAACCCCTCCCATCAGGGAAGTACCTCAGTTTTGTAGCAAAGCAGTAAGGTTCCCATAAGAAGGGGGGGACCTCTGTGTCCCGTGGTGTACTCCAAGAAAAGGATTTTACAGGTAAGCTGTTATAAAAATAGGATTTTTGTACTCACCGTAAAATCCGTTTCTCTGGCATCCATGGACTGACACAGCGTGTCTTATACACCTTTACACGTGGGTTATGTCCCTGCTTGCAGGAAAAGACCTAGGCAGAATGTGAGATGTTATACATACATTCTAAACAGCCAGAGCTGAACAGCCCCGCCCAGGGGGGCGGTCCCTCCGGCATAACCCTCCCACTGCAGTCAGCAGACCTCAGTTCGTAACAAAGCAGTACAAACTCGAAAAGAAGGGTGGGTGCTGTGTCAGTCCATGGATGCCAGAGAAACGGATTTTACGGTGAGTACAAAAATCCTATTTTCTCTTGTCATCCATGGACTGACACAGCGTGTCTTATACACCTTTACACGTGGGATGTCCCAAAGCAGTGTCAAGAGGGATGGGAGCAGTATAAATGGAAAACCAAGAACTTCACTCCAAACAAGGCAGAGCTCCTCAACGGAGGAGTTGCAACATCAAACAGCGGCCTGCAACACCTTGCGGCCGAAGGAAGCATCCGAATATGCAGCCACATCAACCTTATAAAACTTAGAAAAGGTATGAACAGACGACCAGGTCGCCGCCTTGCACACTTGTGCAACCGACGCTTGATGTCGGAAAGCCCAGGAAGCACCAATTGCCCTGGTGGAATGTGCCGTAACCGGAAAGGGAGGCGCCCGCCCCTTGAGAGCATAAGCTTGAATGACGGTTTGTCTGATCCACCTAGAAATGGTGGCAGACGAAACCGTTTGGCCCTGTTTTGGACCAGAGACAGCCACAAATAGTGAGTCAGACTTCCGAATAGAGGCAGTAGCAGACAGGTACACCCGCAAGGCTCGTACCACATCCAAAGTGTGAAGCGCAAACTCTCTGAGATGCGATGGGTGAGGACACAAGGACGGGAGGACAATGTCCTCATTTAAGTGGAAGGCCGAGACCACCTTTGGCAGAAAAGAAGGTCGCGGACGTAACACCGCCTTATCCTTATGGATGACCAAAAAGGGCGACTTGCAGGACAAGGCCGCCAACTCAGACACTCGTCTAATGGAAGTAATGGCCACCAAGAAGGCCACCTTCTGAGACAAAGTCAAGAGGGGAATATCTCTAATTCTCAAAGGGAGGTTCCTGGAGAACCGAGAGCACCAAATTCAGATCCCACGGGGGGGGGGGGGAGAGGAGGCTTGACAGGGGGGAGCACATGGCGAATCCCCTGCACAAAGGTGCTAACCAAGGGATGACCCGCCAGCGGTCGCTGAAAGAAGATGGCCAAGGCCGAAATCTGACCCTTAATGGTACTCAAAGCGAGCTTTTGGGTCACGCCACGCTGCAGAAAATGCAGGATTCTGGGAACGGAATACGTTCGTGGGCGCCAGTCCAGCTCTTCGCACATGGCGATGTAAGCTCTCCAAGTACGGTGATAGATCTTTCTGGAGGAAGACTTCCGTGCCCTTAACATGGTCGAAATGACCGAATCCGAGAGACCTCGGTCTCTCAGCACCTGGCTTTCAATAACCATGCCGTTAAAGCCAGAGACTGTAAAGCAGGATGAAATATAGGACCATGAGACAGAAGGTCCCCCCGTATTGGTAACCGCCAGGGAACGTCTGCGACGAGACGTACCAGATCGGCGTACCAGTGACGCCGAGGCCAATCCGGAGCAACGAGGATCACCGGAATTCCCTCGGTCGCTACCCTGCGGAGCAGGTGAGGGAGCAACTGCAGCGGAGGATAAACGTATATCAGGTGATACTGACCCCATGGGGCCACCAACGCATCCGCCCAGGGAACCCTGGATCTGGCCACAAACCGACACCTTGCGATTGAGTCGAGAGGCTATCAGGTCCACATCCGGCGTGCCCCACCGTCTGCAAAGGAGTTGAAAGACCTCCGGGTGCAAGGACCACTCTCCCTGGTCCAGCGTCTGGCGACTTAGATAGTCCGCCTGCCAATTGTCTATGCCCGGAATGTAGACGGCCGACAGAGCCGGCACGCTTCTTTCGGCCCACCTCGGAAGCCGCAGCTGAGCTCCGAGTCCCCCCTTGATGGTTGACATACGCCACTGCTGTGGTGTTGTCCGATTGGATACTGATGGAGTGACCCTGTAGTTTCTCCGACCATGAGGAGAGGCACAGTCTGATTGCCCGTATCTCCAGCACATTGATCGGTAAGAGGGCTTCGTCCAGAGTCCAAAGCCCTTGGGCCGACAGGACTCCCCAGACTCCCCCCCCCCAGCCCGTCAGGCTGGCGTCCGTCGTGATCACCGTCCATTGGATGGGGAGGAACGACTTCCCGGACCGAAGAGCCGGGGACCTCAACCACCACATCAGGGACGCCCTGACCAGGTGACTCACCTGGATCTGAAGATCCAAGGACAACGGGGATTTTTCCCAAGCGGACAAGATCTCTTTCTGTAAAGCCCTGGTGTGCGCTTGGGCATAAGGAACGGCCTCGAAGGAGGCCACCATGAGTCCCAGGACTCTCATGCAAAAGCGGATTGACGACCATTTTCGGGACGTCAGCACCCGTACTGCAGACTGAAGTGTCAGTAGTTTGTCTGGAGGTAGGAAGACTCTTGCCTCCAAGGAGTCCAGAATCAGACCTAGATAGTCCAGACGCTGAGTCAGGACTAGAACCGACTTCTGAACGTTCAGGAGCCACCCAAACTCCCTGAGGGTCTGACTGACGATAGTCACACTTTCTTCCAATTCTGAGCCACTGTCTGCTCTTAGAAGACAATCGTCCAGATAGCCTACGATAGCAATGCCTCGCTGTCTCAGCAAAGCTAGGACCGGAGCAAGCACCTTGGTGAACACCCTCGGTGCCGAGGCTAGGCCGAAGGGAAGAGCCACAAATTGATAGTGGACTTCGCCGACCGCAAAGCGCAGAAACTTCTGGTGGCTTGCGCAGATCGGAACATGCAAGTAGGCGTCCTTGATGTCCAAGGATGCCAGAAAATCCCCTTGATGGAGTGTAGCGATCACCGTGCGAATGGATTCCATGCGGAATTTTTGCACCTTCACGAAGGCATTCAGGGCCTTGAGGTCCAGGATTGGCCGAACCCCGTCCTTTTTTGGAACAACAAACAGATTCGAGTAGAACCCCTGAAACCTCTCCTGGGACGGAACCGGCACAATTACTTCGGACCCGATCAAATCCTGTACAGCCCCCAGAGGGCTGCCCGACGGGCAGGAAGGAGAGGGAGATTTGAGGGAAAGAATCTGTCTGGGGCCAGGAGCGGAACTCTATTCTGTATCCTGAGGTGACCACCTCGCACACCCACCGGTCGGAGATCCGGGAGGTCCACCGATCCGTGAACCTGCAAAGTCGTCCCCCCACCCCAGAGACGGGCGGGGGCAAGACTTCACGCGGAGGCGGGCTTGGGAGCCGGCTTGTTCGGCTTACGCACCCAGGGGCGCTTGTGCCCGCCAGCCGCACTGTTGTCAGTCTGGGATGGCTTACCCGTGGACTCTGACGGACGAAAAAAAAAACCTTTTTTGCTGGAAAGGAAGGACCCGGTTTACGTCGGGCCTCCTTACCCTTGATAGTTTGAGGAAGGAGAGTGCTTTTACCTCCCGTGACATCCTTGATGATGTCATCCAGAGCAGCACCAAAAAGTCTACCACCCTTAAAAGGTAGATCCGTCAGGAGCTTCTTAGAGGCTAGGTCAGCAGACCAGCATTTCAACCAGATGAGACGACGCAATACCACCGCCGAGACAGAGGCCCTGGATATTAAAGGGGCCGCGTCCAACGTGGCGTTTCACACATATATCGGACCCTGCACCACCTGGTGGGCCAGAGCAATAGTGTGTCTGGAGGAAGGTTATACTCCTGCACAGTTTGGTGCAAAATTTTTGCCCATTCCATGAGTGTCTGAGACACAAGGGTCGCCGCTACTACTGGCCGTAGGGCGGATCCCAACAAGGCGAACATGGCTCTACTCACCACTTCTGACCTCCTGTCAGTGGGGTCCTTAAACGCAGGAGTCCCCTCCATCGGGAGAGTGGTAGCCTTGTTTAAACGGGCGACTGGAGGGTCGACCACCGGGGGAGAAGCCCACTTTTTAAGCAGGGCGTCTTCAAAGGGGTATCTAATAGACAAACGCCGCGGGACCATGAAAGTCTTCTGCGGCTTTTCCCAGACCTGGTCAATGAGCTGGTCAAAGAAAGGTACATATGGAAAAACCTTTTTAGAAGGAGACTATCCGCCTGAGGTTCTGCAGCATTTAGCTTGAGAGTGTCCCTCACAGGATCAATGAGTTCACTAACAAGCACCCTGTCATTTACTGACTCAGAACTGGAGTCTTCCTCACAAGGAATGTCCTGTTCAAAACCATCCAAATATTCAGAGCTAGGGTCCTGAGCAGCAATAGCTAGGCCCATATCTGAATCAGAGCACTCCCCTTGTGGAGATAAAGTGGGGAGAGGGCGCTTATTTGCTCCCTTGTGCTCACACACAGCTTCCATCCTGGTCAGAAATGATTCCAGGACTGCCGACAACTGGTCCATAGGGACCGCAGGTGCTGGAGCACTGGCTGCTGCCTCTGGCATGTTAGGGGAAGTTGGTGACTCTGACTCCATAATGTCCCCCTCTGAGACCACCCACAGGCTGTGCTGACTGAAGTAGGGGAATGCCCAGGGGACCCACCAACCTGACCAGGGCCGCTCGGTTCCGCTGCCCTGTCTCTCCGCGCCGCTCAGCGTGAGAGTGAGCTGAGAGGAGAGAGACTGTGAGGAGATTCGCGCCGTTCCTGAGCGGCTCTAGAGGCCAAACTAGAGCTAGAAGAAGGTGCGGCTACAAGAAAATGGCCGCCGCAATGTGCTCTGGCGGACCACGGCAAGATGGCCGCCAATGTAAAAAACAGCACAGTCACCAAACATGGCGCCGAACGGCGCCCAGGCCCCTCACTCTCAAATAAACAGCCCCAGCGAAATGCAGAGCAGCATGAGCCCCCCCCAGGACAGTATGGCCCCCAGGCACCCCACACAGTACAGCACCAGCGAAGTGCACAGAGAGTGACATTAAAAAACACAGGGGGAGACAGGGAAATCCCCCACACAAGAAACACACAGCATGTACTCACCTGCAGCCAGGAGAGACTACTTATCCGTCCCCTGAGGGACCCACTGGTGTGTTTCTGACAGAACTATCACAGTGCGGTACTGAGTAGCTGTCGGCCCGGTCCACCGCGAAAGATACAGCCGGACTGTTCTATCTTGAGAGGACCGCGGAGCTGGAAGCCCACCGGCCACCCCTGGAGTCGTGGGGCATGTCGTGAACTGAGTCTCACGCACACAAGGCGAGGATCAGCACGCTCGATGGTCGGACAGGGAAGACTACGAGGATATCTTGTACCCAACCTGTTGCCCAGCCGACAGTTGATAGAAGATCTCAAAAGAAAAAAAATAGGAAAAAATTCCAAAAGGAATAAAAAAATAGGTCAGGAGACTGGCTCCTGAGAGAGCCACGTCTTCTCCTTCTGCTAGGCAGAAAAAAACTGAGGTCTGCTGACTGCAGTGGGAGGGTTATGCCGGAGGGACCACCCCCCTGGGCGGGGCTGTTCAGCTCTGGCTGTTTAGAATGTATGTATAACATCTCACATTCTGCCTAGGTCTTTTCCTGCAAGCAGGGACATAACCCACGTGTAAAGGTGTATAAGACACGCTGTGTCAGTCCATGGATGACAAGAGAAAATCCTACTTTCTTTATCGTACACCACGGGACACAGAGCTAGTCATTACATAATGGGACGTCCCAGAGCAATGCTCATATGAAGGGGGGGAGACACAGATCAAACAGGCCGCTTGCGGACCAGAAGCCCTATACTGCTGCCTGCAGCACACTTCGCCCGAAGGCGGAATCCTCATGTCCTTTCACATCTATTTGATAGAATTTGGAAAATGTATGGACTGAAGACCAAGTTGCAGCTTTACAGATCTGAGCCATCGAAGCCTGGTGGTGCACTGCCCATGAAGCACTTATCGCCCTGGTAGAGTGCGCCTTAACAGGAAAAGGAGGAGTCCTGTTCTTTAAACCATAAGCTTGAACAATTACTTGTCTAATCCACCTGGAAATGGTGGAATTTGATACCGCTTGGCCCTTCTTGGGACCATCTGGTAAAATAAACAAAACATCTGTTTTACGTATCTGAGCGGTTGCTTGCAGATACACCCTTACCGCTCTCACTAGATCTAGAGAGTGTAATAATTTTTCCCCCGCCGTCCGCGGGTTTGGAAAAAAGGAAGGCAGAACAATGTCTTGATTCAAGTGAAAAGCCGACACCACCTTAGGTAGAAAGGCCGGATGGGGTCGTAGTACGATTTTGTCCTTGTGACAAATTAGATAAGGCTCTTTACAAGAAAGAGCTGCTAGCTCTGATACTCTCCTAGCAGAAGCTATAGCAATCAGAAAGGCCAACTTCCTACTCAATATAATTAAAGGAATATGGCGAATAGGTTCAAAAGGTTGCTTTTGCAACACTGACAATACCAAATTCAAATCCCATGGACACAAGGGAGACCTAACTGGAGGATTTATCCTCAGTACCCCCTGAATGAATGTCCGAACTAGGGAGTGAGATGCCAATGGTCTCTGAAAGAAGACTGATAGAGCCGATATTTGCCCTTTGATGGTGCTAAGGGCTAATTTCATATCCACTCCTAACTGGCAAAAAGCAAGAATCCTGCTTATTTCATTATTCAGAGGATTCCAACTTCTGGATTCACACCAGGAAACGTATGCTTTCCAGACTCTATGATAGATGAGTCTGGAGGCTGGCTTTCTAGCATTAATGAGCGTAGAAAGAGCCGGACCAGAGACCCCTCTCTTTTTCAAAATGTGGGTCTCAGCAGCCAGGCCGTCAAATTTAGCCTTTGTAAGGAAGGGTGGAATACTGGACCCTGTGACAACAGGTCGTGTCGAAGTGGAAGCTTCCAGGGCCATCCTATCGCCATTTTTACGATCTCGGCGTACCAAGGCCTCCTGGGCCAGTTTGGGGCCACTAGGATTACTGGTATTCCCTCCTCTTTGATCCTGCGAAGCAGTCTTTGTAGAAGAGGGATCGGAGGGAATGCATAGATCAGTGAGAACTGATTCCATGGAGTTATTAGAGCGTCTGTCCCCTAGGCTAGAGGATCTCTCGTTCTGGACACAAAGTTGTCCAATTTCTTGTTGAACCTGGAAGCTAGCAGGCCTACATCTGGGTTTCCCCATCTCAGACATATGGCCTGAAAGATCTCTGGGTGAAGAGACCACTCTCCTGGTAGCAGCTGCTGATGACTCAGGTAGTCTGCTTGCCAGTTTTCTATCCCTGGAATGAAGATTGCAGAGATGCAAGGTACATGCTCTTCTGCCCATGCCAAGATCCGGTTCACCTCTCTTTGGGCTGCCCGACTGCGGGTGCCTCCTTGGTGATTGATGTAAGCTACTGCAGTAGCATTGTCGGATTGAACCCGAACTGGGTAGCCCTGTAACCTGTATGTCCAGGTTTTGAGGGCTAGATATACTGCCCGGTTTCTAGCACGTTGATGGGCAGGATCCCCTGAGTCTTGGCCCAGGTTCCCTGGGTAGAAGCCTCCTCGAATACTGCACCCCAGCCCGATAGGCTGGCATCCGTAGACACCACCTTCCAGGCTGCTGGGAGGAAGCACTTTCCCTTCCGTAAATTCTTGGCTTCTAGCCACCAATTGAAGCTGTGGCGTACTTGTGAGGACAGGCGCATGGGTATATCCAGAGCTTGGCTCTTCCTGTTCCAGGAGGCTAAAATATTGCCTTGAAGTAGTCTCGAATGAAACTGGGCGTAAGGGACCGCCTCGAAAGAGGCTACCATCTTTCCCAATAGTCTCATGCAAAGGCGAATAGACGGCCTTTTGTTTGCTTTGACCTTGTGGATCAGGTCTTTCAGAGACTGTATCTTTGGCTCTGGCAGGTATACCCTGTTTTGGGCTGTATCTATGATCATGCCCAGGTACACTATCCTTCTTTGGGCCTGGAGAGAGGATTTTTGTAAGTTTATAATCCATCCTAAATGCTCCAGGTATCCTACTGTAGTGTCTACAGCGTGATCCAATCCCTCCTTTGACTGATCTATTATTAGTAGATCGTCTAGATAGGCTGTTACCGCAATGCCCCGTGTTCTCAGGTTTGCTAACAGAGGAGCTAGCACCTTTGTGAATACTCTGGGCGCGGTGGCTACACCAAATGGCAGGGCCACAAATTGAAAGTGGCGATCTTCTACCGCAAACCTTAGGAATCTTTGGTGAGCGGGGCGGATTGGTATGTGTAGATATGCGTCTTTGATATCTATGGACGCCATGAATTCTTCGCCTTTTAAAGTAGCGACCACGGATCGAATTGTTTCCATTCGAAAATGGCGAACGTTCAGAAACCGGTTTAGAGATTTTAGATCCAGGATGGGTCTGACTTCTCCGTTTGGCTTTGGAATCACAAAGAGGTTTGAGTAAAAACCTGAACCTCGCTCCTTTTGGGGTACCTCTGTAACCACACCTTGAGCTATTAAGTGATTCAAACCTTTGAAGAAGGATCCTCTTTTTTGTGGATCCTTGGAGAGTCTTGAACCTCGGAATTGAGAAGATGGGATCTCTCGAAATTCCAGTTTGTACCCTGAGGATATTGTGGATGCCACCCATTTGTCCTGGGTTTCTGTCCGCCAGGTCGCTGAGAACTGACGAAGCCTTCCCCCCACTCGGCCGAGCGGGGGCGCCCCTTCAATGAGAGGTTTTGGGGGCTTGCTTATTAGCTCTTGAACCCCACGGCTTCTTGTTCTTCTGAGCCTGTTCTTTGGCTTTTGTGGGCGGCTGAAAAGGCCGTCGCCACTGGCTGGAGTCTGATTTCCCGGGAGCTGGGGAGAGAGTGCGTTTAAAACAAGGTCTCTTGTTTTTCTTTCTCTCAGGTAAAAGTGTCGTTTTACCACTTGATATCTTTTGGATATATCTTTCTAAATCTTCCCCAAATAGGCGTTCGCCATGGAACGGGAAACTTGCCAACAACTTTTTGCATGGGGCTTCCGCTGACCAATGCTTAAGCCAAAGTACTCTGCGCATCTGTACCAGCTGGAGTGTAAGGCGTGATGCCGGTATGATAGAATCTCTCATGGCATCCACTGTGAAGCATAAGGCTTTAGGCAAATTCTCCCAATTTTTAGCCTGCTCTGAAGGCAGCTCCTTCAGCCCCTGCTTTACCTGTTGGCTGATGACCTGACACATACCGACTGCTGCTACTGCAGGTTGGATAATTGAGCCGGCCAAAAGGAAGGAGGATTTCAGTAGGGATTCCAACTTCTTCTCAGAAGGATCTTTAACCACTTCCCTACCCAGCCATAGACAAATGACGTCCACAGATGGGATCTCCCATCCTGGGTGGACGTCATATAACGTCCTCGGTTTGTAGGGGGATATCTGAATGATGCCTGCAGCTAGAGGCATCATTAAGATATCCTTTTGAAGTGCCAGCGATTCTGTGCACCATAGGAACGATCATAGCGGCGGTTCCGCCGCTTGATCGTTCTTATAAGCGGCGGGAGGGGACACCCCCCCCTCCCGCCGCCATCCGGTGCTTCTCCGGGCTCCCCCGTGCGATCGGGGACCCGGAGCGAATCTTCCGGCATCGTTGGTGGAGTCACGTGATGAGCATAGAGATGACTGGTGACCAGATGGTCACCAGTCATCTCTATGATCGTCGGAGGCCCGGGCGCGATGTGATGACATCACGCCCGGGTCTCAAAAATGTAAACAAAGCCGCCGTTGCGGCTGTAAGTATGAAATCAGTGAAACATTTTTCACTGATCTCATGCTTTCCAGCCTGGAGGAGAGATGTGGAGTCTTATTGACCCCGCATCTCTCAATAAAGAGAACCTGTCACACACATTCCTATTACAAGGGATGTTTACATTCCTTGTAATAGGAATAAAAGTGATCAAAAAAAATAAAAAATCATTGTAAAAAAATAAATAAATAAGTAAAATAAATAAATAAATAAATAATAATAAAAAAAAATTAAAACGCCCCTGTCCCCGGTAGCTCGCGATCAGAAGCGAATGCACACATAAGTCGCCCACATATGTAATCGCCGTTCAAACCACGCATGTGAGGTATCGCCGCGTGCGTTAGAGCGCGTGCAACAATTCTAGCACTAGACCTCCTCTGTAATTCTAACCTGGTAACCTGTAAAAAAAATTTAAGCGTCGCCTATGGAGATTTTTAAGTACCGAAGTTTGGCGCCATTCCATGAGTGTGCGCAATTTTAAAGCGTGACATGTTAGGTATCTATTTACTCGGCGTAACATTATCTTTCATATGTTCCCAAAAAATTGGGCTAACTTTACTGTTTTGTTATTTTTTAATTCATGAAACCATTTTTTTTTTTTTAAAAAGGCGTTTGAAAAATTATTGCGCAAATATTGTGCAAGAAAAAATGTTGCAATGACCGTCATTTTATTGCCTAGGGTGTCTGCTAAAAAAACATATATAATGTTTGGGGGTTCTGAGTAATTTTCTAGCAAAAGAATGATGATTTGTACATGTAGGAGAGAAGTGCCAAAATAGGCCTGGTATTGAATAGGTACAAAAAGCCCTGTATTGAAGTGGTTAAACACTTGTACATTATCCACTGGACATGTCAGGTTTTTATTTACACAAGAAATAGCCGCATCTACCGCAGGCAGGCTCCGTTTCTTTAAAAAAAAATCCTCCATAGGATAAAGAATGTTAAACTTTTTTGGAGGTGAAAAACGCTTATCTGGATGTTGCCAGTCTGCGTACATTAGATCCTCTAGTAACGGATGAACCGGGAAGGAGCATGCACCTTGCAGGGATCTTAATGATCCTAGGGAGGAGACAGGTGATTCCGTTACCTCCGAAGAGGGTAACTTAAATGCAGATCGCACAGCTCTTGCATAGCATTGTACCTGTGACTTTAAAATCTGGGATACCGAAAAAGGCTCATCCGATATCCCTGATCCGTCTGACTCCTCATCCTCTGCTGATGTAGCCTCCTCCTCATCCTCCTCCTCTTCAGGTACTTCTGAAGGGAGGTCCAATACTGGAGGAGATCTGCTTCGCTTATTGTCCTTTTTAGAGGATTTAGCGATTAAGGTAGCAATCTTTTCCTCCAGATTATTTAGGGCAGCTGATAAAGTGTCCTCAGTGACATATGCAGGCCCAGGCTTCACTGGGGAAGCCGCCATACCTGACAGAGGTAATGGCTTATCCTGTATAGGTGCATTGGGCAACACAGGAGAGGAAGGTACCGAGTCAGCACAGCTAGAGCCTCCTGTCTCAGGCGGCGGTGCTCTTTTATCTCTTTTTGTCCGCATACTTCCCCTGGAAGACTTACTGTTTAGACAAAATACAAGGTACCTAAATGCATATACTACCGTGCTTAGTTTAGCAATTTACATTAAGTATGCAACTTTTAACACATAGCTATGCATAACATGGATGTCTTCTAGGAAGTACCCAGTCCAACCACATGGAGTCTTACGTCCCTGTATAGCTGCTGTGTTTCTCTGCCAGGAATAAGAGAACAAACGAGCTTGCTTGCTGCTGCAGTGCCTCACACTGACAGTCTTTAAATTTGGCGCCGTTTCTGTGCCTGCGCGCGCCCACGTGCCCGCGCGCGCCTTCGGCCCCCCCTCCGATAAAGCACGCTCCCACGCGCGCGGCTCTTAGCGCTATGGCGGTGGCCCTAGTGAGAGAGGACTCTCATCAGCCCCTGTTCCCACTTACTTGCACCTGCAGGTGTCTGTGTCAGCCACCGAAATGAGGAGCGGGGTGCCCAAGCAAGCTCAGCAGCGGAGGTGACGAGCAGTGTACTTCGCCGAAGCCGACACTGAACAGAGTGAGGTGAGTATATTCAGCTCTTTACTCCCCCCAGTGGCGGAAAAAGAGAAGACATCCACTTTTTTTAAAAAGGTCCCAAACCTAGTTATGGACCTTCTAATCTTACCTTATCCACGCCGCAGGTTTTTTCTGCTGAAAATTTTCAGACAGATACCAAACTTCACCCTTCACGGTGGGCTATGTGTGCCAACCTTCAGGGATATGGGTTCCTATTTAAAGGATACCTCTCCCCTGGGCCTTGTACAAGACTCTTACCAGGACTTTTAGCGAAATAGCGAAAGTGCTGGATCTTAGAGCCCAGTCCTCCGAAGAGAGACATTACAGGCGCTGCCTCATGGATGAGGCCCGGATCCCATCCAGTTTTGGCTTAACTTGTAGGCGTCTTGGATGGATCCGAAAGCATAGCTCTTTTACCCCCAGAGGGTCTCTTTGGTAGAGCTTTCCTTTAGCACCTCCTAACGCGTCCAACACCTTTCGACACTGGCGAAAAAACTGAGGTACTTCCCTGATGGGAGGGGTTATATGGAGGGGAACTGTCTTCCATTGGTTGTGCCAGTGTCCAATCACCGCTGGTGACCCTTAACCCATTATGTAATGACTAGCTCTGTGTCCCGTGGTGTACGATAAAGAAAGGAGAACAGTGAGGGATAGGAGAACAGTGAGGGATAGGAGAACAGTGAGGGATAGGAGAACAGTGAGGGATAGGAGAACAGTGAGGGATAGGAGAACAGTGAGGGATAGGAGAACAGTGAGGGATAGGAGAACAGTGAGGGATAGGAGAACAGTGAGGGATAGGAGAACAGTGAGGGATAGGAGAACAGTGAGGGATAGGAGAACAGTGAGGGATAGGAGAACAGTGAGGGATAGGAGAACAGTGAGGGATAGGAGAACAGTGAGGGATAGGAGAACAGTGAGGGATAGGAGAACAGTGAGGGATAGGAGAACAGTGAGGGATAGGAGAACAGTGAGGGATAGGAGAACAGTGAGGGATAGGAGAACAGTGAGGGATAGGAGAACAGTGAGGGATAGGAGAACAGTGAGGGATAGGAGAACAGTGAGGATAGGAGAACAGTGAGGGATAGGAGAACAGTGAGGGATAGGAGAACAGTGAGGGATAGGAGAACAGTGAGGGATAGGAGAACAGTGAGGGATAGGAGAACAGTGAGGGATAGGAGAACAGTGAGGGATAGGAGAACAGTGAGGGATAGGAGAACAGTGAGGGATAGGAGAACAGTGAGGATAGGAGAACAGTGAGGGATAGGAGAACAGTGAGGGATAGGAGAACAGTGAGGGATAGGAGAACAGTGAGGATAGGAGAACAGTGAGGATAGGAGAACAGTGAGGATAGGAACAGTAAGGATGACCCTCGGCTTATACTCGAGTCAGTAAGTTTTCCCAGTTTTTTGAGGCAACATTAGGTACCTCGGCTTATACTCGAGTCGGCTTATACTCGAGTATATATACGGTATATGGTTAGGGAGTAAAATCTTTACTCCACTCTGAGAATACCAGACAGAAGAGACATACGGTATATACTATTAGAGGTTGAATCTAGTAAATATCATCAGACTCAGAGATCTTTTTCTTTTAAATAAAAAAAATTTAAGTTAAAGACTGTTTTGCATATTTTCAAACAGAACTGTAACATATTATATGCTGTCAATACAAAAACAAGGTCTTCCTTAAAAAAAAAAAAAAAAAGTAATTCTAAGAACGTCCGTTCAATTTTCTAATCGTTAGTGGGGTCAAATCGACGTTTGTTTTCAACCACAGTGACTATTTTGGAATAGAAAACTTCTTGGTCAAAAGAATTCTCAGACAGTGTATGTGGTTTTCGTTCAGAAATTACATTCATTTTAAAACAGAATGTTAAAAGTAAGTGAAAATTTCAAACAACATTCTTTCATTCAGCGCATGTACAAAGATTTTTTGTATGAATATTCTCGTCTGAAAATTGATCTGTGTGGCCAGCATAAGGCTCTATTCACACTTATGCGTTTTTTGATGCATTTTGCAGAAATGCAGGGAAATTTTTTAACATGGGTTCCTATGTTCACATCAATGCATTTTTGTGCCTCTGAGTTTTTGGAAAGGGTCAGGGACTTTTTTCCCCGCAAAATGCAGCGTTTTGCATGTAATAGAATTCAATGGACCCGCATCCAAAACGCAAGTACCGCGATTTTAAGTTTTTTTTACACTGTATATGAGCTGGTTGCTAAGGAGAGGGTCAGGAAGCGGTCATCAGTTGACAAGGGGGCCCCCAGATCCCGCCCGCCTCCCCCCCTGTAAATGAGTATGGGGTATATTGTACCCCTACCCATTCACAAAAAAAAAAAAGTAGTGTAGTGTTAAAAAATACAGTAAACAGTTTTTGACAAGTCTTTTATTAAAAATCTTCTTCTTCTCTGCTTCTTCCTCTATCTTCTCCCACATCTTTGTCCTCTGGTCTTCTCCTTTCCGCTCTTCTTCTGTCTTCTTTGTCCGGTGTTCTTATTCCTCTGCTCCTCCTCCGATGCCGTGTCCCGCTGATCTGTCGGCGCCGATGTCCTGCATTTCTTAAATAATGGCAGGGGCGTGGCAATCGGATTACGTCATGCTGAGGCCAGGATCACCGCCCGGGCCATCGGCGCCGACAGATCAGCGGGACGCAGCATCGTCGGAGGAGCATCGGCAGCGGAAGAAGAACACCGGACAAAGAAGACAGAAGAAGAGCGGAAGAAGCAGCAGGGGGAGAAGGAGAAAACCGGAGGATGAAGATGCGGGAGAAGATGAAGGAAGAAGCGGAGAAGATTTTTAATAAAAGACTTGTCAAAAACAGTTTACTGTATTTTTTAACACTACTTTTTGTTAGTGAATGGGTAATGGTACAATGTACCCCATACTCATTCACATAGGTGGGAGGGCAGGATCTGGGGGCCCCCTTGTCAAAGGGGGCTTCCATCTTCCGATAAGCCCTCCGTCCGCAGACCCTGACAACCACCGGGCAATGGTTGTCAGGAAGAGGCCCTTGTCCCCATCAACATGGGGGCAAGGTGCTTTGGGTACGGTTGCCAGTGCACTTGGCAGGCCTGGCATTTCCCAACTTCTTTCTATATTATTTTGCATCCCAGTTGGTGCACATCCATGATTGGCTGTGCCCGGTTCCGGCCAATGCCTGTACCTCCGCGGAGGGAGCCATCGCATTTTCCCTGGAAACCTTACATTATTATTAGCTACAGAGGCCGGGTCCCCGATCCTCCCTACTTGCCACTTCCCTTTCCTCTTTCCGTTATATTGTCACAAAAGTATCCAGGCACACCTGGCTGAAATCTCCTAACAACCCCCTGTGGTTTAACCCTAATCTGCAGGAACTATACTCCCTTCCCGATCCCAATCGCTGGTACTCCAGGGGGGTTAAATATTTATGCCACCTGTACAACGCTCAGGGCTTTAAATCTTTTTCTCAGCTACGTTTAGACTTCGATCTACCAAGATCGTACCTATTTTATTACTACCCGCTCAGGCACGCTATTCGTGCCCAGTTTGGCTCCCTGGATGATCTCACTGACCTGCCCCCGTCTGAAAAACTGCTCAGACAGCCAGATCCCACTAAATTTGTCTCCACCTATTATGCAGCCCTAATGACTGACTTTAACCCCAGATTTCACAAAGCTCAGGTAAAATGGACCTCTCTGGACATCTCCCTGGTAAACAAGGACTGGTCAGAATTTAGTGATACGTATAGAACCTCTGTTATTGCTTCCCGGGACCGCATCATACAGGTCAAAATTTTTCATCAAACCCACCTCACTCCGCCTAGGTTACACAAGATGGGTCTCCTGCCCTCGGCTGTGGCCAGGAGGCCGATTTCTTACACTGCTTCTGGTCATGCCCGGTAGTCCGGGACTTCTGGGAAGAGGTGGGTGCTTTCATCTCATCGGCGCTAGGCCTCCCAAACATAATCCACCCCAAGAACTGACTATTAGGCATTTTTGGCGAATTACACCTATCATCACATGCCAAGAGACTGCTCCGTATACTCTTCTTCTATGTTAAAAAAAAGCTATTTTACTGTCCTGGAAGGGCGCACAGACCTCTCTGAAATCCCTCTGGTTAAAATGTATTAATGACGCTATCCCACTATATAAACATACTTTTGAACTCCGGAAACGGAACAAAACCTTCCACAAAATTTGGGGTAGATGGTTGGCTAGTCCGCTAACCCTCTCCCAGCACTGATTGTACTACTCTTGCTTGACCAATGATTGATGGGCCTTGCCTCAGGGATCTCTAATGTCTGGACCTCTGCTTTTGCTATATCCCGGTATTATACCTGAGCCTTTTACCATTGTGCCTACTTTATATTTTGCACTGATGTCAGTTTATTTTTCTATGTTTGAGTGTATTGCCTAATGTTAATGACCAGGCTGTCTGGTGGTATTGTTGTTTCTTTCTGTTTGTTGGTTTGTTTTAAACCTAATAAAAATATCTTTAAAAAAATAAATAAAAAAATTGGGTTTGGGGGCTGTTTTTTTTCTCAATTTTTTTTTTAGCCGCCAATTCTTTTTTTTTTTACATTCAGCGGGAAGCCTGCCGACAACTGATGACTCATCGGTTGTTAAGGACGCGGCGGCCGACTTCCCGACCCCCTCCTTAGCAACCAGCTAAATACAGTGTAAAAAAACCCCGCAAAATGCAAATCGCGGCAAAATCGCGGTGTCGAAAAATGTGGCAAGCACCGCAAAAATGCTCAAAAGCAACATGCATAGATGTGAATCGAGCCTAAGGCTCGGTACACACAGTTTGCTTTTGATCTTTTTCTGCAGTGCGTTTTGCGTTTTTGCATTTTTTTTTATGCCTTTTTTTTTTGGCCAATTTGTTGTTGGGCAGATTAAAAAAACACAAATTGCTGCAAAAACGCATTACATGCTTTTTTGCAGCTTCTCCATTGAAGTATATTGAACCAAAAAAGCAACGTTTTGCGTTGAAACAAGTCCTTGACCCTTCCAAATACGCAGCAGCTTAAAAAAAAGCATAGATGTGAACGTTAAATGAACTGTAGTGTGTTTCTGCAAAAAGCACCAAAAAAACACATAGGTGTGAACCAGGCCTGAGACATTTAGTAACATAGTGGGGTTAAAAAATAAATAAAAAAATAGCCCTTTATAGTACAAAAAGAGCAAATAATCGCTACTGAAAGGGGTTCATTTTTTTACTGTGGAACAAGTGCAAGTAATATTTACAGTAGCGATTATTTGCTTTTAAAGGGATAATTTTTGTTTTTTTAACCTCGTTATGTTGCTGGCCGATTAATCGATAATGAAAATAGTAATCAATTCATTTCATAATCTATTAGTTGTCGATCGATTAGTTCTTTCGACCCTAAAATGAACTACAATCCCCGACATCCTTTGCAGTTGTCGGCTTGTAGTTTTCAAGGAACTACCCTATGCTGTGGTAGTTCATGGATTTCTTCCTGTCAGATTGTATCTGCTTGCCCATATGGGATGTACAGACACAGATACACTGACAGATCTCAAGGAGACCTGCACGGCACCAGCGATCTGCTGATTGCTGGGGCAATGCTTAACAGGCTCCAAAAAAATAATAATTGAAAAATAAATGCAAAAATTTTTTTTATCTGCAAAAAAACGTGCATTTATTTTTTTCTAAAAAGTGAACTTATCCTTTTAATCTGCTTATTTGGCCTTTCTGCTTTCCCCCTCATCGACATGCCAACACAATTTTTAAAGAAGAAAGCCACTTTAGCAAAAAGTGCACTTGGAAGTTTCCAGATCTCACATTCCTATCTTTCAAATGCTTTTTTCTTTCTTCCTTTATCGTCAGTCAAATTGTATAGAGATGGATATTTTCCAACTCCGGGAAACACTGTTACTGAGTATGTTCTATTTTTTTTAAATGTCAGCATATTGGATAATACAAGATATTGTTATGTACTTATTATTTTTGGATGACTGTGCATCTTTAGTTTACACATTGTAACATCTGAAAGCTTTCCTGAATTGCTTAAAGCGGAGGTCCACACAAAAATGGAACCTCTGTTTTTCAGAACCCCCCCCCCCCCCCGGTGTCACATTTGGCACCTTTCAGGGGGAGGGGGGTGCAGATACCTGTATAATACAGGTATCTGCACCCACTTCCAAGCATAGACTCCTGCGGGAGTTACGCCACTTCCCGTCCCCCCCCCTGCTGTCTTCTGGGAGACACACGGGTCCCAGAAGACAGGAGGGACCATTTTGATTGTGCAGCGCGACTCGCGCATGCGCAGTAGGGAACCGGGAAGTGAAACTGCAAGGCTTCATTTCCTGATTCCCTTACCGAAAATGGCGGCGGCAGCATCCGAGGACCGAGGTACGCGTCGGCCTCGGGTGCCGACATTGCGGGCACGCTGGACAGGTAAGTGTCCATATTTTAAAAGTCAGCAGCTGCAGTATTTGTAGCTGCTG
The DNA here is from genome assembly GCA_029206835.1 of Rana muscosa. Lineage (NCBI taxonomy): Eukaryota > Metazoa > Chordata > Amphibia > Anura > Ranidae > Rana > Rana muscosa. The sequence goes on along the minus strand of CM055123.1, from coordinate 251,560,903 downwards.
ACTTTTAAAAAAAAAAATTTGGCGGAGCTCCGCTTTAAAGTTTAAATTTATGGAATATAACAATTCTAAACTTGTCTAAAGCCTGGTACACACTATGAGTTTTTTTTCTGTTCGACCCAGCGATCTACCCCGCTGAGCGTGCTGAACACTCCTATCAGCAGCTTTTTTTTTTTGTTTTTGTTTTTTAGGGTTTTTATTCCTTTATAGCCGTTCAAACATTTACACAACACATTCAGAAATGTACAATGAAAACAGTGAAAAATATATTTGGCTTGTTTTGTAATAAAGGCACTTTGGCTTTTCATACAAATAATCTAATACATCCCAAGTAGAATATTCATCTGTAGGAAAATATATTTGGCAGCCTGTATGGGTCAATTTCCACCAAGCCAACCCACTGTGATGTCTTTGGGGGATCTTTTACCATGAACAATTACATGCAACAGTTGTACAATATTGCCACCCAATCTGATTACACTGGGGAAAGACAAATAAAAACACATGCAAATAGGGCACTGATTGAAGGCGTTGAGGGGAATTTATCAAAACCTGAGTGGCTAGACTCTGGGGCAGCTGTGCATGGCAGACAGTCAGATTCTAACTTTCATTTTTTAACCTTTAGACCCCTTTCACACTGGAGCGTTTTGCAGGCGCTATAGCGTTAAAAATAGCGCCTGCAAAACGCTGCTAAACTGCTGCCCCATTCATTCCAGTGTGAAAGCCTGAGGGCTTTCACACTGGAGCGTTGCGCTAGCAGGACGTTAGAAAAAGTCCTGCTAGCCACATCTTTGCAGCGGCTTCACCGCTGCTGCCCATTGAAATAAATAGGACATCGTGGCTATACCGCCCGCAATGCGCTGCTTCAGCAGCGCATTGCGGGCGGTTTTTTACCCCTTTCTCGGGCGCTAGCGGGGGTAAAACCTCCCCGCTAGCGGCCGAAATGCGCCCATAGCGTCGGCGGTAAAATTAGTGGCGTTTTACCGCCGACGCTATGGGCGCTCCAGTGTGAAAGGGCTCAAACTGAAGCCAGAAGCCAATTGGTTGCCACACACAGCTGCTCCAAATTCAAACTGCTCCAGTTCCAATAACTTCCCTCATCTAATATAAACTGGAAGGTGCAGTTTTGATTTTCAGTTGTACTGTTCAACGTCAGACGGTCTTTATTGTACCAACCGATGTCGCCTGGCATTCAGCCCGAGTGTACAGGGCTTAACAAAAATACTGAACATAAGAAAAAAGCACTTGTCCTTTTTGCCCCATTGTCCTGACCTGACCTTACCTAACCTCCCCCCTCCACAGATGCATAGCTACCTCAGTCTACCTGGTTTTGGTTAACATCCTTGCCACGCCCGAGTATGACAGGCCCATAGACTTCTATGGGGTTATGTCCAGAGGCCAGGGACAAAAGCAGACAACCCCATAGAGGTCAATTGGGCTATAAAGTTCAGATGTGGCCAGGAAATAAACAAACCCTTGAGGCCGCAGCCATTGGATTCTGGGAGTATGCATCGTTGGTGGGGCAAGGTGGGATCAGTTAGGTCAGGGCAAAGGAGCCAAAAGGATATGTGCACTTCTCCTTTAAAATAAAACCTATTTTCATTACATACCTTATTTTAGACCCAGTGACATCATCACTGGGTCTCTGTGCTTCACAATGTCTATGTCATGGCTGATGGGAGGGGCCAGCAGAGTGTTGTACATAGCTCCATGTACAGTACACCCCTTAAAAGCAATCAACCCTGATGCAAATAGTAGGAGTTATACAAATATGAAAATGCCGTGAGATGTGGATGTCAGTCTGTAAGTGTGGGTGTTCCTAGACAGGCTGTATTTGCATAAAGACCAGCATGGGTAACTCCCACATGTGATGCTGAGCCTCCATGATTGAAACAACTGAAATCGAATGAATGAGACGGACATGCTGGGGAGCATGCAGGACATCCTCCAGCCAGTAAATGAGACAGGCTCTATCTGACTTGCTGCAGCTTCTAATGCACATTGTGAGAAGCTCGCAGTGTAATCAATGTAAGCAATTTCAATCCAGGAGAGAAGCCTGTACAACTCTGCAAGACTGAAGGGAAGGCTGGAGGTCAAACAGACTCTGAAAGCCTGAAGAAGGGTCAAAGTTGGGTCAAAAACATTGACCCTCCTTGGGTAGATGTCCACTAATTTCCTGTCCGATGACAAGCAGAGGGAGCAAATCCCTAGTGGGGACAGAAAAATAAATAAAGCTAAAGGGGCTTTTGGTCTTCCCCTTGGTGTGTCTGTAGTGAGTTACTTGAAATAGCCTGCATCACACCAGGGAGCAGCCAACCAAAGTCATACTGCAGCTTAGTGTGAGCGGGTCACCAAAGGGAACCTGTGCTGCACATTTCACAAAAATAAGCTGTATGATATCTATATGTCTGCTATTCATAGAGCAGACTGCATGTGTAGAATATTCTGAATAAAACTCACGTCGGCTTTCCCCAGGGTGTAGAGGGTCTCCAGGACTTTATGATGTAATAAATACTCCATGCATGGCCCGGTCTCCCCCGATTCCCGCTCATTCTCCTCCTGCACCAGAATGTCCAGCATTTGCTCCAGGTGAGAGGGGATGTTGGTGTCCGTCACCGGGGCCTTGTCATCTGTCACAGAACAAGAGTTTTAGAACACACTGAAGTCTCAGAAATACTCTAACAACCGCTACATTAACATTCCTACCTGCACTTACAGCAGTTGTACGGGGTGTCTAAATATACCTGTGCAGGCCAATATACACCAGAGTCTGACCAAATGGACTCTATGGGGTCGATTTACTTGCAAATAGACTATGCACTTTGCAAGTGCAGCTGCTTCGGACATTGGTAAACGAGGTAAAGCTTCACTTTGTAAAGAATACCAAATCACAAGAAAAGAAAAAACAGCAATATTGCTTGCACATGTTTGGATAGTGGATGTCAGCAGAGATTTTCCTTGTTTACTAAGCTCTGGAGTCACTGCCCTTGCACAGAGTGCACAGTCTTTTTATCTTTAGTAAATCCATCCCTATATTTATACCTCCTGGGTCAACCCCCCACCCCAGCCCTCTCCCCATCTCTTCTTGTATTGAGGGGTGTGGCTGTTACTTAGCTATGCAAAAACAGAGCACTGGAGGGGGAGAGCAGGAAGCAGAAATTTTACTTGAAAGAAAAGGGTATGTAAGGCATTTCCTAGAAAAAAATCATAACATGCAGGTGTGATATAGAACATTTGGGCCAGCCCAGGCCTTCCTCATTTACTCCAAAGGCTGCTGTGCAGGGGCTTACAGTAAGCTAATAAGAGCAGATTCAGATACCCATTTAATCTGTATTTATAAATACATTTCATGATTTTAATAAATGCATAACTGGATTGGAGGTGTTTCTTGCTCAACTAAATTCAATTGTTTGGTTGGGGTTCAGCCTTAAAGTGGATTTCTCAATCAACATTGACTATTTTAATCCTCAGGATGCTAGCATTAGTAAATGGATAGGAAGGTATCTCATATATGCTTGTTTTAAACTTCTTTTTTTAACATTTCTTAAATTACTGCCTGGCTTTCCAGGTCTAAGCAAATTATCTCATCCATCCCAGGAGAAGGGGTGCTAAAGGCAGGTGGATGACAGGAAGTAAATGCTACATGAATCATTTGCCCTTACTCAAGATGGCCACAGCCAGAAATGCTGAGGGGGGGGGTTTTCCAAACTGATTTCTCAACAAAATAAAAACAGAGACATGGATGGGGGAGTTTGCTTTGAATATTAACTACTTGCCTACCACCAAGCACTTTCACCCAGGCCAATTTTCATCTTTCAATTGCGCCGTCATGCAACGCTGTACCCAAACAAAATCTTTATAAAAAAAAAAAAATTTGAGACAGGTAGAGCGTTATCTTGGTGGTATTTCATCACCACTGGGCTTTTTATTTTTTTGCTAAACACATGAAAAAAGACCAAAAACTTTTCTTAGGTTCTGTTAGAAAATGTTCTAAATAACGTTAAGTAATTTTTCTCCTTCACTGATGTACGCTGATGAGGCTGAACTGATAGGCACGGTTGGGGCTGCACTGATTTTTTAAACACTGCTGATCAGTGCCCTCATCAGTGGCGGTGTGTCCATAAGGGCCCCCCATAGGCTCTAATAGGTGTCAAAAAAGGTAAACAGCGAGCGCCATGCTTGGCGCTCGCAGTTCACCCAGCTGTGTTAGAAAAGAAAATGACTATTCGCTTTCCTAACACTGAACCGTCTCTCCGCCAATCAGGTGCTCGAGTCTGTTACCCGTCACCTGATAGGGATCCAATTACAGCGCCTGTCTTTTCAGCCAATCAGGCGTCCAATCATAGGAGAGGATGGGAGTAGAGGACGGGAGAAGACATCGAGGACATGGAGGAGCATGGAGGACACCACCCGCCGCCATCACCCGCTGCCCCACCGAGACAGGGTAAGTGCAGGCGGGGGCACCGTGGGAGCGTTTGATGGGGCTGCATTCATGGCACTTGTGAGGCTGCAGATGGGCACTGATTAGGCTGCTTTGATGGGCACCGACCCTTATTTTGCTTCACAGTTCATTTAAAATGTATTTTTTTTCCTGAAACTTCCATCTTAAAGTGAAGGTGCGTGTTATACGCCGATAAATACCGTATATATCCAAATAACACGCCCAAGCTCATCTCTTCCCCACACACAGCCACAAAGGCAAGAGAATTCTTGTTGGGCAGTGTATTAGTGCTCGGACGAACACACTAAAGCCTCGTACACACGATCGGATTTTCCGCAGACAAAGCCTCAGACCTTTGTCCGGAGGGCGTTGGCCCGAAACTTGTCATGCATACAAACAGCACACAATTGTCGGCCAACAAACACGAACGTAGTTAGGTACTATGGTTTTTCAGCTTTTTAAGGCCACCCTTTGGGCACCTTCTGCTTATGTTGTGTTTGGTGAGCATTGCTTCCAAGCATGCGTGTTTGTACTTTTGCCCAACGGACTTGTATACACACTCAGAACAACAGACCGTTATTCACGGAAAATTTTAAAGCCTGCCATCCAACATTTGTCCGCTGAAAATCCGACACCAATTGTCCGATGGAGCGTACAAGCGGTCGGATTTTCCGCCAACAGGCTGTCATCACACAATTCCCGTTGGAAAATACGATTGTGTGTACGAGGCTTTAGACCAAATTTTAATGGTTCACAGGATGTCAGGCAAAATAGTCGGCCCTCACGCATGTTCGCTTCATCAAATCTGGCCTTTTTTTAAAAAAGTTTGGACACCCTGGCCTAGGGGGTGCCTATCAAAACTAGGTACTAGCTTTTTCAAAGGCAGATTTTCAGAGGCAGAAAAACTGAACTTCTTCTTTTAAGTGAATTTATTCTTTAAAGTGAAGTAAAGTGAGTCGCATGTGCCCCCATACCTAGAAGTAATGGACATTTCTTTATTTTCCAACAGCTGAACAAAGGGATGAGGGAGCAAGGGAGTATGTGTTGCTGGTGGGGCTGCCATTAAAAGGGAAACTGTTGCTTTGGGCTGGATGGACAAATAACAGTTCAGGCATTTATTACAAAAGAAAATGACAATCCTGTTATGTACAATATTTAAGAAAATCATTAAAAACATAGGACTACATGAGTACCTGAATCAGTCTTTATATCAGCCTCTTGTAAGCCCCTGCACAGCAGCACTCACACTGGGAGTAAGAGGGACAGCACCAGCAGCCAATAGGGGCTCTGCTACTGTAGGATAGAGCCTAAGGATGACATCTTCAGTGTTTTCATAATACTTTATTGTCCAATCCCATTATGGGCATGTCCTAAACAAGACTGTATTGCTAATCTGCAGTGTAGTACATAGGAAGTCCAGGGCCCAGCTATGCTGTCTGGAAGGGGTGTCTGAACTGCAGGACAGGCTGAACAGAGATACATTACTTTCCATATAACTATTTAGTGGTACATCTAGATGCCTGAATGGAGTTCAGCTTTAATGCCAGAAAAGAAGATTTCAGACTCTAGTCTGAATGTAGTGAGACAGCAGGTTGTACCAAACCCTCATCCTAGTCTCCCAGTAGAGCACATAGACTGCACAGACAATGAGGAGACAGACAGATCCTCCCGCCACCTCTTACCGGATGTCTCTATGTAGTAATGAGTGATGGCTTTCCAGTGATACACAAAGTCCTCCTGCAGCGGCAGCGATGGGGCGAGCTGAGAGAGATAGAAAACACATTAGCATCTGCACCAGAGGAGCTAACACTCTATATTCCTATTCCGTGGTGCTGTACAGAAAACACTGAACCAAACACATCAGTCTCTGCATCAGAGAGCCAACACGCCAATACCGCCCACAGACACCTCAGTCACACTCTATTATTTATATCCATGAAATCAGGACGGACATGTGAACTCACCCAGCTGGCAGATCGCACTCAGCATTCCCTATGGTATAAACTGTTCCTGTGTCCAACCCCCCCCCCCCCCCATGTGTGTGTTCTGCAAGGAACCCCAAGTGACTGAAATATGTTAGCGTGAGGCCAGGTACACACAGATAGTTTGTAATCCTATAAAACACAGTCAGAGTCATGTTCTGCATTGACAGATGGTTTGTCTTTTTTCTCGCAGTCTCCAGGAGTGCCCTTCAGCTCCAGCCTGGGAATGCTGAACATATCCTAATGGGAGAGGGTTGTGGCCTCCATTTAGGGTGAAGTGACAGGGTCTCTTACTAGCCCCCCCTCCCCTTTCCCACCAGCCACCTTACACCGTGTTGATAATGTCACCCTTTGCATTGTGACAGTGCTGAAGTCTAGCAACTGGCCACTGAGACCTGAGCAGTGCATGATGGGAAGTCACATGATCTCCCATACCTGATGCGCATCCACAGAATAGTGAAGGGAGTGCGAGGAAAAGGGAGCATAGGTGAGTGGGGTGTGTGCTAGTAAGAAACAATGTCACTTTGCTCTGACAGGTTCTCTTTATGTCATGTCATTGGAGCTTGTAATTACTTGTAAAGCGCATTACTCAGTAATGAATAAGCACATGCATCTGTGTGAAACGCGTCTACCTTGATACATTTGCTACTGTCCTGTGGTGTGCAACAATTGTTTTTATGGAACAAGATTAAAGGACTTCCTTTGCTACTTTGGTGTGCAGCCATTCCTTCTTTTCACTCATTTTTTAACACACTGGGCTGATTTGCCCTCACTTCCTGTCTTGTAGACACAACAGGAAGCAAGAGCAAAACTCTCTATAGTGAGGGGATATCCCCACTTACACAGCTGTCCCCATAGGAAGACATCCCCTCTAATTCTTTTCTGGTGACAACTGAAACATTTTGGATTTTCTAAAATGTTCTGCCTCAGTGACAGCAGGACAAATAGGAGGGATGACAGACAGAAAGCAGTTCAAACCCCTCCTCACCACTCCATTGAAAACAAGGACACATTTGAACATTTTGATACTCAGCACATCAGCTGTAAGGAGTTCTCTTTATAAACAATTGTCATTTCCCAGACACAGGGATCTTGTTCTATGTATAGTAATGGAGTATGAGATACACAGCAGCACCCTGGGACCCAGGGCTTGAATATTGTAATTATGTTGGGGAAGGGGGAGTCTGTATTTTAGGGCCGAAACAACTATTATGAAATTAATCGATTACTATTTTCATAATCGATTAATCGCCCAGTAACATAATGGGGTTAAAAAAATAAAATAAAATTAGCCCTTTATAGTACAAAAAGAGCAAATCGCTACCAAAAATAATACTTTCACTGTCCGACAGTAAACAATGAACCCCTTAGAGTAGCGATTATTTGCTCTTTTTGTACTATTTTTTTTTTCTTTTAACCCCATTATGTTACTAAACATCTCAGGCCTGGGTCACACCTAGGTGTTTTTTGTTGCTTTTTGCAGAAACACACTACAGGTCATTCACATGGTTTCCTATGGGACACGTTCACATCCATGCTTTTTTCAGCTGCTGCGTATTTGGAAAGGGCAAGGCCTTTTTTTAATGCAAAACGGTGCTTTTTTGTTTTTTTGGTTCAATATACGTTTTTGAGGCAATTTGTGTTTTTTAATCTGCCCAACAACAAATTGGCCAAAAAATATGTCAAAATGCAAATCGCAGCAAAATTATCTTTTTTTTTTTTTCAAGGCTATTTACTGATTAATCGATACAATAATCGGCCAACTAATCGATTATAAAAATAATCGTTAGTTGCAGCCCTACTGTATTTGTATACAATATATTGGGGGGGAGGGAATGTCTTATGTACAGCCATGGACAAAACTTTTAAAAATGACACAAATATACATTTTCACAAAGTCTGCTGCTTCAGTGTTTTTAGATCTTTTTGTCAGATGTTCCTATGGTATACTGAAGTAGAATTACAAGCATTTCATAATTGTCAAATGTTTTTATTGACAATTACATGAAGTTTATACAAAGAGTCAACATTTGCAGTGTTGATTCTTCTTTTTCAAAATCTCTGTAATTCGTTCCGTCATGATGTCAATCAACTTCCGGGCCACCTCCTGACTGATGGCAGCCCATTCTTGCATCATCAATGCTTGGAGTTTGTAACAATTTGTTGGGTTTTTTTCTGTTCACCTGCCTCTTAAGGATAGACCACAAGTTCTCAATGGGATTAAGGTCTGGGGAGTTTCCTGGCCGTGGACCCAAAATGTCCATGTTTTGTTCCCCAAGCCACTTCGTTATCAATTTTGCCTTATGGAAGGAGCTCCATCATGCTGGAAAAGGCATTGTTCCTCACCAAACTGTTGGATGGTTGGGAGAAGTTGCTCTCAGAGGATGTTTTTGTACCATTCTTTATACATGGCTGTGTTCTTAGGCAAAATTGTGAGTGATCCCCCTCCCTTGGCCGAGAAGCAACCCCCACACATGAATGGCCTCAGGATTCTTCAAACAATTGGAAACAGGGTGGATAAAAATCAATGAATAAAAATAAAAAAGTTTTATTTTTATCAAATTTGTTTTAAAGGGACACTAAAGGTACAAGTTTTTTCACCTTAAAGTGGAGGTCCACCCAGAAAAAAAAAATACATTAAAAATCCTAAAAAAATAAATAGAAAAAAAATAAAAATGTATATACTCACCTGAAATGCCTGTTGCTATGCGGAAGTCCCCTAATCTGCCTTCTACTGTGCCTCTTCCTTGTCCTCGGATTGAGAACTTCCGCTTCCTCTTCTTGTGAATGGGGCGCGCTGCCTTCTGGGAACTGTGTGTATCCCAGGAGGCAAGCCGCCCATTCACAAAGCGCTGTGCGAGTGGCGCATGCGCAGTAGGAAACGGGCAGTGAAGCCGTAAGGCTTCACAGCCTGTTTCCCTTAGTCAGGATGGAGGAGCTGGGAGCCTGGCAGCAGCGATCGATCGCCGTGGCGGGACCGACATCGCGGGCGAGTAGGACAGGTAAGTGTCCTTATTAAAAGTCAGCAGCTACACTGTTAGTAGCTGCTGACTTTAAAAAATAAATAAATACAAGCTGCACCTCCGCTTTAATGCATCCTATGCATTAAGGTGAAAAAACATCTGACAATACCAGTCCCCCCGTTTTACTTACCTGACCCCTGGAAAGTGCTGCGCTCGACCCCAACATCCTCTTCGCCGCTCAGCCTGGCCGTTGATTGGCTACAGTGGATGGATTGAAAGCAGCACAGCCATTTGCTCGTGCTGCTGTCAATCACATCCAATGACGTGGCGCGCCGGGGGGCGGGGCCGAGTGATGCATTGAGCGGCTATGGCCACCAGCTGTATCACGGGAGCGCGCCCGCAAGAACTCAACACCATGCGAGAGAGCTCGCATATAGGTGTTGAGTTCTTGCGGGGAGGAGCCGAGACAGCCGCCGAGGGACCCTAGAAGACCAGATTCGGGGCCACTCTGTGCAAAACGAGCTGCACAGTGGAGGTAAGTATAACATGTTTGTTATTTAAAAAATAAATAAAAATAATTGTCCTTAGTGATCCTTTAATAAAATGCTTTTGGAGTAAAAATCTATCTAAAGATAGTTTTAAATTTAAGATACATTAATAATTGTGTTTATTCCGCATGAAATGAAGCTTAGTTATGTAGCATGAAGCTGTATATTCTACAATATTTTCATTTTTGGTAAATTCATTCAATGAATCTAAGCTCTGTAAGCTGAGATAACATGCACTGCATTGATGCATTCACACAATGTCACAGTAACCATGAGATAAAACAAAGTTTAGGAATATTCCTTTATCCCATTGTTTTGCAAATCTATGTACACTACAAACTGTATGATTGAATCAGTTTCGATATCGCTGTTTTACTACCCTGACAGCTTTTTATTCTAAATAGGAAACCTTCATTTTGTTTGCAAATATTAAATATTCTAACTACCAGCAAGAATAAGTCCTTACATTTAAAGAGTACCTGTCATTTCAGATCCATCATGGCAGCACCTGTTAGCAGGCATCCACGTCCCTCACCTTGTGTCACTGCCCGATCATCAGCCGTCCCATTAAAGTGAATGGGACTATCGGTGAGTCAACAACAGGACAGAGATGACAGATTTAAATCAAGCCTTTTTACTAGTGATTTAAATCAAATCCACCCTGATCGGAAAGGGGATTCATCAGAGAAAATGACTTTGCCCCAGTCCTCAGCAGTCCAATCCCTGTACCTATTGCAGGATATCAGTCTGTCCCTGATGTTCTTGGAGATAAGTGGCTTCCTTGCTGCCCTTCTTGACACCAGGCCATCCTCCAAAAGTCTTCTCCTCGCTGTGTGTGCCGATGTACCTACACCTGCCTGCTGCCATTCCTGAGCAAGCTCTGCACTGGTGTGACGTTTTAAATAGTGCAGGGGGCGCGGCCGTAAAGCGTGGCGTCAGCGTGGTGACATCATAGGGAGGCGCCGCGCCATATACACAGAGCCTGGCAAAGGCTGCGTAGGCATACCATTAGGGTTGTCCCGATACCGATACTAGTATCGGTATCGTGACCGATACCAAGCATTTGCGCGAGTACTTGTACTCGCGCAAATGCTCCCAATGCCTAGTCCGATACTTTTTTTTTTTTTTTCTCAGAGCGGGGGGTGGAGAGCAGGCCGGAGACCGGGGCGGAGAGTGTGCTGCGGGGGGCGGAGAGTGTGCGGCGTGGGACGGAGAGCAGGGCGGAGAGCGTGGCGGGGGCGGAGACCAGGGCCGAGAGCGGGACGGAGTGTGTCCGGCGGGGGGCGGAGACCAGGGCAGAGAGCGGGGCGGGGGGCGGAGACCAAGACGGAGAGCGTGGCAGAGACCAGAGCGGGTCTTCAGGCGGGTAAGTAAAATTAATCTGATCCGATTGCCTTGCCTGTCTGCTGCTCAAATGCTACCTGTTCCCCCTTCACCTCCATGCCGCTGTTCCCCCTTCACCTCCATGCCGCCGTCCCCCTCCGTGCTGCCGCCCCCTCCGTGCCCCTCCTCCACCCCCTTGGTATCTCAGAATGGAGAGCGGAGGTAGGAGCCGATAAATCCGGCTCCTTACTTGTCTGAATGTACCGAGTCATCACTGACTCTGTCCATTCACATAACTGAAACATCGTAAACTGTGTTTACAATGTTTCAGTTTATGAATGGAGAGGAGCCGCTGTCTTCTCTCCATTCATTTTCAGCGCAGCAGAGGCTGCTGAGAAAGGGACTGGGGAATATGTGTCCCTAGTCCCTTTCCCTGTCTCAAAGGGGAGATGTCAGAGGTCTGTTAAGACCCCTGATATCTCACCAAAGCCCCCCACAACAGGGCTGATAAAAAAAAAAAGAATAAAATAAAAATGAATTGTAAAAAAAAGAAAAGAAAAGAAAACACACACACTGACACTGTCCACCCCCCCCCCCCCCTTAAAAAAATAAAGCATTGTAAAAAATAAATAAATAAAATAAATAGTAAAAAAAAAAAAAAAAATACTGACACATGAGATTAAAAAAAAGTATCGGTATTCGGTATCGGCGAGTACTTGAAAAAAAGTATCGGTACTTGTACTCGGTCTTAAAAAAGTGGTAATCGGGACAACCCTACATACCATAGAGCGTGCCCCGTGGTGGAGCGCATAATAGCCGGCGTGGAGCGCACTGACGTCATAAGAGTGCGTCGCGTAATGCAAACAAAGGGTAAATAGCGCGTCGCACAGAGTGAGACGTCAGGCAGTTAGACAGGAGAGGAGAAAGAGGGTAACACCTTCCGCACCAAACATGCAGGTGCGCGTCATACAAAGAATGCTGACACAAACTCCCCATATAGCGGCTGAACTGAGCCACCGCATAGACCGCATATGTGCATCATGCCAAATAAGGAGGTCCGACAACTCGGACATAAGCGCACCTCAATACATCACCACAAGATGGCAACAAAGAGCAGCAACTAGTGCCAAACATATCCTTAATCAGTGATGGTGAACCTTGGCACCCCAGATGTTTTGTAACTACATTTCCCATTATGCTCAACTACACTGCAGAGTGCCTGAGCATCATGGGAAATGTAGTTACAAAACATCTGGGGTGCCAAGGTTTGCACTTACTGTCCTAGATGATAATGGCCAGCCATATATTGGTCAGAAATGCACATGGAACAAGAAATGCATATATACCGTACATATAATACTTTGAATAGCACAAGAATATCTAAATCACAAAACATAATTCAGAACAGATTTTATTGTGCATAAGGTAGGAAGGGTAATTATGTATCCCAAGCAAAGTAATAATGCTAATGACATATAAGTCGGAGTTCTCTCAATGAATAGAATACAAGAAATGAATAAATATACTCCCCATAGACCCCTATTTATGGCCAGTTCTAATGGATAGAATATAGTAGGCAACTGGATCTGGCAGCCATACAGAAGGGAGTGACATGATAGGAACAGGAAACAGAACCAAACAAAAATGGAGAACAAACATTCATAAGAAGGGTCTGAAGCTCAGTGTATCATTAAGGCCAGGGTAAACAGTAGCCCGTAGCCTATAGATCCATCGGGTTTCGTGTTGTAGGACTTTGTTGTCGAAATTACCGCCTCTGGGGTCCTCGTAGACCCAGTAGAGTGCGGCAACTTTGAACACTTGTGGTTCGTATTTGTGTTTAAAAGCCACATGGTTGCCAATAGTGGTATTAAAGGAGGCCACTAGTGGCGTAGTAAACGTGATCTTTGATTCTTTTTCACAGTGGGCGAATAGTTTTCCCAACATAAAATGATCCACAACAGCAGAAAATAATAATACATGGGTTTGACCATTGGGAAGGACTATGGAGGGTCCCTCAACCAATAGCCTGCAAAATTCACACTGGCAGCATCTGTACAGTCCCAAGGATTCATGGGGAGTAGTATTAATTTTACAATAATTACTCTGTACTAGTCGGTCCCGAATAGAGCCTGCCCGACGGAAAGTAATTTCCGGATTGGTTCCCACATATCTGCTGAGAACGGGGTCAGCCGAGAAGATATGCCAATGTTTTAGCATTATAGATCTCACTTGGGAATGTTGATCGGAAAATGTAGTAATGAATCTAACTTTGTCAGAGATGGGGACCTTGGACAGAATGGCGTTTCTAGGCTTGGCTTGGGTTTTGTTGAATGCCTTTTTGAGGCAGTTCTTGCTATATCCTCTGGCTTTCAATCGTGTATAGAGATGGTCAGCCTCATGCTTAAATTTGGTGTCGTCGGAACAATTACGTCGTAGACATAGATATTGTCCAAACGGTGTACTAAGAATAAGTGATTTAGGATAGGCGCTGGCAGCATGTAGGATGGTATTCCCTGCCGTGGGTTTGCGGTAGAGCGAGGAATTGATCATACCATCTCCCGTGATGTAAATAGAGATATCCAGGTATGTAATCATTGTCTGACTATACACCATGGTGAATTTGAGGTTATAGCTGTTTCGTTCAAGCAAATTCATACAGAGTTTCTAGCGGTCCAGCCCACACTAATAGTATATCCTCTATGTATCTAAACCACCCTAGAACTGAGGAAAAGAGATCAAATTGTGCCTCGTCTGCAAAAAGTTCACGTTCCCACCCCCCCCCCCCAGGTACAAGTTTGCGTACGAAGGCGCACAACATGTGCCCATAGCGACACCTTGCACCTGGAGGAAGTGGGAACCGTCAAAGGAGAACACATTTTTAGTAAGAATATGGGTAAGTAGGCGTAATACAAAATCATTCAAATCAGCAGATTTACGGCCTCTCTCCCTAAGGAACTTGACAATGACCTCTAACCCATGTTCATGTGGGATGGATGAGTAAAACGCTTCGACGTCTATAGATACAAGATAACAGCCTGGGGGCACATTCAAACCATCCAAGGTCCTCAGAAGATCTGGGGTATCTTGGATGTATGAAGGGAGTGTGGTAACGTGTGGACGTAAGTATCCATCTACGAATTTGCTAGCTCGTTCTGTCTTGGAGCCCACACCAGATACTATGGGGCGTCCCGGAGGATTGTTTACATTTTTGTGCGTTTTGGGAAGTGAATAGTGAAGGTAGGGGTTCTGGGAAAAGGGACCTGAATGCCCTTGAATATCTCTTTGGTGATCAAGCCCTCAGAGAGGGCGGACTGAATGATATTGTTATATTGTTGGTTGAATCTGACGGTGACATCCTCAGAGATAGGTCTGTACCATGCACGATTCTTGAGCATGTCCCAGCACATATTCCTATATTCAAGTGTATTCATCACTACCACATTACCCCCCTTGTCCGAGGGCTTGATCACCAAATTAGGATTGTGACCAAGATCATCGAGAGCCTGTCTGTGTGCTCGCATGAGATTTTGCTTGGTCGATCTAAATAAGGTGATAGATTCAACGTCTTTGATGGTTTGAGTTAGAAAAGCCCATACATTGGAGTTAGTATGCAAAGACGGAAATTGTGTTCCCTATACCTAGTGAAATATACCATCCTGTGCTACTTCACAGGTACTTTTACTTCCATGTACATTCTGCCAATTTGAGTTATGTTTTACATTCACTGTTGATTTATCTTTTTGCCCTTCTTGTATGTAGAGTTATCACTTTTTATATGATCTCTTGGAACTCTCTCTGCCTGTATCCTTTGATGGGCGTTTACTTATACCAAGACTGTCATTCTAAGGTACTTACTATGTCATTATGGTCCACACTAAATGCACACGGAAAACATGTGAAATGCAATTTTTTAACCATCTGTAATGTCTTGTATATAATTTTGTATTGTATTTTTTTTAATGGAGTTATATCTCATTGCAGATATTAAGATCTGTTCCCTTTTCTGTACCCTGTTGCTGTTTGTCCTGACGAAGCCTCACGGCGAAACGCGTAGACAACACACAAGGGATTCATACCGTTACTATCTGTATGTTTTTTTTTAATTCTTTGAATACACTGTTCATATTGCCATTTTTGTATAATAAATATTTTTTGACTATCCTACTACTATTGTGTTGCCTTTAAAGTCCAACCATTTGGTTGCTCTCCCTGAGCAATCCCATTCTGTGTTCCCTTATAATACACAGTGCATATATAATATTGTGGGGTAAGGCAAAAAATATGAGGTGCATATAAAATAGTGAGGGTTATTGAGATATAATATGGGGTGCATATAAAATATTGTGGGGTGGAGAGATAGAATATGGGGTGTATATATAATATTGAGGGGTGTGTGTGTGTATATATATATATATATATATATATATATGCGTGTATATATATAGTATAATATGGGGTATATATATAATATTGGGGGTATAATATGGGGTGTATATAAAATATTGGGGGTATATAGGTATAATATAGGGTGTATATACAATATTTGGGGGTACAGGGGTATATGGGGTGTTATATACAATATTGGGGGTTTAGAGGTATAATATGGAGTGTCTATATAATATTGGGGGGTACAGAGGTATAATATGGGATGTATACACAATATTGGGGGTATAGAGGTATAATATTGGGGGTATAGAGGTATAATATGGGGTGTCTAATATTGGGGGTATAGAGGTATAATATGGGGTGTATATATAATATTGGGGGTATAGAGGTATAATAGGGGGTGTATATATAATATTGGGGGTATAGAGGTATAATATGGGGTGTATAATATTGGGGGTATA
This sequence comes from Rana muscosa, assembly GCA_029206835.1. Lineage (NCBI taxonomy): Eukaryota > Metazoa > Chordata > Amphibia > Anura > Ranidae > Rana > Rana muscosa. The sequence goes on along the minus strand of CM055123.1, from coordinate 251,544,802 downwards.
GAGGTATAATATGGGGTGTAGATATAATATTGGGGGGTATAGAGTTATAATAGGGGGTGTATATATAATATTGGGGGTATAGAGGTATAATATGGGGTGTCTAATATTGGGGGTATAGAGGTATAATATGGGGTGTATATATAATATTGGGGATAAAGAGGTATAATAGGGGGTGTATATATAATATTGGGGATAAAGAGGTATAATAGGGGGTGTATATATAATATTGGGGGTATAGAGGTATAATATGGGGTGTATATATAATATTGGGGATATAGAGGTATAATAGGGGGTGTATATATAATATTGGGGGTATAGAGGTATAATATGGGGTGTATATATAATATTGGGGATAAAGAGGTATAATAGGGGGTGTATATATATATTGGGGATATAGAGGTATAATATGGGGTGTATATATAATATTGGGGGTATAGAGGTATAATATGGGGTGTATATATAATATTGGGGATATGCAGGTATAATAAGGGGTGTATATATAATATTGGGGGGGGGGGTATGGAGGTATAATAGGGGGTGTATATATATTAGGGGTATAGAGGTATAATAGGGGGTGTCTAATATTGGGGGTATAGAGGTATAATATGGGGTGTATATATAATATTGGGGGTATAGAGGTATAATATGGGGTGTATAATATTGGGGGTATAGAGGTATAATAGGGGGTGTATATATAATATTGGGGGTATAGAGGTATAATATGGGGGGTATAGAGGTATAATATTGGGGAGTGATTTCTATATTGGGGGTACACTGGGTATATACAGTGTGGTGTATAAGATAGATATATGAAACACACAGAGGTTATATGGAGAGAGAATGAGAGATACATTCATACACACATAGATCTCTGTAGGAGATATATATATATATATATATTTTATTGTGTATAGATGGTAATGATTATAGACAGTGTGGGGGAGGGGAGCCCCCTGTATACACACACCTGGGATGGGGGGGGGTGTTATCTATATACACGGATCTCCCCCGGTCACTGTACACATAACACACTCAGGTCGGTGCGCTCAGTTCCGGCCACATCATCACTGCGGCCTGCGCTCCCCCCGGATCCCCGGTCTGTAGTACGCAGTGCACCGCCTCCCCCCTTCCGTTCCCGGCCTCACTCACCGCCTCCACCGCCTGCTGCAGGATGGAAGAGATCCGAGAGAACATCTTCCGCCTCTGCTGGGCCAACCGATCGGACACCGGCCGCCTCCCCGCCAGCCTGACACACCGACCGGAGCGATACCGACACCTCACACCGACCGACCGGCCACCATACAACACACACACACAGCGCCCCTGGCGGACGGCTCCGTTCACTGCACTCCGACGCACACACACACAGCGCCCCTGGCGGAAAGTTTCGTACACTGCACGCTGACAGACACACAGCGCCCCTGGCGGAAAGTTTCGTACACTGCACTCTGACAGACACACAGCGCCCCTGGCGGAAAGTTTTGTACACTGCACTCTGACAGACACACAGCGCCCCTGGCGGACAGTTTCGTACACTGCAACTCTGACAGACACACAGCGCCCCTGCTGGAGATAAATGTACAGTCCTGCTGGATGAAAACAAAACAATAAATGCAAGAACATATATACCAGGGGTCTCCAAACTTTCTAAACAAAGGGCCAGTCTACTGTCCTTCAGACTTTAGGAGGGCCGGACTAGGGCCATTGGGAGTAGAAAATGTCCAGTGGGAGTAAACAATACCATAACTTCGGTGTCAGTGGGAGGACTAGTGCCCCATTGTTGGTGCCAAAAAAAGGAAATGAACCCTTTTGATAGTGTCAGTTGGATGAATAGTGCCCCATTGGTGGTTTTAGCAACAAGAATGATTCCCCATTGTTGGTGTCAGTGGATGGAATAGTGCCCCAAGGGCCGGATAAAGGCAAGCAAAGGGCCGCATCTGGCCCCAGGGCCGCAGTTTGGAGACCCCTGATATATACTGTAACACATTTCCACAGTAGCGCTCAAATAAAATGATTGGACCAAAATTCAAAAAATATCCAAAAGTATGTGAATGTTCATAAATAAATCACGAAAATATGTTCCAATTCCACTAGTGGTTCAACGGATCGGTGACGATTCATGATCCGAAGGGGTCACCCCGTTCGGATCGGCACACACCGCGATCCGCGGCCTCGGCCTTAGGAAAGGCCGCGGCTTCGGCCTAGCGGGAGAGACTGGTAAGTGGGGGAGATGCCCATTACTGGGGGAGATTGTGGATATTACATACAGGGGAAGATTGTGGATATTACATACAGGGGAAGATTGTGGATATTACATACAGGGGAAGATTGTGGATATTACTGGGGGAAGATTGTGGATATTACATACAGGGGGAAGATTGTGGATATTACTGGGGGAAGATTGTGGATATTACATACAGGGGAAGATTGTGGATATTACTGGGGGAAGATTGTGGATATTACATACAGGGGAAGATTGTGGATATTACATACAGGGGAAGATTGTGGATATTACATACAGGGGAAGATTGTGGATATTACATACAGGGGGAAGATTGTGGATATTACATACAGGGGGAAGATTGTGGATATTACATACAGGGGGAAGATTGTGGATATTACATACAGGGGAAGATTGTGGATATTACATACAGGGGAAGATTGTGGATATTACATACAGGGGAAGATTGTGGATATTACATACAGGGGAAGATTGTGGATATTACTGGGGGAAGATTGTGGATATTACATACAGGGGGAAGATTGTGGATATTACTGGGGGAAGATTGTGGATATTACATACAGGGGAAGATTGTGGATATTACTGGGGGAAGATTGTGGATATTACATACAGGGGAAGATTGTGGATATTACATACAGGGGAAGATTGTGGATATTACATACAGGGGGAAGATTGTGGATATTACTGGGGGAAGATTGTGGATATTACATACAGGGGAAGATTGTGGATATTACTGGGGGAAGATTGTGGATATTACATACAGGGGAAGATTGTGGATATTACATACAGGGGAAGATTGTGGATATTACTGGGGGAAGATTGTGGATATTACATACAGGGGAAGATTGTGGATATTACATACAGGGGAAGATTGTGGATATTACTGGGGGAAGATTGTGGATATTACATACAGGGGGAGATTGTGGATATTACTGGGGGAAGATTGTGGATATTACATACAGGGGAAGATTGTGGATATTACTGGGGGAAGATTGTGGATATTACATACAGGGGAAGATTGTGGATATTACATACAGGGGGAGATTGTGGATATTACTGGGGGAAGATTGTGGATATTACATACAGGGGAAGATTGTGGATATTACATACAGGGGGAAGATTGTGGATATTACTGGGGGAAGATTGTGGATATTACATACAGGGGGAGATTGTGGATATTACTGGGGGAAGATTGTGGATATTACATACAGGGGAAGATTGTGGATATTACATACAGGGGGAAGATTGTGGATATTACTGGGGGAAGATTGTGGATATTACATACAGGGGGAGATTGTGGATATTACATACAGGGGGAGATTGTGGATATTACTGGGGGAAGATTGTGGATATTACATACAGGGGGAGATTGTGGATATTACATACAGGGGAAGATTGTGGATATTACTGGGGGAGATTGTGGATATTACATACAGGGGAAGATTGTGGATATTACTGGGGGAAGATTGTGGATATTACATACAGGGGGAGATTGTGGATATTACATACAGGGGAAGATTGTGGATATTACTGGGGGAAGATTGTGGATATTACATACAGGGGAAGATTGTGGATATTACATACAGGGGAAGATTGTGGATATTACTGGGGGAAGATTGTGGATATTACATACAGGGGAAGATTGTGGATATTACATACAGGGGGAGATTGTGGATATTACATACAGGGGAAGATTGTGGATATTACTGGGGGAAGATTGTGGATATTACATACAGGGGGAGATTGTGGATATTACATACAGGGGAAGATTGTGGCTATTACTGGGGGAGATTGTGGATATTACATACAGGGGAAGATTGTGGATATTACTGGGGGAGATTGTGGATATTACATACAGGGGGAGATTGTGGATATTACTGGGGGAGATTGTGGATATTATATACAGGGGAAGATTGTGGATATTACTGGGGGAGATTGTGGATATTACATACAGGGGAAGATTGTGGATATTACATACAGGGGAAGATTGTGGATATTACATATAGGGGGAGATTGTGGATATTACTGGGGGGGAGATTGTGGATATTACATACAGGGGAAGATTGTGGCTATTACTGGGGGAGATTGTGGATATTACATACAGGGGAAGATTGTGGATATTACTGGGGGAGATTGTGGATATTACATACAGGGGAAGATTGTGGATATTACTGGGGGAGATTGTGGATATTACATATAGGGGGAGATTGTGGATATTACATACAGGGGAAGATTGTGGATATTACATACAGGGGAAGATTGTGGATATTACATACAGGGGAAGATTGTGGATATTACATACAGGGGAAGATTGTGGATATTACTGGGGGAAGATTGTGGATATTACATACAGGGGAAGATTGTGGATATTACATACAGGGGAAGATTGTGGATATTACATACAGGGGAAGATTGTGGATATTACTGGGGGAAGATTGTGGATATTACATACAGGGGGAAGATTGTGGATATTACTGGGGGAAGATTGTGGATATTACATACAGGGGAAGATTGTGGATATTACTGGGGGAAGATTGTGGATATTACATACAGGGGAAGATTGTGGATATTACATACAGGGGAAGATTGTGGATATTACATACAGGGGGAAGATTGTGGATATTACTGGGGGAAGATTGTGGATATTACATACAGGGGAAGATTGTGGATATTACTGGGGGAAGATTGTGGATATTACATACAGGGGAAGATTGTGGATATTACATACAGGGGAAGATTGTGGATATTACTGGGGGAAGATTGTGGATATTACATACAGGGGAAGATTGTGGATATTACATACAGGGGAAGATTGTGGATATTACTGGGGGAAGATTGTGGATATTACATACAGGGGGAGATTGTGGATATTACTGGGGGAAGATTGTGGATATTACATACAGGGGAAGATTGTGGATATTACTGGGGGAAGATTGTGGATATTACATACAGGGGAAGATTGTGGATATTACATACAGGGGGAGATTGTGGATATTACTGGGGGAAGATTGTGGATATTACATACAGGGGAAGATTGTGGATATTACATACAGGGGGAAGATTGTGGATATTACTGGGGGAAGATTGTGGATATTACATACAGGGGGAGATTGTGGATATTACTGGGGGAAGATTGTGGATATTACATACAGGGGAAGATTGTGGATATTACATACAGGGGGAAGATTGTGGATATTACTGGGGGAAGATTGTGGATATTACATACAGGGGGAGATTGTGGATATTACATACAGGGGGAGATTGTGGATATTACTGGGGGAAGATTGTGGATATTACATACAGGGGGAGATTGTGGATATTACATACAGGGGAAGATTGTGGATATTACTGGGGGAGATTGTGGATATTACATACAGGGGAAGATTGTGGATATTACTGGGGGAAGATTGTGGATATTACATACAGGGGGAGATTGTGGATATTACATACAGGGGAAGATTGTGGATATTACTGGGGGAAGATTGTGGATATTACATACAGGGGAAGATTGTGGATATTACATACAGGGGAAGATTGTGGATATTACTGGGGGAAGATTGTGGATATTACATACAGGGGAAGATTGTGGATATTACATACAGGGGGAGATTGTGGATATTACATACAGGGGAAGATTGTGGATATTACTGGGGGAAGATTGTGGATATTACATACAGGGGGAGATTGTGGATATTACATACAGGGGAAGATTGTGGCTATTACTGGGGGAGATTGTGGATATTACATACAGGGGAAGATTGTGGATATTACTGGGGGAGATTGTGGATATTACATACAGGGGGAGATTGTGGATATTACTGGGGGAGATTGTGGATATTACATACAGGGGAAGATTGTGGATATTACATACAGGGGAAGATTGTGGATATTACATATAGGGGGAGATTGTGGATATTACTGGGGGGGAGATTGTGGATATTACATACAGGGGAAGATTGTGGCTATTACTGGGGGAGATTGTGGATATTACATACAGGGGAAGATTGTGGATATTACTGGGGGAGATTGTGGATATTACATACAGGGGAAGATTGTGGATATTACTGGGGGAGATTGTGGATATTACATACAGGGGAAGATTGTGGATATTACTGGGGGAGATTGTGGATATTACATACAGGGGAAGATTGTGGATATTACATACAGGGGAAGATTGTGGATATTACATATAGGGGGAGATTGTGGATATTACTGGGGGGGAGATTGTGGATATTACATACAGGGGAAGATTGTGGCTATTACTGGGGGAGATTGTGGATATTACATACAGGGGAAGATTGTGGATATTACTGGGGGAGATTGTGGATATTACATACAGGGGAAGATTGTGGATATTACTGGGGGAGATTGTGGATATTACATATAGGGGGAGATTGTGGATATTACATACAGGGGAAGATTGTGGATATTACATACAGGGGAAGATTGTGGATATTACATATAGGGGGAGATTGTGGATATTACTGGGGGGGGAGATTGTGGATATTACATACAGGGGAAGATTGTGGCTATTACTGGGGGAGATTGTGGATATTACATACAGGGGAAGATTGTGGATATTACTGGGGGAGATTGTGGATATTACATATAGGGGGAGATTGTGGATATTACATACAGGGGGAGATTGTGGATATTACATACAGGGGAAGATTGTGGATATTACTGGGGGAGATTGTGAATATTACATACAGGGGAAGATTGTGGATATTACATACAGGTGAAGACTGTGGATATTACATACAGGGGAAGATTGTGGATATTACATACAGGGGAAGATTGTGGATATTACATACAGGGGAAGATTGTGGATATTACATACAGGGGAAGACTGTGGATATTACATACAGGGGAAGATTGTGGATATTACATACAGGGGGAGATTGTGGATATTACATACAGGGGGAAGATTGTGGATATTACATACAGGGGGAGATTGTGGATATTACATACAGGGGAAGATTGTGGATATTACATACAGGGGAAGACTGTGGATATTACATACAGGGGAAGATTGTGGATATTACTGGGGGAAGATTGTGGATATTACTGGGGGAAGATTGTGGATATTACATACAGGGGAAGATTGTGGATATTACATACAGGGGAAGATTGTGGATATTACATACAGGGGGAAGATTGTGGATATTACTGGGGGAAGATTGTGGATATTACATACAGGGGAAGATTGTGGATATTACTGGGGGAAGATTGTGGATATTACATACAGGGGAAGATTGTGGATATTACATACAGGGGAAGATTGTGGATATTACTGGGGGAAGATTGTGGATATTACATACAGGGGGAGATTGTGGATATTACTGGGGGAAGATTGTGGATATTACATACAGGGGAAGATTGTGGATATTACTGGGGGAAGATTGTGGATATTACATACAGGGGAAGATTGTGGATATTACATACAGGGGGAGATTGTGGATATTACTGGGGGAAGATTGTGGATATTACATACAGGGGAAGATTGTGGATATTACATACAGGGGGAAGATTGTGGATATTACTGGGGGAAGATTGTGGATATTACATACAGGGGGAGATTGTGGATATTACTGGGGGAAGATTGTGGATATTACATACAGGGGAAGATTGTGGATATTACATACAGGGGGAAGATTGTGGATATTACTGGGGGAAGATTGTGGATATTACATACAGGGGGAGATTGTGGATATTACATACAGGGGGAGATTGTGGATATTACTGGGGGAAGATTGTGGATATTACATACAGGGGGAGATTGTGGATATTACATACAGGGGAAGATTGTGGATATTACTGGGGGAGATTGTGGATATTACATACAGGGGAAGATTGTGGATATTACTGGGGGAAGATTGTGGATATTACATACAGGGGGAGATTGTGGATATTACATACAGGGGAAGATTGTGGATATTACTGGGGGAAGATTGTGGATATTACATACAGGGGAAGATTGTGGATATTACATACAGGGGAAGATTGTGGATATTACTGGGGGAAGATTGTGGATATTACATACAGGGGAAGATTGTGGATATTACATACAGGGGGAGATTGTGGATATTACATACAGGGGAAGATTGTGGATATTACTGGGGGAAGATTGTGGATATTACATACAGGGGGAGATTGTGGATATTACATACAGGGGAAGATTGTGGCTATTACTGGGGGAGATTGTGGATATTACATACAGGGGAAGATTGTGGATATTACTGGGGGAGATTGTGGATATTACATACAGGGGGAGATTGTGGATATTACTGGGGGAGATTGTGGATATTATATACAGGGGAAGATTGTGGATATTACTGGGGGAGATTGTGGATATTACATACAGGGGAAGATTGTGGATATTACATACAGGGGAAGATTGTGGATATTACATATAGGGGGAGATTGTGGATATTACTGGGGGGGAGATTGTGGATATTACATACAGGGGAAGATTGTGGCTATTACTGGGGGAGATTGTGGATATTACATACAGGGGAAGATTGTGGATATTACTGGGGGAGATTGTGGATATTACATACAGGGGAAGATTGTGGATATTACTGGGGGAGATTGTGGATATTACATATAGGGGGAGATTGTGGATATTACATACAGGGGAAGATTGTGGATATTACATACAGGGGAAGATTGTGGATATTACATATAGGGGGAGATTGTGGATATTACTGGGGGGGGAGATTGTGGATATTACATACAGGGGAAGATTGTGGCTATTACTGGGGGAGATTGTGGATATTACATACAGGGGAAGATTGTGGATATTACTGGGGGAGATTGTGGATATTACATATAGGGGGAGATTGTGGATATTACATACAGGGGGAGATTGTGGATATTACATACAGGGGAAGATTGTGGATATTACTGGGGGAGATTGTGGATATTACATACAGGGGAAGATTGTGGATATTACATACAGGTGAAGACTGTGGATATTACATACAGGGGAAGATTGTGGATATTACATACAGGGGAAGATTGTGGATATTACATACAGGGGAAGATTGTGGATATTACATACAGGGGAAGACTGTGGATATTACATACAGGGGAAGATTGTGGATATTACATACAGGGGGAGATTGTGGATATTACATACAGGGGGAAGATTGTGGATATTACATACAGGGGGAGATTGTGGATATTACATACAGGGGAAGATTGTGGATATTACATACAGGGGAAGACTGTGGATATTACATACAGGGGAAGATTGTGGATATTACATACAGGGGAAGATTGTGGATATTACATACAGGGGAAGATTGTGGATATTACATACAGGGGAAGATTGTGGATATTACTGGGGGAAGATTGTGGATATTACATACAGGGGGAGATTGTGGATATTACTGGGGGAGATTGTGGATATTACATACAGGGGGAGATTGTGGATATTACATACAGGGGGAGATTGTGGATATTACTGGGGGAGATTGTGGATATTACATACAAGGGGAAATTGTGGATATTACATACAGGGGGAGATTGTGGATATTACATACAGGGGAAGATTGTGGATATTACTGGGGGAGATTGTGGATATTACATACCGGGGGAGATTGTGGATATTACATACAGGGGGAGATTGTGGATATTACATACAGGGGAAGATTGTGGATATTACATACAGGGGAAGATTGTGGATATTACTGGGGGAAGATTGTGGATATTACATACAGGGGGAGATTGTGGATATTACTGGGGGAGATTGTGGATATTACTGGGGGAAGATTGTGGATATTACATACAGGGGGAAGATTGTGGATATTACATACAGGGGGAGATTGTGGATATTACATACAGGGGGAAGATTGTGGATATTACATACAGGGGGAGATTGTGGATATTACATACAGGGGGAAGATTGTGGATATTACATACGGGGGAAGATTGTGGATATTACATACAGGGGGAAGATTGTGGATATTACATACAGGGGGAAGATTGTGGATATTACATACAGGGGAAGATTGTGGATATTACTGGGGGAAGATTGTGGATATTACATACAGGGGGAAGATTGTGGATATTACATACAGGGGAAGATTGTGGATATTACTGGGGGAGATTGTGGATATTACATACAGGGGGAGATTGTGGATATTACTGGGGGAGATTGTGGATATTACATACAGGGGAAGATTGTGGATATTACATACAGGGGAAGATTGTGGATATTACATACAGGGGGAAGATTGTGGATATTACATACAGGGGGAAGATTGTGGATATTACTGGGGGAAGATTGTGGATATTACATACAGGGGAAGATTGTGGATATTACATACAGGGGAAGATTGTGGATATTACTGGGGGAAGATTGTGGATATTACATACAGGGGGAAGATTGTGGATATTACATACAGGGGAAGATTGTGGATATTACTGGGGGAAGATTGTGGATATTACATACAGGGGAACATTGTGGATATTACATACAGGGGAAGATTGTGGATATTACATACAGGGGGAAGATTGTGGATATTACTGGGGGAAGATTGTGGATATTACATACAGGGGAAGATTGTGGATATTACTGGGGGAAGATTGTGGATATTACATACAGGGGAAGATTGTGGATATTACATACAGGGGAAGATTGTGGATATTACTGGGGGAAGATTGTGGATATTACATACAGGGGAAGATTGTGGATATTACATACAGGGGAAGATTGTGGATATTACATACAGGGGAAGATTGTGGATATTACTGGGGGAAGATTGTGGATATTACATACAGGGGGAGATTGTGGATATTACTGGGGGAAGATTGTGGATATTACATACAGGGGAAGATTGTGGATATTACATACAGGGGAAGATTGTGGATATTACTGGGGGAAGATTGTGGATATTACATACAGGGGGAGATTGTGGATATTACTGGGGGAGATTGTGGATATTACATACAGGGGAAGATTGTGGATATTACTGGGGGAGATTGTGGATATTACATACAGGGGAAGATTGTGGATATTACTGGGGGAAGATTGTGGATATTACATACAGGGGAAGATTGTGGATATTACTGGGGGAAGATTGTGGATATTACATACAGGGGAAGATTGTGGATATTACATACAGGGGAAGATTGTGGATATTACTGGGGGAAGATTGTGGATATTACATACAGGGGAAGATTGTGGATATTACATACAGGGGAAGATTGTGGATATTACATACAGGGGAAGATTGTGGATATTACTGGGGGAAGATTGTGGATATTACATACAGGGGGAGATTGTGGATATTACTGGGGGAAGATTGTGGATATTACATACAGGGGAAGATTGTGGATATTACTGGGGGAAGATTGTGGATATTACATACAGGGGGAGATTGTGGATATTACATACAGGGGAAGATTGTGGATATTACTGGGGGAGATTGTGGATATTACATACAGGGGAAGATTGTGGATATTACTGGGGGAAGATTGTGGATATTACATACAGGGGGAGATTGTGGATATTACATACAGGGGAAGATTGTGGATATTACTGGGGGAAGATTGTGGATATTACATACAGGGGGAGATTGTGGATATTACATACAGGGGAAGATTGTGGATATTACTGGGGGAGATTGTGGATATTACATACAGGGGAAGATTGTGGATATTACTGGGGGAAGATTGTGGATATTACATACAGGGGGAGATTGTGGATATTACATACAGGGGAAGATTGTGGATATTACTGGGGGAAGATTGTGGATATTACATTCAGGGGAAGATTGTGGATATTACATACAGGGGAAGATTGTGGATATTACTGGGGGAAGATTGTGGATATTACATACAGGGGAAGATTGTGGATATTACATACAGGGGGAGATTGTGGATATTACATACAGGGGGAGATTGTGGATATTACATACAGGGGAAGATTGTGGATATTACTGGGGGAGATTGTGGATATTACATACAGGGGAAGATTGTGGATATTACTGGGGGAGATTGTGGATATTACATACAGGGGGAGATTGTGGATATTACTGGGGGAGATTGTGGATATTACATACAGGGGAAGATTGTGGATATTACATACAGGGGAAGATTGTGGATATTACATACAGGGGAAGATTGTGGATATTACATACAGGGGAAGATTGTGGATATTACATACAGGGGGAAGATTGTGGATATTACTGGGGGAAGATTGTGGATATTACATACAGGGGAAGATTGTGGATATTACTGGGGGAAGATTGTGGATATTACATACAGGGGGAGATTGTGGATATTACATACAGGGGAAGATTGTGGATATTACTGGGGGAAGATTGTGGATATTACATTCAGGGGAAGATTGTGGATATTACATACAGGGGAAGATTGTGGATATTACTGGGGGAAGATTGTGGATATTACATACAGGGGAAGATTGTGGATATTACATACAGGGGGAGATTGTGGATATTACATACAGGGGGAGATTGTGGATATTACATACAGGGGAAGATTGTGGATATTACTGGGGGAGATTGTGGATATTACATACAGGGGAAGATTGTGGATATTACATACAGGGGGAGATTGTGGATATTACTGGGGGAGATTGTGGATATTACATACAGGGGAAGATTGTGGATATTACATACAGGGGGAAGATTGTGGATATTACTGGGGGAAGATTGTGGATATTACATACAGGGGAAGATTGTGGATATTACTGGGGGAAGATTGTGGATATTACATACAGGGGAAGATTGTGGATATTACATACAGGGGAAGATTGTGGATATTACTGGGGGAAGATTGTGGATATTACATACAGGGGAAGATTGTGGATATTACATACAGGGGAAGATTGTGGATATTACATACAGGGGAAGATTGTGGATATTACTGGGGGAAGATTGTGGATATTACATACAGGGGGAGATTGTGGATATTACATACAGGGGAAGATTGTGGATATTACTGGGGGAGATTGTGGATATTACATACAGGGGAAGATTGTGGATATTACTGGGGGAAGATTGTGGATATTACATACAGGGGGAGATTGTGGATATTACATACAGGGGAAGATTGTGGATATTACTGGGGGAAGATTGTGGATATTACATTCAGGGGAAGATTGTGGATATTACATACAGGGGAAGATTGTGGATATTACTGGGGGAAGATTGTGGATATTACATACAGGGGAAGATTGTGGATATTACATACAGGGGGAGATTGTGGATATTACATACAGGGGAAGATTGTGGATATTACATACAGGGGGAGATTGTGGATATTACATACAGGGGGAGATTGTGGATATTACATACAGGGGAAGATTGTGGATATTACTGGGGGAGATTGTGGATATTACATACAGGGGAAGATTGTGGATATTACTGGGGGAGATTGTGGATATTACATACAGGGGGAGATTGTGGATATTACTGGGGGAGATTGTGGATATTACATACAGGGGAAGATTGTGGATATTACTGGGGGAGATTGTGGATATTACATACAGGGGAAGATTGTGGATATTACATATAGGGGGAGATTGTGGATATTACTGGGGGGGGGAGATTGTGGATATTACATACAGGGGAAGATTGTGGATATTACTGGGGGGGAGATTGTGGATATTACATACAGGGGAAGATTGTGGATATTACTGGGGGAGATTGTGGATATTACATACAGGGGAAGATTGTGGATATTACTGGGGGAGATTGTGGATATTACATATAGGGGGAGATTGTGGATATTACTGGGGGGGGAGATTGTGGATATTACATACAGGGGAAGATTGTGGATATTACTGGGGGAGATTGTGGATATTACATATAGGGGGAGATTGTGGATATTACTGGGGGGGGAGATTGTGGATATTACATACAGGGGAAGATTGTGGATATTACTGGGGGGGAGATTGTGGATATTACATACAGGGGAAGATTGTGGATATTACTGGGGGAGATTGTGGATATTACATACAGGGGAAGATTGTGGATATTACTGGGGAAGATTGTGGATATTACATACAGGGGGAGATTGTGGATATTACATACAGGGGAAGATTGTGGATATTACATACAGGGGAAGACTGTGGATATTACATACAGGGGAAGATTGTGGATATTACATACAGGTGAAGACTGTGGATATTACATACAGGGGAAGATTGTGGATATTACATACAGTGGAAGATTGTGGATATTACATACAGGGGAAGATTGTGGATATTACATACAGGGGAAGACTGTGGATATTACATACAGGGGAAGATTGTGGATATTACATACAGGGGGAGATTGTGGATATTACATACAGGGGGAAGATTGTGGATATTACATACAGGGGGAGATTGTGGATATTACATACAGGGGAAGATTGTGGATATTACATACAGGGGAAGACTGTGGATATTACATACAGGGGAAGATTGTGGATATTACATACAGGGGAAGATTGTGGATATTACATACAGGGGAAGATTGTGGATATTACATACAGGGGAAGATTGTGGATATTACATACAGGGGAAGATTGTGGATATTACTGGGGGAAGATTGTGGATATTACATACAGGGGGAGATTGTGGATATTACTGGGGGAGATTGTGGATATTACATACAGGGGGAGATTGTGGATATTACATACAGGGGGAGATTGTGGATATTACTGGGGGAGATTGTGGATATTACATACAGGGGGAGATTGTGGATATTACATACAGGGGGAGATTGTGGATATTACATACAGAGGAAGATTGTGGATATTACTGGGGGAGATTGTGGATATTACATACCGGGGGAGATTGTGGATATTACATACAGGGGGAGATTGTGGATATTACATACAGGGGAAGATTGTGGATATTACATACAGGGGAAGATTGTGGATATTACTGGGGGAGATTGTGGATATTACATACAGGGGGAAGATTGTGGATATTACTGGGGGAGATTGTGGATATTACATACAGGGGGAAGATTGTGGATATTACATACAGGGGAAGATTGTGGATATTACATACAGGGGAAGATTGTGGATATTACATACAGGGGGAGATTGTGGATATTACATACAGGGGAAGATTGTGGATATTACATACAGGGGAAGATTGTGGATATTACATACAGGGGAAGATTGTGGATATTACTGGGGGAAGATTGTGGATATTACATACAGGGGAAGATTGTGGATATTACTGGGGGAAGATTGTGGATATTACATACAGGGGAAGATTGTGGATATTACATACAGGGGAAGATTGTGGATATTACATACAGGGGGAGATTGTGGATATTACTGGGGGAAGATTGTGGATATTACATACAGGGGGAGATTGTGGATATTACAAACAGGGGAAGATTGTGGATATTACTGGGAGAGATTGTGGATATTACATACAGGGGAAGATTGTGGATATTACTGGAGGAAGATTGTGGATATTACATATAGGGGAAGACTGTGGATATTACATACAGGGGAAGATTGTGGATATTACATACAGGGGGAAGATTGTGGATATTACATACAGGGGAAGATTGTGGATATTACATATAGGGGAAGATTGTGGATATTACTGGGGGAGATTGTGGATATTACATACAGGGGAAGATTGTGGATATTACTGGGGGAAGATTGTGGATATTACATACAGGGGAAGATTGTGGATATTACATACAGGGGAAGATTGTGGATATTACATACAGGGGAAGATTGTGGATATTACTGGGGGAGATTGTGGATATTACATACAGGGGAAGATTGTGGATATTACATACAGGGGGAGATTGTGGATATTACATACAGGGGAAGATTGTGGATATTACATACAGGGGAAGATTGTGGATATTACATACAGGGGAAGATTGTGGATATTACTGGGGGAAGATTGTGGATATTACATACAGGGGAAGATTGTGGATATTACTGGGGGATGATTGTGGATATTACATACAGGGGAAGATTGTGGATATTACTGGGAGAGATTGTGGATACAGGCATAACCCACTTTTAAGTACACAATGGGGTTTATTTACTAAAGCTGAAAAGCGCAAAATCAGGCTCACTTCTGCATATAAACCAATGAGATTCTAAGCCCAGCTTGTTCAATTAAGCCTGGTAATAAAACTTGGAAGCTCGTTGGTTTATATGCAGAAGTGAGCCTGATTTTGCACTTTCCAGCTTTAGTAAATAAACCCCATTGTGTACTTAAAAGTGGGGTATGCCTGTATTACATACAGGGGAAGATTGTGGATATTACTGGGGGAAGATTGTGGATATTACATACAGGGGAATACTGTGGATATTACATACAGGGGGAAGATTGTGGATATTACTGGAGGAAGATTGTGGATATTACATACAGGGGAAGACTGTGGATATTACATACAGCGGAAGATTGTGGATATTACATACAGGGGAAGATTGTGGATATTACATACAGGGGGAAGATTGTGGATATTACATACAGGGGAAGATTGTGGATATTACTGGGGGAGATTGTGGATATTACTGGGGGAGATTGTGGATATTACTGGGGGAAGATTGTGGATATTACTGTAGGAGATTGTGGATATTACATACAGGGGAAGATTGTGGATATTACTGGGGGAAGATTGTGGATATTACATACAGGGGAAGATTGTGGATATTACATACAGGGGAAGATTGTGGATATTACATACAGGGGAAGATTGTGGATATTACATACAGGGGGAGATTGTGGATATTACATACAGGGGAAGATTGTGGATATTACTGGGGGAGATTGTGGATATTACATACAGGGGAAGATTGTGGATATTACAGGGGGAAGATTGTGGATATTACTGGAGGAAGATTGTGGATATTACATACAGGGGAAGACTGTGGATATTACATACAGGGGAAGATTGTGGATATTACTGGGGGAAGACTGTGGATATTACATACAGGGGAAGATTGTGGATATTACATACAGGGGAAGATTGTGGATATTACATACAGGGGGAAGATTGTGGATATTACATACAGGGGAAGATTGTGGATATTACATACAGGGGAAGATTGTGGATATTACTGGGGGAGATTGTGGATATTACATACAGGGGAAGATTGTGGATATTACTGGGGGAAGATTGTGGATATTACATACAGGGGAAGATTGTGGATATTACATACAGGGGGAAGATTGTGGATATTACATACAGGGGAAGATTGTGGATATTACTGGGGGAAGATTGTGGATATTACATACAGGGGGAAGATTGTGGATATTACATACAGGGGAAGATTGTGGATATTACTGGGGGAAGATTGTGGATATTACATACAGGGGAAGATTGTGGATATTACATACAGGGGGAGATTGTGGATATTACATACAGGGGGAAGATTGTGGATATTACATACAGGGGAAGATTGTGGATATTACATACAGGGGAAGATTGTGGATATTACTTTGGGAAGATTGTGGATATTACATACAGGGGAAGATTGTGGATATTACATACAGGGGAAGATTGTGGATATTACTGGGGGAAGATTGTGGATATTACTGGGGGAAGATTGTGGATATTACATACAGGGGGAAGATTGTGGATATTACTTTGGGAAGATTGTGGATATTACATACAGGGGAAGATTGTGGATATTACTGGGGGAAGATTGTGGATATTACTGGGGGAAGATTGTGGATATTACTGGGGGAGATTGTGGATATTACTGGGGGAAGATTGTGGATATTACTGGGGGGAGATTGTGGATATTACATACAGGGGGAGATTGTGGATATTACATACAGGGGAAGATTGTGGATATTACATACAGGGGGAAGATTGTGGATATTACATACAGGGGAAGATTGTGGATATTACATACAGGGGAAGATTGTGGATATTACATACAGGGGGAAGATTGTGGATATTACATACAGGGGAAGATTGTGGATATTACATACAGGGGAAGATTGTGGATATTACATACAGGGGAAGATTGTGGATATTACATACAGGGGAAGATTGTGGATATTACATACAGGGGAAGATTGTGGATATTACATACAGGGGAAGATTGTGGATATTACATACAGGGGAAGATTGTGGATATTACATACAGGGGAAGATTGTGGATATTACTGGGGGAAGATTGTGGATATTACTGGGGGAGATTGTGGATATTACTGGGGGAAGATTGTGGATATTACTGGGGGAAGATTGTGGATATTACTGGGGGAAGATTGTGGATATTACTGGGGGAAGATTGTGGATATTACTGGGGGAGATTGTGGATATTACTGGGGGAAGATTGTGGATATTACTGGGGGAAGATTGTGGATATTACTGGGGGAAGATTGTGGATATTACTGGGGAAGATTGTGGATATTACTGGGGGAAGATTGTGGATATTACATACAGGGGAAGATTGTGGATATTACATACAGGGGGAGATTGTGGATATTACATACAGGGGGAGATTGTGGATATTACATACAGGGGAAGATTGTGGATATTACATACAGGGGGAAGATTGTGGATATTACATACAGGGGGAGATTGTGGATATTACATACAGGGGGAGATTGTGGATATTACATACAGGGGAAGATTGTGGATATTACATACAGGGGGAAGATTGTGGATATTACATACAGGGGGAAGATTGTGGATATTACATACAGGGGGAAGATTGTGGATATTACATACAGGGGGAAGATTGTGGATATTACATACAGGGGGAAGATTGTGGATATTACATACAGGGGGAAGATTGTGGATATTACATACAGGGGGAAGATTGTGGATATTACATACAGGGGGAAGATTGTGGATATTACATACAGGGGGAAGATTGTGGATATTACATACAGGGGGAAGATTGTGGATATTACATACAGGGGGAAGATTGTGGATATTACATACAGGGGGAAGATTGTGGATATTACATACAGGGGGAAGATTGTGGATATTACATACAGGGGGAAGATTGTGGATATTACATACAGGGGAAGATTGTGGATATTACATACAGGGGAAGATTGTGGATATTACTGGGGGAAGATTGTGGATATTACATACAGGGGGAAGATTGTGGATATTACATACAGGGGAAGATTGTGGATATTACTGGGGGAAGATTGTGGATATTACATACAGGGGAAGATTGTGGATATTACATACAGGGGGAGATTGTGGATATTACATACAGGGGGAAGATTGTGGATATTACATACAGGGGAAGATTGTGGATATTACATACAGGAGAAGATTGTGGATATTACTTTGGGAAGATTGTGGATATTACATACAGGGGAAGATTGTGGATATTACTGGGGGAAGATTGTGGATATTACTGGGGGAAGATTGTGGATATTACATACAGGGGGAAGATTGTGGATATTACTTTGGGAAGATTGTGGATATTACATACAGGGGAAGATTGTGGATATTACTGGGGGAAGATTGTGGATATTACTGGGGGAAGATTGTGGATATTACTGGGGGAGATTGTGGATATTACTGGGGGAAGATTGTGGATATTACTGGGGGGAGATTGTGGATATTACATACAGGGGGAGATTGTGGATATTACATACAGGGGAAGATTGTGGATATTACATACAGGGGGAAGATTGTGGATATTACATACAGGGGAAGATTGTGGATATTACATACAGGGGAAGATTGTGGATATTACATACAGGGGGAAGATTGTGGATATTACATACAGGGGAAGATTGTGGATATTACATACAGGGGGAAGATTGTGGATATTACATACAGGGGAAGATTGTGGATATTACATACAGGGGAAGATTGTGGATATTACATACAGGGGAAGATTGTGGATATTACATACAGGGGAAGATTGTGGATATTACATACAGGGGAAGATTGTGGATATTACTGGGGGAAGATTGTGGATATTACTGGGGGAGATTGTGGATATTACTGGGGTAAGATTGTGGATATTACTGGGGGAAGATTGTGGATATTACTGGGGGAAGATTGTGGATATTACTGGGGGAGATTGTGGATATTACTGGGGGAAGATTGTGGATATTACTGGGGGGAGATTGTGGATATTACATACAGGGGGAGATTGTGGATATTACATACAGGGGAAGATTGTGGATATTACATACAGGGGGAAGATTGTGGATATTACATACAGGGGAAGATTGTGGATATTACATACAGGGGAAGATTGTGGATATTACATACAGGGGGAAGATTGTGGATATTACATACAGGGGAAGATTGTGGATATTACATACAGGGGAAGATTGTGGATATTACATACAGGGGAAGATTGTGGATATTACATACAGGGGAAGATTGTGGATATTACATACAGGGGAAGATTGTGGATATTACATACAGGGGGAAGATTGTGGATATTACATACAGGGGAAGATTGTGGATATTACATACAGGGGAAGATTGTGGATATTACATACAGGGGAAGATTGTGGATATTACATACAGGGGAAGATTGTGGATATTACATACAGGGGAAGATTGTGGATATTACATACAGGGGAAGATTGTGGATATTACATACAGGGGAAGATTGTGGATATTACATACAGGGGGAAGATTGTGGATATTACTGGGGGAAGATTGTGGATATTACTGGGGGAGATTGTGGATATTACTGGGGTAAGATTGTGGATATTACTGGGGGAAGATTGTGGATATTACTGGGGGAAGATTGTGGATATTACTGGGGGAAGATTGTGGATATTACTGGGGAAGATTGTGGATATTACTGGGGGAAGATTGTGGATATTACTGGGGGAAGATTGTGGATATTACATACAGGGGAAGATTGTGGATATTACTGGGGAAGATTGTGGATATTACTGGGGGAAGATTGTGGATATTACTGGGGAAGATTGTGGATATTACATACAGGGGAAGATTGTGGATATTACTGGGGAAGATTGTGGATATTACTGGGGGAAGATTGTGGATATTACTGGGGAAGATTGTGGATATTACATACAGGGGAAGATTGTGGATATTACATACAGGGGGAAGATTGTGGATATTACTGGGGAAGATTGTGGATATTACTGGGGGAAGATTGTGGATATTACTGGGGGAAGATTGTGGATATTACTGGGGGAAGATTGTGGATATTACTGGGGGAAGATTGTGGATATTACTGGGGGAGATTGTGGATATTACTGGGGGAAGATTGTGGATATTACTGGGGGAAGATTGTGGATATTACATACAGGGGAAGATTGTGGATATTACTGGGGGAAGATTGTGGATATTACTGGGGGAAGATTGTGGATATTACTGGGGGAAGATTGTGGATATTACTGGGGGAAGATTGTGGATATTACTGGGGGAAGATTGTGGATATTACTGGGGGAAGATTGTGGATATTACTGGGGGAAGATTGTGGATATTACATACAGGGGAAGATTGTGGATATTACTGGGGAAGATTGTGGATATTACTGGGGGAAGATTGTGGATATTACTGGGGGAAGATTGTGGATATTACTGGGGGAAGATTGTGGATATTACTGGGGGAAGATTGTGGATATTACTGGGGGAGATTGTGGATATTACTGGGGGAAGATTGTGGGTATTACTGGGGGAAGATTGTGGATATTACTGGGGGAAGATTGTGGATATTACATACAGGCAGGGGCGGGCTGGCAGGGGGGGCAAGGTGGAAATTTCCCCCCAGGCCGCCGAACTTATACTCAAAAGGGCTGCTGTCTGCTGACATATTTTTTTTATGCAGGCGGCAGAAGGTCGATTATGGCGTATGCCGATTGGCTGTGTTGCTCCTGTGCTGCATTCTGGGAGTTGTAGTCCGGACCGTGCTCAAGTTCCTGGTGGCGATGGGTGGAGAGAACTGAGCAGCGGTGCGCAGCAGTAGGAAACTACAACTCTCGCAGACGGAGTCTTCAGAGGCAGGCAGAGGGGGGTGTGACTCACTGGCTCGGGCTGGGAGCTGGATGGCTGCAAGCAGGGGCGGTACAGGGAGCGCCAGGTTGTGAGCAGGAAAATCTGCCCACAAAGTCTAGTTGTATCCCTTGTATGCCCCTATTGCCAGCCCAAAACAAAATTTATGTGCCCCTGTTTGTTGCTCTGTGGCAGCAGATACACCCATTTCCAGGCTCCCTCCTTGAGTTCCTTAGTCCTCCCCCCCCACCCCAGATCGGAGATGGTACAGTCCCTGCAGGGAAGGAAGAACCTCATACTGCAGCATCGATGATTGGGTCCCGCCCAGCACACTGCAGAGACCTCCTCCAGGGCAGAGTGAAGATTGTGTACAGCATGGGAGGGAGACTGGATCCACTTCTACTTACTGTAAGTCTCCACTGCTCTGCATACTGTCGTGTGAACCTGCTCTGTACTTTTCACTGCAGGTTTATTGAAAGTGAAAGTAAAATTCTTCAACAGGTTAGGAATTAGTGTGACATTTCAGGTGCTACATAGATGTAAACCACATTATATCTTCTAAAAAGAATGATCTTTAATTAGATATAATGTGTACAGTATGTGGATTACATGTATGTAGCACCTGAAATGTCACACTAATTCCTAACCTGTTGAAGAATATACACAGCAAAGGATGTGATTTCTTATCCCAGCCCAAGAAAGTACAGAAGAAGCCCACTCTTGCAGTGTGGGGGAGGGGAAGGGGAAAGGGGTATAGCCTTTTTTTACTTACCTGATTCTATGCTCCAGCCAGCTCCAGCGTTCTCCTCCTCCCTAAGACCCCTTTCACACTGGAGCGTATTGCAGGTGCTATAGCGTTAAAAATAGCGCCTGCAATCGGCTCCTTAAAAAGCTGCACCATTGTCTCCAGTGTGAAAGCCCCGAGGGCTTTCATACTGGAGCGGTGCGCTAGCAGGACGGTAAAACAAGTCCTGCTAGCCGCATCTTTGGAGCAGTGTATATACCTCTTCTCCACCGCTGCTGCCCATTGAAATCAATGGGACAGCGCGGCTATACCGCTCGCAATGCGCTGCTTAATCGGTTTTAGCCCTTTCTCTGCCGCTAGAGGGGGTAAAACCACCCCGCTAGCGGCCGAAATGCGCCGCAAATCCACCATAGCGTCGGCGGTAAAAATAGCGGCGTTTTATCGCCGACGCTATGGGCGGCTCAGTGTGAAAGGGGTCTAACACATCATCACATATAGAGGAAGATTAACCCCGTATGGTATGAAGTGGAGGCTGGAGTGTGACCAATGTCAGTCCTAACATACACAGGAGCTGCAGGGGACCAGTAACAGAATTGCAGAGAGAAAGGGTGAAGCAAGGGATAAGGTAAAGCTGGGTACACATAGATCAGAATTCATCAGGGTCAGCAGGGGCTGAATTTTGATCGGTGTGTAACCCTCTATGTTAGGCAGAAACCCATTGTTATATCATCTTCTTCTGGAAATCCTTGCTCAATTAGCTGCTTGCAGCCAAACCGCACCAGTGTTGACCAGTGTATTCTGTCAGGGGACAGTCACAGTAAGGGGGGATT
Organism: Rana muscosa; assembly: GCA_029206835.1. Classification (NCBI taxonomy): domain Eukaryota; kingdom Metazoa; phylum Chordata; class Amphibia; order Anura; family Ranidae; genus Rana; species Rana muscosa. Next base: position 251,521,070 of record CM055123.1, on the reverse strand, counting down.
CCCACATCCACCCACTTGTGTGGAGGGAGGAATCTGTCAGCCACTTGCTTGAGCCCCATCTTTGTCCAGCAATGTGCACAAGAGCAGTTGGTCTCTGATTGGCTGTTTGTTTTAAGTGCACTGTACATTTGATTTGCAGCACTGGAAGTTTGGTAGTAACTCCAATGGGCTGTGCATCCTGCTGGGAGCTGGCCATTGCTTGTGGGTCCTGCTGGGAGCAAGCCACTGACCTGTGGGTCCTGCTGGCCGCCAGCCGACCTGTGGGTCCTGCTGGCCGCTGGGGTCCTCCTGGCCTGTGGGTCCTCCTGGCTGCTGGCCTGTGGGTCAGTGTTCAGTGGGCCACTTGGCTGGACTTGCCTCCCAGACCTAAGGCTGCCAGCCCTCCCCTGCATACAGGGGAAGATTGTGGATATTACTGGGGGGAGATTGTGGATATTACATACGGGGGAAGATTGTGGATATTACTGGGGGAAGATTGTGGATATTACTGGGGGAAGATTGTGGATATTACTGGGGGGAGATTGTGGATATTACTGGGGGAAGATTGTGGATATTACTGGGGGAAGATTGTGGATATTACATACAGGGGAAGATTGTGGATATTACATACAGGGGGAGATTGTGGATATTACATACAGGGGAAGATTGTGGATATTACTGGGGGAAGATTGTGGATATTACATACAGGGGAAGATTGTGGATATTACTGGGGGAAGATTGTGGATATTACATACAGGGGAAGATTGTGGATATTACTGGGGGAAGATTGTGGATATTACATACAGGGGAAGATTGTGGATATTACTGGGGGAAGATTGTGGATATTACATACAGGGGAAGATTGTGGATATTACTGGGGGAAGATTGTGGATATTACTGGGGGAAGATTGTGGATATTACATACAGGGGAAGATTGTGGATATTACATACAGGGGGAGATTGTGGATATTACATACAGGGGAAGATTGTGGATATTACTGGGGGAAGATTGTGGATATTACATACAGGGGAAGATTGTGGATATTACTGGGGGAAGATTGTGGATATTACATACAGGGGAAGATTGTGGATATTACATACAGGGGGAGATTGTGGATATTACATACAGGGGAAGATTGTGGATATTACTGGGGGAAGATTGTGGATATTACTGGGGGAAGATTGTGGATATTACTGGGGGAAGATTGTGGATATTACATACAGGGGAAGATTGTGGATATTACTGGGGGAAGATTGTGGATATTACTGGGGGAAGATTGTGGATATTACTGGGGGAAGATTGTGGTGGGGAGATTGTGGATATTACAGTGGCGGGGGATGACGTGGATATTAGTAATTTTTTTTTTTTTGCCGATCCGAAACTGATCTGATCCGTGGCTCTGATCCGAGGATCGATCCGATCCGTGAGGTTTTTGATCCGTTGCACCCCTACCGCGTGACATAAAAATACAACAACCACTATTTTATTCTCTAGGGCCTGTTTATAAAAAATGTGTATATATATATATATATATATATATATATATATATATATATAATATGTTTGGGGGTTCTGAGTGTTTTTCTAGCAAAAAATAAAAGATGTGATGGTTCTATGTAGGAGAGAATGTTAGAACAGGCGTGGGAGGGAGGGAAGGGGTTAAAAGGAATGCAGATCTCCAGAGCTGGATGGTTTTCACAGCCCCTCCCCCGCCCAGCGAACTTCCATTGACACACTACAGGGGGGGGGGGGGCACACAAACAACAACACCAATAAAAAAGGTCGGTCACCTCAGGGCCAGGGCAGACCAATACTCCCAGCAACCTCCGGGCCAATCATGTGTCTGCACTGGGGATGTGTCTCCCTCCAGACAGTAGCGTGCGCCGTGAATTTTGGAGTGGGCGGAGCCCGATGGGGGAAACTGAATGACTAGTTCCCCATCAGGTCCGCCTGCTTTTCAAATTCGGTAGAGCCTAGCTTAACGTACCGTTGCCTAGCAACTCCGAGCGCTTGCTGAGTAAACAACTTTGACATCACAGTGTGGATCTCTCAAGCCCCGCGGTTCTTTGAATGGAGCGTACGCGGTGACGTCATCGACTACGACGAGCATGCGCTCGTCACATTCGATGCCGTCGCCGCCATCTTGGTATACCCTACCTATGCCTAGGAAGCTACCGCGCATGCGTCGAATTCATTTCGAACATGCGCGGGCTTCCCGGAGGACAGGTAAGTGTACACACACTCACTTTTCTCGTCGAGAAACAGGCTGACGAGAATCTCGACGAGAAAATAGAGAGCAGGTTCTCTATTTTCTCGTTGAGATTACTTGTCGGTTTTCTTGACGAGAAACCATACACACGAACGAGTTTCTCGGCAAGACATCTGTGCCAGCAAGTTTTTTGCTGGTTCTTGCCGAGAAACTCGGTCGTGTGTACGAGGCTTCAGACTGCTATAAGAAGGAGCAGAGCTGAACAGCTGGCACTCAATTTGGAGTTCTCAAAGACAGAGGTTCGTTATTTGTTTGCTCTGCTGTTATATGTAGATTATTGTTTACACAAATTTGATGGGAAATAATTTAAAAAATTGTAAATATAACACAATACAGATAGATATATAGATGTAATGGAATAGATGGAATTAAAATAAAAATGTTTTTATATATATTTATATATCCAAACCTGGTTGGGCTTTCCCAGGCTGGCCCCAGTAGATCTTGTTCTGGACTGATTGTTATAGGATATATCCAGCCAGTGCTGTGCTGACCAAGCCTTTTCTGACACTATATTTTTTAGTATTAGTAAATACTTAGTAATTAAATTAAATGATGTAAATAAATTAGTAAAAACTAAATTAGTAAATACTTAGTAATTTAGTAAATTTAGTATTTAGTAAATTTTTTTGCTAGGTAAATTACATAGAACCCCCATACATTTTATTTATTTATTTATATATATATATATCTATATATATATATATATATATATATTTATTTATTTTAGCCGAGACCCCAGAGAATAATATGGCGATCATTGCAATTTTTTTTTTACATCACACAGTATTTGCTCAGCAGTTTTTTGAACGCAATTTTTTTTTTTGGGGAAAAAATACACTTTAATTCATTTTATTGCAAAACAAACACAATATAATACCTAATTTAAAAATAAATCTATATAAATAAAATATGATATTACACTAAGTAAATAGATACTTTATGTGATTCAAAAACATTTTTTTTAAAATAACAAACATGTTATAGAATGCCACAAGGATTTACAACCCCTTTTAACATGTCAATACTTTAAAATTGCGTCCGCACATGGAATGGCGGCAAATTACCGTACTTAAAAACCTTCATAGGTGACGCTTTGAAAATCTCTACAGGTTACCAGTTTAGCGTTAGAAGGAGACTAGAATTATTGCTCTCACTATAACGCTTGCGGGGATGGCTCATGTGTGGTACGAACACCGTTTACATATGCGGGCGCGACTTACGTATGTGTTCACTGCGTTCACTTCTGCGTACAAACACAGAGGCATGGGACGCGTTATATTATTTTTATTATTTATTTTATTTTTTATTTTTACACTGTTCCCTTCTAAAAGAAATGAGCATGACAGGTCCTCTTTAGGGATCTGGGGTCAAAAAGCCCCCTGATCTCTCATTTAGCAAAAATAAAAGACATTTGGCCATTTACATTATTACTTTGACATTAAATATCGCTATCTGCCATAATTACAATATTATTTTGTACGGTGGGCGATTCTCTACAAGATAAAAGTAGTCCCAGCGGCAGATTCACTGCCCTTGTAATAGAAATAATGATGACAGGTCCTCTTTATGGAGAGATCTGGGGTCAAAAAGGGGTGAAATATTTATTTGCAGCACTGGGGTTCTGTTATCAATTACTGGCAAAAGTCTTTACATTCATTGCGCACATTGTATCTATGATGGTTTATAAGGCTGTAATGCTTATTTACAGCGCTGGGACTGCAGTAGTTGCAGCCATGTTTTGCCGTTTAACCCCCTCTCCGCCCTGGTGTCCGAAATGCAGGGTTTAGGGGTGCACTATGCAAAAAGTGCAGGATTTAGGGGTGCGTTATGTACAGAAGGCAGGGTTCAGGGGTGTGTTATGTACAGAATGCAGGGTTCAGGGGTGTGTTATGTACAGAATGCAGGGTTCAGGGGTGTGGTATGTACAGAATGCAGAGTTTAGGGGTGAGTTTTGTACAGAAGGCAGGGTTCAGGGATATGTTATGTACAGAAGGCAGGGTTCAGGGGTGTGTTATGTACAGAATGTAGGGTTCAGGGGTGTGTTATGTACAGAATGCAGGGTTCAGGGGTGTATTACAAACCGAGTGCAGGGATCAGGATTGCGTTACACACAACATGTAGATTTCAAAAGAAAATGCTTTCAAAAAGTTTAACAATATATTATTAAATCGGAGCTCCGAGCAAAACCGTTTTAAATGGAATGGGAACGGGTTAGCACCTCATTTGGGTTACTGATGTCTGTGACCCCACTGGGATGATTCTGCTCACTTCCTCTCCTGCTGAGATGACAGGAAGTGCGAAGAAACTATCCCAGTCAGGGCACAGAAAACAGTGAAACCTGAACCCGCTCCCCACAACATCTAAATCTACAAGAAAACATTTTGAGTAGAGTTCCACTTTAAAATTTGTACTGAAAGTTACCAACTTTATTTTTTTCTTTCTTTAGATAAAATGACTCAAAGAATTGAGAGCGTTTGCACAGAGCAAAACAGAAGAAGAGTGGAGGACGTTATGACAACACAAGCGACCTTAGATGACAACCTCATAGTAGTTGACATCGATGAGCCCACCTTGATCATTTTGATAGTAAGTATCCTATAATGATATATTGATTCATTTGTTTTGGTTAACCAGGTTGAAGAAAGTCGCCTGTCTAGAAAGAACAGGCCTGTACCAACCCCAGCAGAGGAGGGGGGAGGGAAACCCTCTGAATAGCTATAAGCCATGTTTCCTCATATGGGGAACATCTTGCCGCAAAATCACGTACCTGTACGTCATTCTCCTTCAAGTGGTTGTAACGGGGTGATGCCTGCAGCTGCAGTAAAGGCCACAATCAGCGACTTGTGATATTGCGGCCGACATTCTGACACTAACTGACACTTTGTGGGAACCAGTGACACTAATACAGTGATCAATGCTAAAAAAATAAGCACTATCACTGTACTAATGACACTGGCTGGAAAGGGGTTAAACATCAGGGGCGATTAAAAAGTTAAATGTATGACTAGCCAGTGCTTTACCACACTGTATGAGGTGCTTTCACTAGGGGGAGAGTTGGATTTTTTTGCCTGCTTTGCAGAGACAAAAATTCCATCCCTTCCGTCCTGTCAGATGGTGATTTTTGCCTTTTTAACATGCCGGAGGATATCAGGCTCCCAGCGCCTGCCAATCGGCTGCCGCTGTGTGAAATCTCAGCGGAAGCGAGCCGCAGGAGGCCCCTCCCCGGACGTGTCAGATCATGTATATAGACATGATCTGGCGCACAGGTTGCCACTCTGTAGCAGTAAAGCTGCCATAGGGCGGACCTGAAGCGGTTAAAGTAGAACACCAAGCAAGACAGTTCAGATGGAATGGGGGAAGGGTTAGGACCTCAGTTGTATTTTTATTGTGGTCTGCAATCCTAATGGGAGGATTCCGCTTACTACTTCTCCTCCTGGGATGATAGCAAGTAAAGGGAAACTTTCCCAGTTAGGACACAGAGAACAATAATAATCTTATAAAAGTTTGAACCCCTCCCCCTCTCCATGCAAATCTAAAAGAACGAGTAGAACTTTAGAATCTGTCCTTCCACTTACCTTTTTGTTTTGTTTTTCTTATAGGACGACATTGTAGAGGGGGTATGGGGAGAGAAAGAGGTCGTGTTTGGAGATAATGAAAGGATACGTGTTAGATATATATTGGAGGATGATGTGAGTGACGAGGAGGACGAAAAAGTCAGAGAAGAGGAGGACAAGAAAATGAATGCAGTAAAAAGAAAAGAAGCAAATACGGCAATACAAGAAGAGATGGAGAAATGGAATACATTAAGTGGCTGCTTCTTCACCATTCCTCCAGTACAAAAGAAAAATGGCGACGAAGAGACCGAAGGCTCATGTTGGAACGGCATCAGCTTAAACCCTTTAGAGTTTTTGCGTTGGATCATCAGACCTATCCTGAAGCTGATGGGAAAAGTAAGTACCCCATACAATTATACTGCTTAGGTAGTCCTATATATAACTATCAGTCTCACAAACAAGCAGTTTAGGACTAGGAGAAGAACAAAGCCCTCTGGGTAGCTGGAGATGGGAAGGGGGGACAAAATTATAATTAATAAGAAATTGGCGAGGATTCCATTACAGATCTTTAATGAATGTTCCTTTCCTAGTGAATTGGTGGGGGGGGCGGGGGGGGGTGTTGATTGGCAATGGCAGAATCTGCTATTATCGCTTATTCTAGAGCAGTGGTTCTCAACTCCAGTCCTCAGGACCAACTAACAGGCCAGATTTTAAGTATTACCTTGGGGAGATGCAGACTAGAATACTGCAATTCCTGAGCAGCAAATTATATCACCTGTGATGTATTTCAGTTATCTTGCAAACCTGGCCTGTTAGTGGGCCTTGAGGACAGGAGTTGAGAACCACTGTTCTACCAGACTTTCTATACAAAGGACCAGTTTACTGTGCTGGACAGCCAGTGGGAGTAGTAGATAGATGACCCGGTGTCAGTGGTAGTAAACAGTTCCCCATCTTATGGTATTAGGGGGAGGAATAGTGCCCCATCCTTGGTGTCAGTGGGAGGAATAGTGCCCATAAAAGCAAGCAGAGCACCACATCCGACCCCCGGACCGCAGTTTGGAGACCACTGTTCTAGGGGGATGAATAGTGATTAGGAAATGTTTTCTAGCTTTCTCATTCAGGGCATCCCATTAAGGACCCCTCCAAATTCCCTCAGGGCTCTTAGTAAAGTAATTCCCCCCCCACCATTTATCCTCCTAAAAGTACCAAAGTCATGGCACTGGCTGAACATATAGAAAGGGTTCCTACACTGTGCGCCGAATTCCCGGCCACCTATCAGGCCGATCTCTTCTATGGAGACATTTTCCTGATAAAAACAATCATTTTTGGGAAACACATAAACCATAAATGACATAAAGTCCAAAACTAATAAGTAGTGCAGAAGTGACAGGCTGTCTGTGATGTAGCTGAAAGGTGATACTCCTGTGTTATATCAATTAATGAATTCTTTCCTTTTCCACAGAACGCTTGCTTATGTGGCATCTTCTATGCCGGGAGAGATATGGAAAGAAAACCAGATAAAAGGACGAGGCAGGAGAAGGAAGAATGGCAAAAAATGGAAGAGGACGAATGGCTGAATGAGGAAAAGGCAGGAGAGGTGGAAATGAATGAAATGAAAGAGTCAAGCATGAAACGGATTGAATACAGGCCATGTGAACTAGCGGACATAAAGATGTCATGGGAGTATGAGGTAGCGGATGAAGAGGAGGAAAAGAAAAAACATATGTGGCATTTCAAAACCACCTGGAAGCCTGCAGAACAAAGGAAAAAGAAGAAAAAGACTAAAGTAAAACAGACAGAAGAATAAGAGAAAGACATCAGCGATGAGGCCGGGCAGAAAGAAGGACAAGAGAAAGACATCAGCGAAGAGGCCGGGCAGAAAGAAGAACAAGAGAAAGACATCAGCGAAGAGGCCGGGCAGAAGGAAGAACAAGAGAAAGACATCAGCGATGAGGCCGGGCAGAAGGAAGAACAAGAGAAAGACAACAGCGAAGAGGCCGGGCAGAAGGAAGAACAAGAGAAAGACATCAGCGATGAGGCCGGGCAGAAGGAAGAACAAGAGAAAGACAACAGTGATGAGGCCGGGCAGAAGGAAGAACAAGAGAAAGACATCAGCGAAGAGGCCGGGCAGAAGGAAGAACAAGAGAAAGACATCAGCAAAGAGGCCGGGCAGAAGGAAGAACAAGAGAAGGACAACAGTGATGAGGCCGGGCAGAAAGAAGAACAAGCGAAAGACATCAGCGAAGAGGCCGGGCAGACAGGTTGTCAATGGCGCTGTATAAACCCATGTGCACTTCTGGGTTATCTCGCAGGACCTTTGTGGAAGTTCATGAAAAAAGTAAGTACCCTTTAAAATTAAGCTGCTTAGGAGGTAGTTCCATAGATAACTAGCAGTCTATCATAAATAAGCAGATTGGCACAAGAGGAAAAACGAAGCCCTCTGGGTAGCAGGAGACCATTCTTCCTCATGGGGGGGGGGGGGGGTCACAATTACAGTTCATAAGAAATTTGTTGGACATGTGCACTGCCGAAAAATTTGTTCGTTTTTGTTTCATTTGTTTTTGTGTTTTATTTCCTTTTTCAAGTCATTCATTATGATCGAAATTGAAAAATTAAAAAATCCAAAATAATTAACTAATAATAACTAACGAAAACAAATTTATCCAAAGTTACGAATTATCCAAAATAACAATTGCTGCATCTAAGCGAATGGAACGTTACGAAATAATAATAATAAAATGTTTTTATTATTAATTCTTCGTTACGTTCCATTCGTTTAAATGCGGCATTCATTATTTCGGATAATTTGTAACTTCAGATAAATTCATATTCGTTACGTTCATTAAGAGCCAAATTTGAAAGGAAATTTCAATACCTATAATTTATTAGTTAGTAATAGTTATTATTGTTAGTTATTTCAAATTTCCTGATGTTCGTTTTTATTTCCGGATTTTTGTTCTTTTGAATTTTCAAATTTTCATTCTTTTTGGATTTTCGAATTTCTGAATTTTCATTTTCAGAAAAATTTGTTAAACAGATTTTCGTTAATTTGAATATTTCCGAATGAATGGTACCCAAATGAAATTTTTATAATTTTTTTGAGACAGATGCCACTTTCTTTTGGTAATATTTAATCACCATTGGGTTTTTTATTTTTTTGCTAAACAAATGAAAAAAAGACTGACATTTTTGAAAAAAAAAAATTTTTTTCTTTAATAAAAATTTGTACATAAGTAATTTTTCTCCTTCACTGAGGCGGCACTGATGGGCTCTGATGAGGCGGCACTGATGGGCTCTGATGAGGCGGCACTGATGGGCTCTGATGAGGCGGCACTGATGGGCTCTGATGAGGCGGCACTGATGATGAATTCCTTTCCTAGTGAATTGGTGGTGGCGTGAGGGGGGGGGGGGGGGGGCTGATAGGCATAGGCAGAATCTTCTACCATCGCTTATTCCAGGGAAATTAATAAAAATTAGGAAGTGTTTTCTAGCCACTTAAAGACCAGTCTTTTTCTGGCACTTTTTGTTTACAAATTTAATTCTTTTTTTTTTTTTTTTTGCTAGAAAATGCATAACCCTCAAACATTTATTTATATATATATATATATATATATATATATATATATATATATATATATATATATATAAAATCATTTTTTACCAGAGACCCTAGAGAATAAAATGGCGGTTGCTGCAATTTTTTATGTTGCATGGTATTTGTACAGTGGTTTTGCAATGGCAATATTTTAGGAAAAAACGCGCTTTAATGAATTAAAAAAAAAAACACAATCCGCCGAATAAATAGATACCTAACATGTCCTGCTTTAAAATTGCGCACGCTTGTGGAATGGTGACAAACTACGGTACTTAAAGAGGAAGTAAACCCATGTTTTATATGAAAAAAAAAACCCTGCAAAAGAAAGGCATAATGAGCTAGTATACATACTAGCTCATTATGAATGACTTACCTGAGATCGAAGCCTCCGAAATGCTCGTCGTTCCCCACCGCCGCCATCTTGCCTCGACGCCCCGTCAGTGTATCGCTGTGATTGGCCGGAGCAGCGATGACGTCATGCGCGCTCGGGCCGACGAGATCCCATTCAGAAAACCGGCAATATTGCCGGCCCGATAGTGCGCATGCGGTCATTGGTGCTGTATTTACAGCAAATATCTCCTTAACCGTGTAGGTTAAGGAGATATTTCTTGCACCTACAGGTAAGCCTTAATCTAGGCTTACCTGTACGGGCAAGTTGTCCAAGGTGGGTTTACAACCACTTTAAAAATCTCCATAGGGCATCCCATTAGGGGTCCTCCAACTTCCCTCAGGTCCCCTAGTAATATCCTCCCCTTTGGCATTTATACTTCTCAAAGTATTAAACTCATGACACTGGCTGAACATATAGAAAGGGTTTGTATATTGTACACCAAATTCCCAGCCACCTATCAGGCCGACCTCTTCTATGGAGAAAACTACCTTATAATAAAAAATTGGCATTTTTGGGGAAACATATATATATATAATCATAAATGACAAAATGTCAAGTAGTGCAGAAGTGACAGACTGTCTGTGATGTAACTGAAAGGTGATACTCCTGTGTTATATCATCTAAGAAATCCAATTCTTTTCTTTTCCACAGCACCCTTGCTCATGTGTCTGCAGCGGCACCTGTGAAGATGACCAAGAAGATTTATACTGGTATAAATTAACAAGGAAAGCGAGAGCGAGGCGGTTAAGAAGAGCTAAGGAGAGAGACATAACCACATTCAGGGAGGAGGTGGCAAAGGTAATCAGGGATAGAGAGAAGGAAGAAGAGGAAAGGAAGAGAGAAATATGGGTAACAAAAGAGGAGAAAAAACGGGAGGAGCGGGTGAGAGCAAAGAGGGAGAGGGAGAGGGAGATGGCTGAAGGGCCAACAGAGAAGGAAAGACAGGAGAGGAGCAGAGAAAGAAGGATAAGAGAAGAGGAGAAGGTCAGGGAGGAGCGAGTCAGAGCAAAGAGGATGAGGGAACAGAGGGCAAAAGAAGACCGGGAGAGAGAGAAGCAAAATGAGGAAAGGAAGAGGGAATAAAGGGAATTAGAGGAAGGGAGGAGAGGATAAGAGCAAAGAGGCACTGGCCAGAGAAGATAACAGAACGTAAAAGGGGAGGGGGTGAGAGAGGGGTTGAGGGGTGGAGTGAGAGGGAGAGGGTGAAAGAGGGGGGTGAGAGGGGTTGAGGGGGTGAGAGGGGGTGAGAGGGAGTGAGAGGGGGACGAGAGAGAGAGGGGGTAGGGAGAGAAAGGGGGGGTGAAAGAGAAATGGAGTGAGAATGGGGATGAGAGTGAGGGGGATTAAGAGAGAAATAGGGGGGTGAAATGGAGAGGGGTGAGAGAGAGGGGGGGTGATAGAGGGAGTGAGAGGTGGATGAGAGAGAGAGAGGGAGGGGGGTGAAAGAGAAAGGGAGGGAGAATGGTGATGAGAGTGGGAGTGAGAGAGAAATAGAGGGGTGAGAGAGAGGGGGGTTGAGGGGTTGGATGAGAGGGAGTGAGAAGGGGGTGAGAGAGAGAGACGGGGGTTGGGAGAGAAAGGGGGGTGAAAGAGAGAGGGAGTGAGCAGGGGGTGAGAGAGAGGGGGTTAGAGAGAGCTTATATTTTACTCTTTTATTGGCACAGATTATTGTTGGTGTATTAAGTTAATGTTTTATTGTTACCTTTTCAGGTACGCCATTCAGCTCCAGCACTGATTTAATTATCTTGATAGCAACAGCGTTTGCTCTCATGATACATAAATCAGCGACTCCAGCACTGTAGGAGGTGATTTCACCACACAGTTAAAAAAAAGTGCATATATGCCGAAGCATGGGGGCAGGGGGGATTTGCCCCTAACATAGGGGTGGATTGCCCCCATGCTTCATCCTATATTTTGTACACTTTTTTTGGCACAGATTGTTGTTTTATTGAGTTAATGTTTTATTGTTACCGTTGTTTGCTTTTCAGGTATGCCATTCAGCTGCAGCACTGATTTATTTATCTTGACATCAACATCGTTTGCTCTCACGATACGTAAAACAGCGACTCCAGCGCTGAGGGAGGTGATTTCACCACCACAGTTAAAAAAATAATATATGCGGAAGCATGGGGGCAGGGGTGGAGGGGAAATTTGCCCCTAACATTAGGGGCCGGTTGCCCCCATGCTTCGGCATATATTTTTTTACACTTTTTTGGCACAGATTGTTGTTGTATTGAGTTATTTTATTGTTACCGTTGTTTGCTTTCCAGGTACGCCATTCAGCTGCAGCACTGATTTATCTATCTTGACAGCAACAGCGCTTGCTTTCACGATACATAAATCAGCATCTCCAGCACTGTAGGAGGTGATTTCACCACCACAGTTAAAAAAAAGAGCATATATGCCAAAGCATGGGGGCAGGGGTGGAGGGGCAATTGGCCTATATCATTAGGGGTGGATTGCCCCATGCTTTGGCGTATATTTTTTACTCTTCACCACCACAGTTAAAAAAATAAAACAGTGCATGTATGCCCATCATTAGAAGTGGGTGGATGCAGGGCGGTATTCTAATGGTGGGCATACCCACCGATCAATCGTTTTTTTTTTTGTTCAGCCCACAGGCTGCATGGAAAAAAAAGAACATTACAATATATGCCTGACAAGGACCAGCAACGTACTGGTATTGAGTAGTTATAAGTGGTTATACTGGAATGATTCCTGCAGGTTTAGGTATCATCTTGGTATCATTCATTTCAGCCGGCGGTCGGATTTCATGTAAAAGCAATCCTAGCGGCTAATTAACCGCTAGACTGCTTTTACAAGCAGTGGGAAGGAACGTTCCCCCCATCCCGCCTTCTTTCATGTTTTTTTTCGGGCTCTCCTGTCCCACTGGGGAACCCGAGAATGCAGCCTGTGGTTCCGCTAGCTGACCATAGAGCTGATCGGAGACCAGAATGGATCCAGTCATCTCTATGGCCTAAGAAATGACTTTGGTTTTGCTGGATATAAACAACGTCATTGGGAAAGCATCTTATCACACCGATCTTGCTGTGATCAGATGCTTTGAGGGCAGATTAGATATCTAAAGTCTAATAGACCCCAAATTTTTCAAAAAAGAGTACCTGTTGCTATCATAGGGGATATTTATATTCCCTGTAATAACAACAAAAAATAGTAATAATAAAAAAAATTAAAGGAAAAGTGTAAAAATAAAATAAAAAAGCAAAATAAATAATACAAAAATAAAGCACCCCTGTCCCCCCGTGCTCGCGCGCAAAGGCGAACGCAAGCGTCGGTCTTGTGTCGTATGTAAACAGCAATTACACCATGCATGTGAGGTGTCACCACGAACGTCAGATCGAGGGCAGTAATTCTAGCAGTAGACCTCCTCTGTAAATCTAAAGTGGTAACCTGTAAAGGCTTTTAAAAATGTATGTAGTTGGTCGCCGCTGCACAATTTTAAAACTTGTCGTGTTTGGTAGCTATGTACTTGGCATATGATCATCTTTTATATTTTACATTACACATTTAAACACTTTTTTGAATTTTAATGTTTGGGGGTTCAAAGTATTTTTCTAGAATTTTTTTATTTTATTTTTTTCATGTAAACAAAGTGTGAGAAAGATCCCTTTTTGGAAAGTAGTCACCCCAAGCTATTTGCTAAGAGGCATGATGAAAATTTTGCAGCTCATTTGTTTGGAAAAATGAAGAAAAAAGATTTATATTTTTTCAATTTTCAAAACTTTGTGACAAAAAGTGAGATCTGCAATATACTCAACATGCCTCTCAGCAAATTCCTTGGGGGGGGGGTCTACTTTCCAAAATGGGGTAATTTGGGGGGGGGGTTAACTGCCCTTCCCTTTTAGCACCTCAAGAAATGAGAGGCAGTCATAAACTAAAAGCTAAATTCCAGAAAATGTACCCTAGTTTGTAGACGCTATAACTTTTGCGCAAACAAATAAATATACGCTTATTGAATTTATTTATTTTTACCCGAGACATGTGCCTGAATGCATTTTGGCCTATATGTATGACTAAAATTAAGGTTATTGTTTTTTTTTTTTTATATAACAAAAAGTAGAAAATATATATATTTTTTTTCTGCTTATATCACAAAATTTTCTGCTTATATCACAAAAAATAAAAACCATAGAGGTGATCAAATCCTGCCAAAAGAAAGCTCTATTTGTGGGTAGAAAATGACCCAAATTTCGTTTGGGTACATTATTGCATTACCCCGCAATTTTACCAGTTAAAGCAGCGCAGTGCCAAATTGTAAAAAGTGCTCTGGTCATTAAGAGGGAAAATCCGTCCGGGGCTGAAGTGGTTAAAATAGACTGATGTCTGTCTTTCAGTGTCACTCCTGTGTTGTCACCCAGTCATTATACAGGCATCAGGCTCAATTCACACCTGATGCCTATATAATGCGTGACGAGGCTGTGGCTTACGCATGTATTTGCAAATGTGTGCAGACTAAACCCCTGTTTAAATGCATACTGTTAGATAGGTTGATTCGGTGGACAGCGGGCTGGCCGGTGAGTAAAGCTTGGATCTTTCCTTGGTCTTGTTTATATCATATGTTGCCTTCCAATGCTACTTGCTGCAATGGCCAGTTATAGGTGGGGGTAGTGGACACCGTTTTTTGTTATAATATTACTGTTATATTGGTCAGGCAACGCACTGACACCTTTGCGGTCATTGTGCGATTTGCTGGGTGTTCAGTGTGCCCCTGTACCTTTAAGAAGGGGTGGCTCCCTTCAGTCCACCTGACCTCCACCTATCCATCAGAATGCATGGGCTTCCATTGTGGAGTCTCTCATAAACTAGCGATAGGACCACAGATACCAGGGTGCCGTGACGAGGCTCTGTGGCTTACGCATGTATTTGCAAATGTGTGCTGACTAAACCCCTGTTTTAACGCATACTGTTAGATAAATTGATTCGGTGGGCAGCGGGCTGACCGATGAGTAAAGCTTGGATCTTTCCTTCAATTTATCCTGGGTCTTGTTTATATCAATTCACACCTAGGCTTTTGGAATTGCGGGAGCAATCGCCATGGTTCTGCCTGCGATTCCAGAATTGCCTCAAAACGCGAGACGCGATTGTAATGCCATTACATGCTAATGGCACCCCAATCTTCGTGCGATTTTTGCCACGATTGGTGGGTGATAAATTGCGCTGCAATCACGGAAAAATCACAGTGCGCAAAGCTTGCCACTCAAAAAGGAGTAGGAGCTTCTTTTGGGCGACAGCATAGCTTGTTGCGATTTTCCCACGATTGCAGCGTGATTTCTCGCCCACCAATCATGTCAAAATCGCACTAATAAGTAATGGCATCGCAATCGCATTCCCAGGTTTTGCCACGATTCTGAAATCGTGGGCAGAATCGCGGAGATTCCACCTGTGATTCCAAATAACTAGGTGTGATCGGAGCCTTAAGCCCCGTACACACGATCGGATAACCTATGGATTTTCGTCCGATGGATTTGTCCATCGGAAATCCGATGAAACTGTTTTTCATCAGTCTTGCCCACACACCATCAGTCAAAAAACCGACCGTTCCAAACGCGGTGACGTAAAACACTCCGATGAGCCGAGAAAAATGAAGTTTAATGCTTCTGAGCATGCGTCGACTTGATTCTGAGCATGCGTGGGTTTTTGATCCGATGGACTTGCCCATAGATGATCTGAGTTTTCGATCGGTTTTTTATCCATCGGAAAAATTTAAAACATGTTCTATTTTTTCCAACCGATGGGAAAAAAGACCGATGGGTGCCATATATGATCGGTTGGTCTGATGAAAACCATCCATCGGACGGTTTTCATCAGTCAAACCGATCGTGTGTACGGGGCTTTAGGCTCTATTCACAAAGCTAAGAACTTTACATTCTTTGATCTGTCGGGGTCCATTCACACTAAGAATTGCATGCAAATCACACAGGATCCAATTACATGTTTCTGTGCATTTCACCATGCAGTTCTGTGCAGTGAAATTTCTGAAATCGCCCTGCACCGCACCAAAAGTTATTTTGGAAACGCACTGCAACCAGATCATTTGATACTTAGGTACCATGCGATCTGGTGCGGGCAAACGCACTGCATTTGCGAACTTCATTTGGGGTGACATTAACTTTGCACTGATACCCGCTGCAGATCGCAAGGGCAGTGCAATTGCACGGAATGCAGGTTTCCCGCACAGCATTCTAGTGTGAATGGGCCCTAAACCGGGTGGAAAGTTGTTGGACGAACAGCAGCTGCATCTGATCAGATGCAGCCACTGTTTGGGATTTTTGGTAGCCTCCGGGGACCAGCTGTCAGAATACAGTAGCCGTCAGGGGAGATTTGTGCTGTGAAGGAGTTACAACACTTTTTTCTAGTGGTCTGGCCCCTTTAAAATGGACAGCACCTAAATCAGAAAAGCATTACGACAATTGTGGTGGAAGATCTGACATATGTAAACCAAAATAAGGTAGTTCTTATTTCTGGCACTTTGAGAACCTGTCTCTATGGTAGGAACAGATTGAAAAAATTGCCGTCAGTTCTCAGATACACAAACATGTCGTAGAGAAGACCAACTGAGAGTTGGCATACAGAGGGACGCCAGTGCTCAGAGCGGGCATTGTGTACTGGGAAGCTGTCATGAATGTGACAGCTTTCTGCACAGGGCTTGTGGTTGCTAGGATGCTGGCAGATGCTGGCTTCCTAGCAACGGTTGGCTTGGTCCACAGCTGAATGTACAGAAAGAGGCAAGGATGCTAGATTAGATCATTACCCAAATATGGCACTGACCATGTTTGGATAATGATATGAATCTCCCAGCTGAATGGGGCAGGGGATGCTTCATGGGTTGCTGTGACAGCTGCACAACTGATGGCGTCTTGGCAACCATTCATACTGTGCTACTATGACTGAACATGCATTGAGTTGAAGAGTGTCAGCGTTATGGACGCTCCAAGTGCTATCCCCCATCATGAGGAGTGACCGCTGGTGAGAATCAGTAGACCAGCAACAGCTGTCAGATTTATACTCTTTACAAATCAATGGCCAGCGCTGCCATTGTTGACATGTGACCACTCATCTGGTTATATGCAAATAGACCACAGATACCAGGGTGCCGTGACGAGGCTCTGTGGCTTACGCATGTATTTGCAAATGTGTGCAGACTAAACCCCTGTTTTAACGCATACTGTTAGATAGGTTGATTCGGTGGGCAGCGGGCTGGCCGGTGAGTAAAGCTTGGATCTTTCCTTGGTCTTGTTTATATCATATGTTGCCTTCCAATGCTACTTGCTGCAATGGCCAGTTATAGGTGGGGGTAGTGGACACCGTTTTTTTGTTATAATATTACTGTTATATTGGTCAGGCAACACACTGACACCTTTGCAGCCATTGTGCGATTTGCTGGGTGTTTAGTGTGCCCCTGTACCTTTTAAGAAGGGGTGACTCCCTTCAGTCCACCTGACCTCCACCTATCCATCAGAATGCATGGGCTTCCATTGTGGAGTCTCTCATAAACTAGAGATAGGACCACAGATACCAGGGTGCCGTGACGAGGCTCTGTGGCTTACGCATGTATTTGCAAATGTGTGCTGACTAAACCCCAGTTTTAACGCATGCTGTTAGATAGGTTGATTCTGCCGGTGAGTAAAGCTTGGATCTTTCCTTGGATTTATCCTGGGTCTTGTTTATATCATGCTCACATAATTTGTAATAAAAACCTCTTTGCCATTCTTAAGCTTCCCTCCAATCACTTTGCATATTATTTTATATTTACGAGCATAATCCGTTCCAGGAGAATTCTCGTAATCCAAAGTACTCGCATATCAAAGCGAGTTTCCCCATTGAAGTCAATGTAAACTAAAATAATTTATTCCGCATTGACTTCAATTGCACGCAATACAGCATGCGGCCAGAGGCGGGGGGGGGCGCCGGAGAGCCTCGGAAAAGGCCAGAAAGGCCCGAAGACAGTTCGGCTGACCTCTGCAAACCTCGGAAAGACTCCGTTCACGAGCCTTTCCAAGGTTTGCTGAGGTCAGCCGAGCTGTCCTCGGGCCTTTCCGGCCGTTTCCGAACGGAACTGTGATTCTGTACTTGCCAAATATGCTGCAGAAAACTCCCTCCACTAAGTCTGGCTGCAATCATTTCAACTGTGGGCAGCTGAAGCTGCTACCTGTTCACTTCCTGGATTTCCTGGGAGAAAGGGGGGGGGGGGAGAGAGGGAAGATGGATGGAATGGATGGATGGATGATGTCCAAGAAACAAGAAGTGGGCTGTATGAGGTATTTACTGGCAGAAAAAATAATGTTTTACTATCCAAAATGAAAACAACAAGAGCAGAAGATTTAATAGATGGAAAGTTGAAAAAAAAAAGAGTATTCCATAGATGTGACTGCACTGACAGCAAATCTTATGTCTCTTAGAGGCCCCGTTCACACTGGTGTGACATCAGGTGCGACGTGCAATTTACAAATCGCTCCTGAAGTTGCATTTAATGTCTTTCTATGGCATCATCTTGTGCCATTTAAGTAGTATAGAAACAAACACAAAAGTTTCTGCGCTGCTACTAAATCCAAAAAAGCGGCTGCAAAACCTGTGGACAAAAAGGTGCATAGAACAAAAAAAAGAAAAAATTGCAGCGCTAAATGGGTATGTGTCAAACAAATAAATGAATGAGTGAAATAAACAAATGTGCAAGGAAAAACTAAATATTTCCCTATGTGAATAACAATACAGTCTTTGAAAGAGTCCTTGATGGATAGTCCTCAAAAACACGTGCAAGCAATTGCAAAAATTAAGTCCAATAGTGTTCCACAATAATCCCAATTTTTTTTTTGAGATGATTGGACTACAAATACTTCCAAATCAATATTGAAGAAAAAAAGCCACAACCAATATAAAGGAGGCTTACCAGACTTAGTGGACCCTACTGAACATATGTCCAGAGGATCGACATAGGCTTTTGATGTATATTCCTGAAGGGTCAACAGTTGATAGTTGAACCAAAGAATGTCTCTCACGACAGCTCACAATGAAGAGGTTGATGAAAACTTGAGAGACGATGACTCAATGATGTTTAAACCGAATCAATAGCACAATGTGAAAGGAAAATAAGAAGGCACATAGCGTGATACTGCTAAAAACAGTGTATTTAATGTAGGTAATTGCACTTACATTTAAGTGGTTAAAAAGCGCTTCATGAAAATCAATGGCAACAGTGGAAAGCCTGACGCGTTTCGCAAGAAATTTGCATCATCTGGGGTATGCATCCACTGCTGCCTCCACACATTATATAGACAACATAACCCCCTAATGGGGTAAGAGTAACCTCACCTGTGAATTCATCACATGAGCAATCAATTCCTGGATCATCCAAAATGGCTCCTCAACGTCTACTTCCTGCCTCTACGTGGGGTCATGAATGATGTTCAATGTTAGTAAATATTCCAGGGGTATGTGGTCTTTTAGAGTAAATATATATGGAATTTTAAAAAGCCATACATAAATGAGAGGGGGGTGGACAGACAAAATTCTGGCCACCACATTTGGCTTATATATTAAATATGACCAACATGATGTATCATGTGCCCGAGCATACAGGCCAGGCACAGGAAATGGACCAAATGTGGTCTATGGGGTGACCGTACACAGACTAGTGTGTAAAAAGCAGAACGTCCGCGCTAATCGCGTCACATCCCGCAACACACCGTCATGTGTTTCACGCATGGCTAATGTAATAGATATAGCCAGCATGGTGTGTCATGTGCCCGAGTACACAGACCGGGCATAGGAAATGGACCAAATATGGTCCATGGGGTGACCGTGCACAGACTCCGAACTGGTGTGTAGAAAGCAGGACGTCCGCGTTATTCACGTCACGTCCCGCAACACACCGTCATATGACTCATGCGGCATCACGTGATGCGCTCCAGGCGTAATCACGTGATGCGTTCCAAAAGAAGGCCGGCGTGACACGTCCGCCCTCCGTGCCGACATGATGTCGTGAGGGCTGGACGTCTACACCAACCCACCCTGTCCCACATGTGACCTGTACAACATCACGTGATGCGTACCAGGCGCAATCACGCGATGCGTTCCAGGAGAAAGACGGCGTGACACGTCCACCCTCCACATCGGCGTGATGTCGTGAGGGCTGGACATCCACACCAACTACATCCCATCCCACATATGGCCTGTGCAGCATCACATGATGCGCTCCAGCTGTAATCACACCATGCGTTCCACACACAATGTGCGATGACAAACAGAGAACAAGTAGGAAACAACAATGCGCTCCCCCACAACAAAAACACACAGTCAAAGTCTCAAAGAGACAAAGACTAAGATGTGTGTAATGAATTTCTCTGATAGAAAGTTAGTCAATAAACAATAATAAATTGCCATGACCCCTAACTGGATATTATAACGATCTTATATGAAAAATTAAAATATCAAGTGTGTATAAAAATAAAAAAAGAAAAGAAAAACCAGGAGATAGTGATCTCCATAGCAATTGGGGGCAACTAAACTAGATAGCAAATCATGGATCCACATACATATAAACCAAAACAAAAAATGAATTATGAATTCATCCAATAAGTTTTGATTAAATTAGATTTCAATAGAATTGAATTAATGGGGGAGCTTCATGGATTGGAGAGATGGAAGGCAACAAATGTTGCAGGTAAACTATAAACACTATACAACTATAAACACCGCCAGACCTTGTCCAAAACGGGTCTCATGTCTTTGTGTTCAGACAAGGACCTTGTGATCCGCCCGGCGGACAAGGGTGGCGGCATAGTTGTCTTGGACAAACTCGATTATGAGAAAGAAATGTTCAGAATTTTGCAGGAGCCAAACACTTATCAAATATTATCCACCAATCCCACTTCTCGCTTTAAAGCGGAACTTCAAAAGTTGGTTGATAATGGATATGATAGAAATATATTGAATAAAAAGGAGAAAGCGTTCTTAATACCCACAGTCCCTAGGATACCTACTATATATTATTTACCCAAGGTCCATAAGGACCCTGTGAACCCTCCTGGACGACCGATTGTTAGTGGTATCAATTCGGTCACATCCCGAATTGGTCGATATATCGACCACTATTTACAGCCCTTGGTCAGACGTATACCGTCCTATTTGGGCGATACAGGTGCGACCATCAGGAAACTCGAGAGCATAGATATACATCATGGTAACAGCCGACGTTGCCTCGTTATACACCTGCATACCCCACCAATTGGGTTTTGAGGCGGTACAATACTTTCTGAATAAGGAAGAATCTTTGGCTTCCTTTCAGAAAGAATTTATCATGGAGCTGCTTGAGTTTGCCACTAGGAGCAGTTACTTTTGGTTCAATAACCAATTTTACTTACAGTTGAGGGGTGTGGCCATGGGGGCTAAATATGCCCCCAGTTTGGCCAACCTTTTTATGGCCAAGTGGGAGGAGGATGTCGTCTATGCCCAGGACGCCACGTCATTGGTGTTGTGGGCTAGATATATAGACGACATCCTCCTCCTCTGGGATGGCAGCATGGCGTCCTTAGAGACTTTTATGAACCATCTCAATTCCAATAACAGAGGGATTTCTCTTTCTTATACAGCCAGTCAAGACAGGATTCAGTTCCTGGATCTTGAAATTAACATCATTAATCGGCAGTTTCAATTTCAAACTTTTTTAAAAAAAAATGACCGTAATGGCTTTATCCCTCATGATAGCTGCCATCATAGATCTTGGCTCAGTTCAGTTCCCCGCAGTCAATTCATCAGGCTGCGGAGAAACTGCACTGATACGGACACATTTATTTCTCAGGCTAAAATCCTTAAAGATAGATTCATTGACAAGGGTTATGATCCTGCTGTTATTGACAGAGACCTTATGTTGACTTTAGAGACTGAAAGGAGTTCTCTTCTGGAGATAAAACCCAAGCGGGAAGTGGATGAGAGCTATAAATGGTCCATGGTCACCGCTTTTTCTACCCAACATAAACGGGTAAAAGCCATCATGGCTAAACATTGGGGTATTTTGAAAAATGACAGTGTTCTGAGTACTGTATTACCCGATCAGGCCAAAGTAGTGTTCAGAGGGGCACCAACTCTTCGGAGCACAATAGCTCCTAATATCATTAACCCCCCCGTACGCCCATCTTTTTTTCACCAATTAGTAGGCTATCATCCCTGCAAAAGGTGCAATGTGTGCAAATATAATATTTCGGGGAGAGTAAAATCATTGACATTGACATTTAGGTCAACCGTGACTGGTAGGACCTACCCCATTAAACAATTTTGCACTTGTGCTACCACACACATTGTATATTTAATTACATGCCCATGTGGCAAACAGTATGTGGGCCGCACCATCCGAACGTTTTCGGTAAGGGTGGGTGAACACGTTGCCCTGATTTTGGGTGGTGATGTTCACCATACAGTACCCAGACACTACAAGCTATGTCATAATAGAAATCCGGCAGGCACCCAGTTTCTTATCATTGACCATTACATATCACCATGGAGGGGTGGGGCTAAAACTAGGGGTGTTTCACAACTTGAAACATACTGGATTTATGAACTCCAGACACACAGGCCTCTCGGCCTGAACGTCGAGTGGGATATAAATTCCTTTATTAATAAATCCTAATGACATATTTGGTACCCAATTTGTCCTTCAATGTGGGTTTTTCTACGTTTTCATCCTTTTTTCCTTTTTTCAGTTTTTTTCTACATATAATACAAATTTGATACGCTTAGGGATTAATCTGCGTGAGGGCTGTCACATACATATTTTTTTTTAAATATTTTAATTTGAATTTAATGTACTTCTTCATTGTAAGATGTGAGGGGTTTCCTTGTTTGTGGATTCATTTAGTGAGCGGCTGGCCTGTTAGGTTTTTTACCTGCAACATTTGTTGCCTTCCATCTCTCCAATCCATGAAGCTCCCCCATTAATTCAATTCTATTGAAATTTAATTTAATCAAAACTTATTGGATGAATTCATAATTCATTTTTTGTTTTGGTTTATATGTATGTGGATCCATGATTTGCTATCTAGTTTAGTTGCCCCCAATTGCTATGGAGATCACTATCTCCTGGTTTTTCTTTTTATTTTTTTATTTTTATACACACTTGATATTTTAATTTTTCATATAAGATCGTTATAATATCCAGTTAGGGGTCATGGCAATTTATTATTGTTTATTGACTAACTTTCTATCAGAGAAATTCATTACACACATCTTAGTCTTTGTCTCTTTGAGACTTTGACTGTGTGTTTTTGTTGTGGGGGAGCGCATTGTTGTTTCCTACTTGTTCTCTGTTTGTCATCGCACATTGTGTGTGGAACGCATGGTGTGATTACAGCTGGAGCGCATCATGTGATGCTGTACAGGCCATATGTGGGATGGGATGTAGTTGGTGTGGACGTCCAGCCCTCACGACATCACGCCGATGTGGAGGGCGGACGTGTCACGCCGTCTTTCTCCTGGAACGCATCGCGTGATTGCGCCTGGTACGCATCACGTGATGTTGTACAGGTCACATGTGGGACAGGGTGGGTTGGTGTAGACGTCCAGCCCTCACGACATCATGTCGGTACGGAGGGCGGACGTGTCACGCCGGCCTTCTTTTGGAACGCATCACGTGATTACACCTGGAGCGCATCACGTGATGTCGCATGAGTCATATGACGGTGTGTTGCGGGACGTGACGTGAATAACGCGGACGTCCTGCTTTCTACACACCAGTTCGGAGTCTGTGCACGGTCACCCCATGGACCATATTTGGTCCATTTCCTATGCCCGGTCTGTGTACTCGGGCACATGACACACCATGCTGGCTATATCTATTACATTAGCCATGCGTGAAACACATGACGGTGTGTTGCGGGATGTAACGCGATTAGCGCGGACGTTCTGCTTTTTACACACTAGTCTGTGTACGGTCACCCCATAGACCACATTTGGTCCATTTCCTGTGCCTGGCCTGTATGCTCGGGCACATGATACATCATGTTGGTCATATTTAATATATAAGCCAAATGTGGTGGCCAGAATTTTGTCTGTCCACCCCCCTCTCATTTATGTATGGCTTTTTAAAATTCCATATATATTTACTCTAAAAGACCACATACCCCTGGAATATTTATCAACATTGAACATCATTCATGACCCCACGTAGAGGCAGGAAGTAGACGTTGAGGAGCCATTTTGGATGATCCAGGAATTGATTGCTCATGTGATGAATTCACAGGTGAGGTTACTCTTACCCCATTAGGGGGTTATGTTGTCTATATAATGTGTGGAGGCAGCAGTGGATGCATACCCCAGATGATGCAAATTTCTTGCGAAACGCGTCAGGCTTTCCACTGTTGCCATTGATTTTCATGAAGCGCTTTTTAACCACTTAAATGTAAGTGCAATTACCTACATTAAATACACTGTTTTTAGCAGTATCACGCTATGTGCCTTCTTCTTTTCCTTTCACATTGTGCTATTGATTCGGTTTAAACATCATTGAGTCATCGTCTCTCAAGTTTTCATCAACCTCTTCATTGTGAGCTGCCGTGAGAGACATTCTTTGGTTCAACTATCAACTGTTGACCCTTCAGGAATATACATCAAAAGCCTATGTCGATCCTCTGGACATATGTTCAGTAGGGTCCACTAAGTCTGGTAAGCCTCCTTTATATTGGTTGTGGCTTTTTTTCTTCAATATTGATTTGGAAGTATTTGTAGTCCAATCATCTCAAAAAAAAAATTGGGATTATTGTGGAACACTATTGGACTTTAATTTTTGCAATTGCTTGCACGTGTTTTTGAGGACTATCCATCAAGGACTCTTTCAAAGACTGTATTGTTATTCACATAGGGAAATATTTAGTTTTTCCTTGCACATTTGTTTATTTCACTCATTCATTTATTTGTTTGACACATACCCATTTAGCGCTGCAATTTTTTCTTTTTTTTTCCATTTAAGTAGCACAATTTAATAAATAGTTCTGGCAGTGCCGGCACTATTTTTCACGATTTCGGGTGCGACTTGGATGAAATCGCACGAATGTCAGCAAGCCGTAGATGAAATTGCACTGTCCTGTGACGCGATTTCAATGCCGCATTTTGTGTGAACGGGGGCTTAACATCCATTTTTGTGTGTGTGTTACACGAGGGGTTGCTCTGAGTATGTCAATAAACACAGCAGCTTTATATGTCAGATCTGGAAAATGAATGTATATTGCACAAAGTGTGTTCTTATTACTGACCTCTCATAAATATAATAATGTATTGTGCAAGACGGATTACATAAAGACGCACGTTCAGTGGCAGGTGTGCTCAGGGTTATAAAAACAGAAGGATAACGTCTCCCTGAGCAATGAAATAGTAATAAGGACTCTGTACATGTCATATAATGCAAATCCACCTCACTGTTTTAACTGTAGCTTAACTGGCCTCCACCAGATGGCGACAGATAGCAGGAGAAAAAATGATTCTGTATCTGATATAGGAACCTGTTGTGTGTTCCTTGTATTCGTGACTGCATTTAATATTTGCAAACATAAAAACATCCTTGCTTGGTGAACGCTGAGACAAAATCAATTCTTATAAACCATGACAGAGAGATAAAATTGTATTGCTGGATATAACCACCAATCAGAGTTTTAATTTAATGTTTCAATATTTTATTTATTTTATTATTACACGTTTGGATCAACTGTGGGTATAGGATTGTGTATGTGGGATTGTATGATTTTTTTTTTTGGTTGAACTAGATGGACTTGTGTCTTTTTTCACAATATATTTTATTGAAAGGTTTTAAGAGAATACAAGTAGTATACACATGCAATATATAATGAAAAGGACATAGAAAAATACTTATATGTAATAGTGGATGATCTTAAGAGGAAGGAAGGTAGGTAGAAAGGAAGGTAGGTAGGTAGAAAGAAAGGAAGGTCAAAAGGTCAAACGCAAGGCATGCGGGCCGAATCCGGCCCTCCAGGCCATTACATGTGGCCCTCACACCCCCCTTGTCTCTGCTCCCACCCGGTCTCAGAAGTCAGCAGCAGATAGGATGGGACTCCTCCACCAGATCCTGCACTTCTCTGTCCAGCTATGTACAGTCCTCCTCCAGACCCTGCATTTTCTGCTTCCCAGCTCCAGCCCCCCAGTTTTTTCCTGGCAGCAGCACAAGGCAAGGTGGTGCACTGATGTGGGGGGGCTCTTGACATCTGATGTAAGGGGGGTGGGGTGCTGATACAACCATAATGCTGATGTGGCCCACAAGGAAATTAAGTTTGACACCCCTGATGCACAGTATCTCACAAAAGTAAGTACACCGCTCACATTTTTGTAAATATTTTATTACCGTATATACTCGAGTATAAGCCGAGATTTTCAGCCCTTTTTTTAGGCTGAAAGTGCCCCCCTCGGCTTATACTCGAGTCACCGCCATCTGCCTACCTGATCAGCGTGTCATGCAGACAGACGGCGGCCATTGCAGTGTTCAAAAGCCGCGCCTTCCCTAGTCCTCGTCGTCTGTGATAGGCAGAACACTCAATTTCCCAGCAGTCAGTGTTCAGCCTATCACAGACATCCTCTCATCCTCGAGGGTCCGTGTTATGAGGATGAGCGCATGTCTGTGATAGGCGGAACACTGAATGCTGGGAAATTGAGTGTTCCGCCTATCACAGACGAGGAGGAGGCGCGGCTTTTAAATACTGGAATGGCCGCTTTTTTTTTTTTATGACACGCTGATCGGTGAATGCAGAGCGGCACAGAGGATGCAAAACAGCACACGGAGGCATGCACAGGACACAGGTAGGCTGCAATGGACACAGGGAGGTACACAGGACACAGTGAGGTAGGCAGATCTGCACAGGTAGGTATGCACAGGACACAGGTAGGTATGCAATAGACACAGTGAGGTATGCAGCAGCAGATGGGCACTGTTGACCCTCTTTTCCACTTACAGTAGCTGCTGCATTTCTCACCCTAGGCTTATACTCGAGTCAATAAGTTTTCCCAGTTTTTTTGTGGTAAATTAGGGGCCTCGGCTTATATTCGGGTCATCTTATACTCGGGTATATACGGTATATCTTTTCATGTGACAACACTGAAGAAATGACACTTTGCTACAATGTAAAGTAGTGAGTGTACAGCTTGTATAACAGTGTAAATTTTCTGTCCCCTCAAAATAACTCCACACACAGCCATTAATGTCTAAACCGCTGGCAACAAAAGTGAGTACACCCCTAAGGGAAAATGTCCAAATTGGGCCCAAAGTGTAAATATTTTGTGTGGCCACCATTATTTTCCAGCACTGCCTTAACCCTCTTGGACATGGAGTTCACCAGAGCTTCACAGGTTGCCACAGAAGTCCTCTTCCACTCCTCCATGAAGACATCACAGAGCTGGTGGATGTTAGAGACCTTGCGCTCCTCCACCTTCTGTTAGAGGATGCCCCACAGATGCTCAATAGGGTTTAGGACTGGAGACATGCTTGGCCAGTCCATCACCTTTACCCTCAGCTTCTTTAGCAAGGCAGTGGTCGTCTTGGAGGTGTGTTTTGGGTCATTATCATGTTGGAATACTGCCCTGCGGCCCAGTCTCTGAAGGGAGGGGATGATGCTCTGCTTCAGTATGTCACAGTACATGTTGGCATTCATGGTTCCCTCAATGAACTGTAGCTCCCCAGTGCTGGCAGCACTCATGCAGCCCCAGACCATGGCACTCCCCCCAACATGCTTGACTGTAGGCAAGACACACTTGTCTTTGTACTCCTCACCTGGTTCCCACCACACACGCTTGACACCATCTGAACCAAATAAGTTTATTTTGGTCTCATCAGACCACAGGACATGGTTCCAGTAATCCATGTTCTTAGTCTGCTTGTCTTCAGCAAACTTTTTGTGGGTTTTCTTGTGCATCACCTTTATAAGAGACTTCCTTCTGGGACGACAGCCATGCAGGCCAATTTGACGCAGTGTGCGGCGTATGGTCTGAGCACTGACAGGCTGACCCTCCACCCCTTCAACCTCTGCAGCAATGCTGGCAGCACTCATACGTCTATTTCCCAGAGACAACCTCTGGATATGACGCTGAGCACGTGCACTCAACTTCTTTGGTCTGCCATGGTGAGGTCTGTTCTGAGTGGAACCTGATCTGTTAAACTGCTGTATGGTCTTGGCCACCGTGCTGCAGCTGTTTCAGGGTCTTGGCAATCTTCTTATAGCCTAGGCCATCTTTATGTAGAGGAAGAATTCTTTTTTTCAAATCCTCAGAGAGTTTTTTGCCATGAGGTGCCAGTGACCAGTATGAGAGAGAGAGCGATAACACCAAATTTAACACACCTGCTCCCCATTCACACCTGAGACCTTGCAACACTAACGAGTCACATGACACCGGGGAGGGAAAATGGCTAATTGGGCCCAATTTGGACATTTTCACTTAGGGGTTTACTTACTTTTGTTGCCAGCGGTTTAGACATTAATGGCTGTGTGTTGAGTTATTTTGGGGGGACAGAAAATTTACACTGTTATACAAGCCGTACACTCACTACTTTACATTGTAGCAAAGTGTCATTTCTTCAGTGTTGTCACATGAAAAGATATAATAAAATATTTACAAAAATGTGAGGGGTGTACTGACTTTTGTGAGATACTGTATATCATTTCACAAACCTATAAAGTGATTATAATCAGAGGAGAGTTTAAATAAAACCCAGGTGTTCCAAATGTTATGGTAATCGTCTAAGACAGCCAGTCTCTTCCATGGCATTGTGTTGTCTTTCAACCTAACTATGTAACTTTGTAAGGTACTTTTTTTTATTTATTTTTTATTGATTTATCACACGTTTATTTGAAATTGGAGCTCAGATTATTTTACACTTTCACAATGTTATACATCTATTATTCCAAGAAATTACAAAGTAATATAAACAAACAGAAGATAGAAAAATATAATAAAATTGTAAGGTTCTTACACTCACTGGCCACTTTATTAGGTACACCTTGCTAGTATCGGGTTGGACCCCCTTTTGCCTTCAGAACTGTCTTAATTCTTTGTGGCATAGATACAACAAGGTGTTGGAAACAGAGATTTTGCTCCATAGTGACATGATAGCATCATGCAGTTGCTGCAGATTTGTCGGCTGCACATCCATGATGCGAATCTCCCGTTCCACCAGATCCAAAAGGGGCTCTATTGGATGAGATCTGGTGACTGTGGAGACCATCGAAATACAGTGACCTCATTGTCATGTTCAAGAAACCAGTGCAAAAAATCTGAGGAAAACGCTTGGACAGCCGCACTACAAAAAAGGTTATTTTATTTAAAACAAAAGCACAAACAACATGCCACAGCAAGTATGAGCTGACGTTTCGCACTGCGATTCAGTGCTTAATCATGATTAAGCACTGAATCGCAGTGCGAAACGTCAGCTCATACTTGCTGTTTTTTTGCTGTGGCATGTTGTTTGTGCTTTTGTTTTAAATAAAATAACCTTTTTTGGAGTGCGACTGTCCAAGCGTTTTCCTCATATTTTTTGCATTGTCATATGCATTGCCTGCACCCATGGCTCTGGATCTTGTGAATGAGTCACCAGTCACATCTGAGCGGTAACTCTGTCCTTCAAGAAACCAGGGCTGAGATGATTGGAGCTTTGTGACATGGTGCATTATCCTGCTGGAAGGAGCCATCAGAAGATGGGGACACTGTAGTCATAAAGGGAAGGACATGATCAGCAACAATACTCAGGTAGGCCGTGGCTAGGGATGAGCTCGGTGTTCGAGTCGAACATAGGTTCGACTCGAACATCGGCTGTTCGCGCGTTCGGCGAACAACGAACGATTTGGGCCGTTCGCGCCAAATTCGAGTGACGCGAACGGCCCACAATACACTGCGCCATCGCAGTGTAATCCCGGCGCTGTGATTGGCCAAGCATGCACTGTGACCCTGCATGCTTGGCCAATCACAGCGCCGGCAGCGAGGAGAGCAATGATTGGCCACAGGCAGGATGCCTGTGGCCAATTATAGCTGAGGGGGTTTAGTACACGCCCCACACTATAAAAGGCCGCCGGCGCGGCGGCCTTGTGTAGTGTGTTCCGGAGCAGGAAAGTGAAGGATAGGCAGGGACAGTGTCAAATCTTGTCAAATCTATTCTTTGCTAAACCTTGTGTGTAGGGACAGAGAAGGATAGGCAGGGGGAGTGTCAGTGTCATATTCTTTGCTAAACCTTGTGTGTAGGGAGAGAGAAGGATAGGCAGGGAGAGTGTCAGTGTCATATACTTTGATAAACCTTGTATGTGTGCAGGGAGAGAGAAGGATAGGCAGGGGACAGTGTCAGTGTCATATTCTTTGCTAAACCTTGTGTGCAGGGAGAGAGAAGGATAGGCAGGGAGAGTGTCAGTGTCATATACTTTGATAAACCTTGTGTGTAGGGACAGAGAAGGATAGGCAGGGAGAGTGTCAGTGTCATATTCTTTGCTAAACCTTGTGTGTAGGGAGAGAGAAGGATAGGCAGAGAGAGTGTCAGTGTCATATACTTTGATAAACCTTGTGTGTGCAGGGAGAGAGAAGGATAGGCAGGGGACAGTGTCAGTGTCATATTCTTTGCTAAACCTTGTGTGCAGGGAGAGAGAAGGATAGGCAGGGAGAGTGTCCGTGTCATATACTTTGATAAACCTTGTGTGTGCAGGGAGAGAGAAGGATAGGCAGGGGACAGTGTCAGTGTCATTGTTGCTAAGCCTCCTGCACATTATACACCTGAAGTTAGCCCGTATTGCTGCTTTTTCCTGGTGTGTTACACCAACAGGATTTTGCGGCACTTACAGCGGGCGGAGTGTACCTCCTGACCATATTACACCTTAACTTAGCCTGTATTGCTGCTTTTTCCTGGTGTGTTACACCAACAGGATTTTGCGGCACTTACAGCGGGCGGAGTGTGCCTCCTGACCATATTACACCTTAACTTAGCCTGTATTGCTGTTTTTTCCTGGTGTGTTACACCAACAGGATTTTGCGGCACTTACAGCGGGCGGAGTGTACCTCCTGACCATATTACACCTTAACTTAGCCTGTATTGCTGCTTTTTCCTGGTGTGTTACACAAACAGGATTTTGCGGCACTTACAGTGGGCGGAGTGTGCCTCCTGACCATATTACACCTTAACTTAGCCTGTATTGCTGCTTTTTTCCTGGTGTGTTACACAAACAGGATTTTGCGGCACTTACAGCGGGCGGAGTGTGCCTCCTGACCATATTACACCTTAACTTAGCCTGTATTGCTGCTTTTTCCTGGTGTGTTACACAAACAGGATTTTGCGGCACTTACAGTGGGCGGAGTGTGCCTCCTAACCATATTACACCTTAACTTAGCCTGTATTTCTGCTTTTTCCTGGTGTGTTACACAAACAGGATTTTGCGGCACTTACAGCGGGCGGAGTGTGCCTCCTGACCATATTACACCTTAACTTAGCCTGTATTGCTGCTTTTTCCTGGTGTGTTACACAAACAGGATTTTGCGGCACTTACAGCGGGCGGAGTTTACCTCCTGACCATATTACACCTTAACTTAGCCTGTATTGCTGCTTTTTCCTGGTGTGTTACACAAACAGGATTTTGCGGCACTTACAGCGGGCGGAGTGTGCCTCCTGACCATATTACACCTTAACTTAGCCTGTATTGCTGCTTTTTCCTGGTGTGTTACACCAACAGGATTTTGCGGCACTTACAGTGGGCGGAGTGTGCCTCCTGACCATATTACACCTTAACTTAGCCTGTATTGCTGCTTTTTCCTGGTGTGTTACACCAACAGGATTTTGCGGCACTTACAGCGGGCGGAGTGTGCCTCCTGACCATATTACACCTTAACTTAGCCTGTATTGCTGCTTTTCCCATTTCCCTGCAGGCCATTAGAATGTCTGGAAGGCAAACAAGGAGAGGCAGACAGTCAGGAGCCAAAAAAAGAGGGCAAGCAGGCTCTGTGTCTAGAGACAACAGTGCTGGTCGTGGACGCGGTGCATCGCCATCAGCACGTGGCCATGGGACACGCTTGTCCTTCTTTTCGGCAGCTGGACGTGTTGAGTCGCATCATGCCGAAGACTTGGTAGAGTGGATGACCAGGCCCTCCTCATCCTCCTCATCCTCTCTCACCCAGGCTCAGGGTACTGGCAAAGCAGCTGCCAAAGCGTCCTCTTCCCTGGTATCAATGTCATCATCAGTCACTCCTTCCCTAGACCAACCATGTCCTCCTAAGGAGTCCCCCGAACTGTTTGACCACAGTGTTGGGTACATGCTCCAGGAGGATGCCCAGCGTTTCGAAGGGTCTGATAATGATACCCAGCTAGAGGAAGGCAGTAGCGTGAGAGCAGAGATAGGGGATGCTCAAGAAGGACACCAATCTGGCAGTCATGTTCCAGCAGCTGCAGCATACTGCCAGATTGGCTCCAGTGATGAGGAGGGAGGGGATGATGAGGTCACTGACTCCACGTGGGTGCCTAATAGGAGAGAGGAGGAGGAGGAGGAGGAGGAGGATGAGGCACATCTCCAACGAGGCAGGATGCCCTCGGGGGGCCAGCGTAAGGGCAGCACACCGACGGAATCACACCGCAGAGCTCCGCCTGTGCAGGGCGCTGCCTCTGCCCGTTATTCAAAAAGTTATTTGGTGTGGGCCTTTTTTGAGTCGAGTGCATCAGATCGCACAGCTGCTGTTTGCAACATATGTCTCAAGCGTATATCGCGTGGCCAAAACATCACCCGCTTGGGCACCACATGCTTGACCAGACATATGTTGACCTGCCATGCAGCTCGTTGGCAAGCCTACCTTAAAGACCCACACCAAAGAACAAAGCTGACCTCTTCTTGCACCGCATCAGCTGGGATCTCCAACCCCGCTATACCTTCAGTCCTCTCTGAAACCTGCTCTGAGAGGAATGAAGGTGTAGAATTAGGTGTGTCACAGCCAAGTACTTGCGGGCACTCTGCTAGCAGTACACCAACGTCCGATTCTAGCAGGCAAATTTCCCTGCCCCAGCTGCTGGACCGTCGAAAGAAGTTCACTCCCAGCCATCCACATGCCCAGCGGTTGAATGCTAGCTTGGCTAAATTGCTAGCGCTTCAACTGCTGCCTTTTCAGTTGGTAGACTCGGCCCCCTTCCGTGAGTTTGTGCAATGTGTGGTTCCTCAGTGGCAGGTTCCCAAACGCCACTTTTTCTCACGGAAGACGATTCCGGCTCTCTACCGGCATGTGGAAGGCAATGTCTTGGCCTCGCTGGACAGGGCGGTCAGCGGTAAGGTGCATATTACCGCCGACTCATGGTCCAGCAGGCATGGACAGGGACGTTACCTTTCTTTCACGGCCCATTGGGTCACTCTTTTGGCAGCTGGGAAGGATGCAGGACAAGGTGCAGTAGTGTTGGAGGTTGTTCCACCGCCACGCCTCCAAAATGCTACTACTGGTTGTGACACACCTCTCTCCTCCACCCCCTCCTCTTCTTCTTCCTCCATGGCCTCTTTCTGTGCTTTGTCCTCGGAACCAGCGGTGCTCCGTAGGCGTTCAAGGGGCTACGCAAGTACGCAGGCAAAAAGATGCCATGCCGTGCTTGCGCTGGTGTGTTTGGGGGACAGGAGCCACACTGGGGCAGAGGTTCTGTCTGCTCTGCAGGGGCAGGCCGAGAGGTGGTTGACGCCACGCCAGCTTAAGCCAGGAATGGTAGTTTGCGACAATGGCACCAACCTCCTCTCCGCTCTCCGACAGGGACAACTGACCCATGTGCCCTGTATGGCTCACGTCCTTAACCTGGTGGTGCAGCGGTTCTTGGGCAGGTACCCGGGCTTACAGGATGTCCTGAGGCAGGCCAGGAAAGTCTGTGTGCATTTCCACAGATCTTATAATGCCAGTGCTCGCCTGGCTGAGCTGCAAAAGGAGTTGAGCCTGCCCAAGAACCGCCTTATATGTGACATGCCCACCAGGTGGAACTCAACGTTGGCCATGCTGCAGCGGCTGCACACGCAGCAGAGGGCCATCAATGAGTACCTGTGCGACTACGGCACCAGGACAGGGTCAGGGGAGCTCGGGTTTTTTTCACCACGCCAGTGGGGCATGATCAGGGATGCATGCACTGTCCTGGCACCATTTGAGGAGGCCACGAGGATGGTGAGGAGTGACAGTGCATGCATCAGTGACACTGTACCTCTTGTCCACCTGTTGGAACATACGCTGCATGGAATAATGGACAGGGCACTTGAGGCAGAACAGAGGCAGGAAGAGGAGGACTTCCTTGCCTCTCAAGGCCCCCTTTACCCAGACAGTGTTCCTTCTGTCCCACCCATCGCACAGGAAGAAGAGGAGGAGGAGGAGGAGGAGGAGGAGGAGGATTGTGTCAGCACGGAGGTGGAGGCTGGCACTCAGCATCATCAGCAGCAGTCTTTTAGGGATGATTTACAGTCCCAAGAAACCAGTGGACTTGTACGTGGCTGGGAGGAGGTGGCTGCGGATCATGTCGTCCTTAGTGACCCAGAGGACTCCGGACTGAATGCCTCAGCTAACCTACGCTGCATGGCCTCCCTGATCCTGCAAAGTCTGCGGAAGGATCCTCGTATTCTTCGGATCAAGGAGAGGGACCATTACTGGCTGGCCACTCTCCTTGATCCACGGTACAAGGGTAAGGTTGCGGACCTTATCGTACCGTCGCAGAGGGAGCAGAGGATGAGACAACTCCGGGAGGCCTTGCAGAAAGGTCTGTGCAACGCGATCCCAGAGACTGGGAGGTTACAAACTCCTGGTCCTGGACAATGAGTTGCTGAGGCTTCGGTCAGTCAAAGAAGGAGCGGTGGGGAAGGTGGCCGTCTGACCGAAGCGTTCAGACAATTCTTTAGTCCGCAGCCCCAAGGTATGATCGGTTCCAGCAACCATTGCCAGCGTCTGATATACATGGTGCAGGAATACCTAGGGGCAAGGTCAGACTTGGACACCTTCCCCACCGAAAATCCTCTGGCTTACTGGGTCTTGAGGATGGATCACTGGCCAGAGCTTGCACAGTATGCAATTGAGCTACTGGCCTGTCCTGCATCCAGCGTTCTTTCAGAACGCACATTCAGTGCTGCTGGAGGATTTGTCATGGATCACAGGGTGCGCCTGTCCACCGACTCTGTTGATCGACTGACCTTCATAAAGATGAACCAGTCTTGGATCACCACCAGCTACCAAACACCTGAAGCTGATATAACAGACTAATTTATTTTCAAATGTCACATCCCTTCAAGACTGATGCTGATGCTGAGAGACTGTCCTGTTATGTTGACTGACTATCCTCCTCCTCCTCAATGATCCGATTGACGATGATAGCTTGGAAGAACATTTTTGTTTCTGGGTGCCGCCACCAGTGGCTAAGGCCCAATTTTTCAGCCCCTGTTTAACAGGGGTGTGTTATTACAATTTTTTATGCAATGCTTTGCAGCAGGGCTCATTCCTGCACTCCAACTAGAGTATCTGGGAGTGGTTGCAGTGTCGTGGCACCAGCACCAGTGGCTAAGGCCCAATTTTTCAGCCCCTGTTTAACAGGGGCGTGTAATTACAATTTCTGATGCAATACTTTGCAACAGGGCTCATTGCTGTGCTCCAAGTACAGTATCTGTGAGGGGTTGCAGTGTTGTGACACCAGTGCCTAAGGCTAAATTTTTCTGCCCCTGTTTAACCGGGGGCATGTAATTACAATTCTTGATCTAATAATTCACAGCAGGGCCCATTCCTGCGCCCACCAAGACTAGCTGTGAAGCCTTACAGTGTTGTGTCAACACCACCACCACCACCAAAGGCCCAATTTTTCAGCCCCTGTTCAACAGGGGCATGCAATTACAATTCTTGATCTAATAATTCACAGCAGGGCCCATTCATGCGCCCACCAAGAGTAACTGTGAGGGCTCACAGTGTTGTGGCAACACCAACATGTAAGGGGCAAATTTCAGCTGAGTATATACGGCAGGCCCCTACTTTCAAACATCCAACGACTCCTCCTTGCAAACGGAAGGATACAACAGGAAGTGAGAGGAAATCTACCCCTAGGAAGGCAAATTCTCTCCTGTAAGAGTTAATATGGGAAAAAAAGTGTCTCCTCTCCACTGATTCTTTATCACCAATTCTTGTTTCAATAAAAACCCCAAATTTTCAAAAAACATTTGTCATTAGGACGGAAAGTGAGGTGAACTGTTCTGAACAGGTGCACACTGCACAGACAGCAAAACAAATGTTACAGGGGTGATAACCCTTCCCTATGTTTTCCAAAAAGCTTAAAAATATATTTTTTGGCTGGAGCTACACTTAAACAATGTACCTGTTCAAAATTACAAACAGATTCTACATAAGAACAAACCTACAGTCCCTGTCTTGTATGCACCGCCTGTATACGGCTGTTCAGAGTATATAGGGCCTATTTTATTTTGTGTGCGGGGTTCCCCTTAATATCCATACAAGACCCAAAGGGGCTGGTAATGGGCTGGGGGGGGGGGTGTGATGGGGTAGCTATGCCATTTTTCTTAAAGATTTTCATCCATATTACCGGGACCAGACATTACATTAAAGCCGCAAGCAGTTTTAAATGGCTTTTTCTCCTTTAGAAATGTAATTTTGTGCAGGGACAGTTCTAAACACGGGAAACACGTGGCACTTCACAGGCATACTTTAGACACCCCCCAGGTACGATATTTAAAGGAATATTTGACTTTTTTTTTTCACTTTATGCATCATTAAAATGACTGCTTCAGAAAAACGGCCGTTTTTAAAACTTCTTTTTGCATTGATACATGTCCCCTGGTGCAGAACCCGGGTTCCCAAACCCTTTTTAGGACAATAACATGCATAATAGTCGTTATAATTAGCACATTAGATTTCGAACGTTCGCATCCATTGTATTTAATAGGGTTCTAAAGTTCGTGCAAACTTTCGGTCCGTTCGCGGGTTCTGGTGCGAACCGAACCCGGGGGTGTTCGGCTCATCACTAGCCGTGGCATTTAAACAATGCTCAATTGGTACTAAGGGGCCCAAAGTGTGCCAAGAAAATATCCCCCACACCATTAACTGTAGATACAAGGCAGGATGGATCCATGCTTTCATGTTGTTTACGCCAAATTCTGACTCTACCATCTGAATATCGCAGCTGATATCGAGACTCATCAGATCAGGCAACGTTTTCCCAATCTTCTATTGTCCAACTTTGGTGAGTCTGCGAATTGTAGCCTCAGTTTCCTGTTCTTAGCTGACAGGAGTAGCAACTGGTGTGGTTTTCTGCTGCTGTAGCCCATCTGCTTCAAGGTTCGATGTGTTGTGCGTTCAGAGATGATATTCTGCATACCTTGGTTGTAACGAGAGGTTATTTGAGTTACTGTTGCCTTTATATCATCTGGAACCAGTCTGCCCATTCTCCTCTGACGTCAACAAGACATTTTCCTCCTCACAACTGTCACTCACTGGATATTTTCTCTTTTTCGGATCATTCTCTGCAAACCCGAGAGATGGTTGTATGTGAGAATCCCAGTATATCAGCAGTTTTTGAAATACTCAGACCAGCCCACCTGGCACCAATAACCATGCCACGTTCAAAGTCACATAAATCCCCTTTCTTCCCTATCCTGATGCTCAGTTTTAACTTCAGCAAGTTGTCTTCACTACGTCTAGATGCCTAAATGCATTGAGTTGCTGCCATGTGATTGGCTGATTAGCAATTTGTGTTACTGAGCAATTGAACAGGTGTACCTAATAAAGTGGCCAGTGGGTGTGTATAGTGCCATCAATTTACACAGCGCTTCACATATATATTATACATTGACATCAGTCGCTGTCCTCGAAGGGCTTACAATCTAAGGTCTCTAACCCACATTCATACATACTAGGGCCAATTTAGACAGGAACCAATTAACATGTCTTTGGAGTATGGGGGGAAACCAGAGTACCCGGAGGAAACCCACGCATGCACAGGGAGAACACACAAGCTCCATACAGCTGGTGCCCTGGTTGGGATTCGAACCAACGACCCCAGTGCTGCTAGGCAGGAGTGTTAACCAAGGTGAAACCTGATTGGTTGTTGACAGCAACATTAAACTTGCTACAGATTTGATTGTACAATCTCCTTTAGATCTGCCAAACAAGTATGTAGTGTAAATGCCTGCCAGACTGGATGCAGATTGATTGGATAGTGTAGGTAGGTCCTCTTACTGCATAGTTTTTGTAACTATAAAACTGATTGTACAAAGATTGTATGGTCAGAATGTAATGTATATGATGACCCTAAGGGCTCTAGTAAAAAATAAAATACTGTGCAAAAGTCTGAGCATTTGCACAGCCATCTCAAACAATTCCTGTAATTTTTCTAAAAAGTATTTTTTTTTAATGATTGTCAGCTCCATCTAGTGGCCATAATGCAGTATTTTTCTGAAATACCTCAATCTGGAAAATACTGCATTTTTGCCACCAGATGGAGGTGTCATTCATGAGAAATACACTTATCAGAAAGATTATGGGGATTTTTTTTGCGATGGTTGTGCAAATCCTCAGAAATTCAAACAGTGATCTTTTTTTTGCAACTAGATATAATTATATATAATAACCTGGTGCTGTCTGGTTTTACTTCAAATAAACGGGCACTCTGTGGTCCGTTCCTGACTAACCTGGCACTCTCTGGTTATGCCCTGACTAGCCTAGCTGTCTCAGGTACTGCCTCAACCCCAATTCACCAAGCCCTGCCTGGTTGTGCCCCAGCTAACCTTTCTCTCTCTTTTGTTCTGCCCCAACTAACTTGGCACTCTCTGGTTTTCTCCTGATTTGCTTAGCTCTCTCAGGTTCTACTCCAATTACCCTGGTACTCTTTGGTTTTGCCCCAACTAACCTTTCTCTCTTTTTTTCGGACCCAAATAACTTGTCACTCTCTGGTTCTACCCCAATTTACCTGCCACTTTCTGCCCAACTATCCTGACACTTTCTTATTCTGCCACAGCTAACTTGGTGCTCTTTGTTTCTGCCCCAATAATCTGTCTCTCTTTGGCTCACTCCTGACTAACCTGGCACAGAGACGTGCGGTGATGTCAGTGGCTGGTGAGGCCCTGGCTAGTATCAGAATCAGATACACACAGGTTACATATGCC
Organism: Rana muscosa; assembly: GCA_029206835.1. Classification (NCBI taxonomy): domain Eukaryota; kingdom Metazoa; phylum Chordata; class Amphibia; order Anura; family Ranidae; genus Rana; species Rana muscosa. The sequence goes on along the minus strand of CM055123.1, from coordinate 251,482,152 downwards.
GCAAACATTGGAGCGAGAGCAATATTTCTAGCACTAGACCTCCTCTGTAACTCTAAATATGTAACCTGTAGAAAATGTTAAAGCGTCGCCTATGAAGATTTTTAAGTACTGAAGTTTGGCGCCATTCCACAAGTGTGCGCAATTGTAAAGTGTGACATGTTTGGTATCTATTTACTTGGTGTAACATTATCTTTCATAGTATACAAAAAATCAGGCTAACTTTAGTTTTTTTGTTTTTTTTTTATTCATGAAACAGTTTCTTTCCAAAAAAAATGTGTTTGAAAAATTGCTGCGCAAATACCGTGTAACATAAAAAGTTGCAACGACCACCATTTTATTCTCTAGGATGTCTGCTAAAACAATATATATATATATATATATATATATATATATATATATATATATATAATGTTTGGGGGTTCTGAGTAATTTTCTAGCAAAAAAATTAGCTTGGGCCAATGGTACTTTACTATTGGTCCAAGACTCCAAGCTGTCCATTGAGCTCAGTGCCTCTGACAAGAAGTGAGGAGAGGCACTGTGAGCTCATCCTCTCAGTCTGCTGCAAACAGAGGGTGCCAGCTTGTATTTAAACTGGTCGCTCTGTATGTAGCTTCTGACAGGCTGTGCAAGGATCGCTGTATTCAGGACCATAGATGACAGGAGCCCCAGTGATGGGATAGGACTTCAGCTACCTACCCCCCAGATTTGGGGTCTCTATGACACCAGGTCGCCGAGCTACGACCCTCAGAGTCGATCGTTTTTATTTTATGTTAATGGCAGATGAGGCTCTGCCTCCCCTGACTGCATGTCGTCCTGGCGCTCTCTGATTCTGTCCCAACTAACCTTGTTCTTTCTTGTTCTGCACTGATTCACCTGGTTCTGCCCCAACTATTCAACTAGCACTCACTGGTTCTGCCCCAACTAACATTGCTCTTTCTTATTCTGCCTCACCTATCGTGGCACTCTGGTTCTCTCCTGACTTACCAGACTCTCTCAGGTTCTGCTCCAAGTACCCTGGCACTCGCTGGTTTCGCTCTCTTCTTCTGACCTCACTAACTTGGCACTCTCTAGTTCTGTCCCAATAATCTGTCTCTGTATAGTTATTTTATGAATAACATGGCTCTCTTTGGTTCTCTCCTGATTACTAGGGATGAGCTCAGTGTTCGAGTCGAACATACGTTCGACTCGAACATCGGCTGTTCGATCGTTCGACGAAGATCGAACGATTTGGGCCGTTCGCGCCTAATTCGAGTGACGCGAACGGCCCACAATGCACTACGCCATCGCAGTGTCATCCAGGCGCTGTGATTGGCCAAGCATGCACTGTGACCCCGCATGCTTGGCCAATCACAGCGCCGGCAGCGAGGAGAGCAATGATTGGCCACAGGCAGGATGCCTGTGGCCAATTATTGCTGAGGGTGTTTAGTACACGCCCCACACTATAAAAGGCCGCCAGCACGGCGGCCTAGTGTAGTGTGTTCCGGAGCAGGGAAAGAGAAGCATAGGCAGGGACAGTGACATTTTTTTTTCTTGCTTAACCTGGATTCCTTTAGTTTAGGGAAAGAGAAGGATAGGTAGGGAGAGTGTCAGTGTGTTTTACTGTGCTAATCCTTGTTTGTAGGGACAGGGAAGGACAGTGAGGGAAATTCTCCTTGTGCTATACTGTGCTAAAGCATTGATCATCAACCATCTTTAAAAAAACATTTTTTATAGGGACAGAAAACTATAGGTAGGGAGAGTGTCAGTGTGTTTTACTGTGCTAATCCTTGTTTGTAGGGACAGGGAAGGACAGTGAGGGAAATTCTCCTTGTGCTATAGTGTGCTAAAGCATTGATCATCAACCATCTTTAAAAAAACATTTTTTATAGGGACAGAAAACTATAGGTAGGGAGAGTGTCAGTGTGTTTTACTGTGCTAATCCTTGTTTGTAGGGACAGGGAAGGACAGTGAGGGAAATTCTCCTTGTGCTATAGTGTGCTAAAGCATTGATCATCAACCATCTTTAAAAAAAATATTTTTATAGGGACAGAAAACTATAGGTAGGGAGAGTGTCAGTGTGTTTTACTGTGCTAATCCTTGTTTGTAGGGACAGGGAAGGACAGTGAGGGAAATTCTCCTTGTGCTATACTGTGCTAAAGCATTGATCATCAACCATCTTTAAAAAAAAAATTTTTATAGGGACAGAAAACTATAGGTAGGGAGAGTGTCAGTGTGTTTTACTGTGCTAATCCTTGTTTGTAGGGACAGGGAAGGACAGTGAGGGAAATTCTCCTTGTGCTATACTGTGCTAAAGCATTGATCATCAAGCATCTTTAAAAAAAAATTTTTTATAGGGACAGAAAACTATAGGTAGGGAGAGTGTCAGTGTGTTTTACTGTGCTAATCCTTGTTTGTAGGGACAGGGAAGGACAGTGAGGGAAATTCTCCTTGTGCTATAGTGTGCTAAAGCATTGATCATCAACCATCTTTAAAAAAACATTTTTTATAGGGACAGAAAACTATAGATAGGGAGAGTGTCAGTGTGTTTTACTGTGCTAATCCTTGTTTGTAGGGACAGGGAAGGACAGTGAGGGAAATTCTCCTTGTGCTATAGTGTGCTAAAGCATTGATCATCAACCATCTTTAAAAAAACATTTTTTATAGGGACAGAAAACTATAGGTAGGGAGAGTGTCAGTGTGTTTTACTGTGCTAATCCTTGTTTGTAGGGACAGGGAAGGACAGTGAGGGAAATTCTCCTTGTGCTATAGTGTGCTAAAGCATTGATCATCAACCATCTTTAAAAAAAAATTTTTTATAGGGACAGAAAACTATAGGTAGGGAGAGTGTCAGTGTGTTTTACTGTGCTAATCCTTGTTTGTAGGGACAGGGAAGGACAGTGAGGGAAATTCTCCTTGTGCTATACTGTGCTAAAGCATTGATCATCAACCATCTTTTAAAAAAAATTTTTTATAGGGACAGAAAACTATAGGTAGGGAGAGTGTCAGTGTGTTTTACTGTGCTAATCCTTGTTTGTAGGGACAGGGAAGGACAGTGAGGGAAATTCTCCTTGTGCTATAGTGTGCTAAAGCATTGATCATCAACCATCTTTAAAAAAAATATTTTTATAGGGACAGAAAACTATAGGTAGGGAGAGTGTCAGTGTGTTTTACTGTGCTAATCCTTGTTTGTAGGGACAGGGAAGGACAGTGAGGGAAATTCTCCTTGTGCTATAGTGTGCTAAAGCATTGATCATCAACCATCTTTAAAAAAACATTTTTTATAGGGACAGAAAACTATAGGTAGGGAGAGTGTCAGTGTGTTTTACTGTGCTAATCCTTGTTTGTAGGGACAGGGAAGGACAGTGAGGGAAATTCTCCTTGTGCTATAGTGTGCTAAAGCATTGATCATCAACCATCTTTAAAAAAACATTTTTTATAGGGACAGAAAACTATAGGTAGGGAGAGTGTCAGTGTGTTTTACTGTGCTAATCCTTGTTTGTAGGGACAGGGAAGGACAGTGAGGGAAATTCTCCTTGTGCTATAGTGTGCTAAAGCATTGATCATCAACCATCTTTAAAAAAACATTTTTTATAGGGACAGAAAACTATAGGTAGGGAGAGTGTCAGTGTGTTTTACTGTGCTAATCCTTGTTTGTAGGGACAGGGAAGGACAGTGAGGGAAATTCTCCTTGTGCTATAGTGTGCTAAAGCATTGATCATCAACCATCTTTAAAAAAAATATTTTTATAGGGACAGAAAACTATAGGTAGGGAGAGTGTCAGTGTGTTTTACTGTGCTAATCCTTGTTTGTAGGGACAGGGAAGGACAGTGAGGGAAATTCTCCTTGTGCTATAGTGTGCTAAAGCATTGATCATCAACCATCTTTAAAAAAACATTTTTTATAGGGACAGAAAACTATAGGTAGGGAGAGTGTCAGTGTGTTTTACTGTGCTAATCCTTGTTTGTAGGGACAGGGAAGGACAGTGAGGGAAATTCTCCTTGTGCTATAGTGTGCTAAAGCATTGATCATCAACCATCTTTAAAAAAACATTTTTTATAGGGACAGAAAACTATAGGTAGGGAGAGTGTCAGTGTGTTTTACTGTGCTAATCCTTGTTTGTAGGGACAGGGAAGGACAGTGAGGGAAATTCTCCTTGTGCTATAGTGTGCTAAAGCATTGATCATCAACCATCTTTAAAAAAACATTTTTTATAGGGACAGAAAACTATAGGTAGGGAGAGTGTCAGTGTGTTTTACTGTGCTAATCCTTGTTTGTAGGGACAGGGAAGGACAGTGAGGGAAATTCTCCTTGTGCTATAGTGTGCTAAAGCATTGATCATCAACCATCTTTAAAAAAAAAATTTTTATAGGGACAGAAAACTATAGGTAGGGAGAGTGTCAGTGTGTTTTACTGTGCTAATCCTTGTTTGTAGGGACAGGGAAGGACAGTGAGGGAAATTCTCCTTGTGCTATACTGTGCTAAAGCATTGATCATCAACCATCTTTAAAAAAAAATTTTTTATAGGGACAGAAAACTATAGGTAGGGAGAGTGTCAGTGTGTTTTACTGTGCTAATCCTTGTTTGTAGGGACAGGGAAGGACAGTGAGGGAAATTCTCCTTGTGCTATACTGTGCTAAAGCATTGATCATCAACCATCTTTAAAAAAAAAATTTTTATAGGGACAGAAAACTATAGGTAGGGAGAGTGTCAGTGTGTTTTACTGTGCTAATCCTTGTTTGTAGGGACAGGGAAGGACAGTGAGGGAAATTCTCCTTGTGCTATAGTGTGCTAAAGCATTGATTATCAACCATCTTTAAAAAAACATTTTTTATAGGGACAGAAAACTATAGGTAGGGAGAGTGTCAGTGTGTTTTACTGTGCTAATCCTTGTTTGTAGGGACAGGGAAGGACAGTGAGGGAAATTCTCCTTGTGCTATAGTGTGCTAAAGCATTGATCATCAACCATCTTTAAAAAAAAATTTTTTATAGGGACAGAAAACTATAGGTAGGGAGAGTGTCAGTGTGTTTTACTGTGCTAATCCTTGTTTGTAGGGACAGGGAAGGACAGTGAGGGAAATTCTCCTTGTGCTATAGTGTGCTAAAGCATTGATCATCAACCATCTTTAAAAAAACATTTTTTATAGGGACAGAAAACTATAGGTAGGGAGAGTGTCAGTGTGTTTTACTGTGCTAATCCTTGTTTGTAGGGACAGGGAAGGACAGTGAGGGAAATTCTCCTTGTGCTATAGTGTGCTAAAGCATTGATCATCAACCATCTTTAAAAAAAAAATGTTTATAGGGACAGAAAACTATAGGTAGGGAGAGTGTCAGTGTGTTTTACTGTGCTAATCCTTGTTTGTAGGGACAGGGAAGGACAGTGAGGGAAATTCTCCTTGTGCTATACTGTGCTAAAGCATTGATCATCAACCATCTTTAAAAAAACATTTTTTATAGGGACAGAAAACTATAGGTAGGGAGAGTGTCAGTGTGTTTTACTGTGCTAATCCTTGTTTGTAGGGACAGGGAAGGACAGTGAGGGAAATTCTCCTTGTGCTATAGTGTGCTAAAGCATTGATCATCAACCATCTTTAAAAAAAAAAAAATTATAGGGACAGAAAACTATAGGTAGGGAGAGTGTCAGTGTGTTTTACTGTGCTAATCCTTGTTTGTAGGGACAGGGAAGGACAGTGAGGGAAATTCTCCTTGTGCCATACTGTGCTAAAGCATTGATCATCAACCATCTTTAAAAAAAAAATTTTTATAGGGACAGAAAACTATAGGTAGGGAGAGTGTCAGTGTGTTTTACTGTGCTAATCCTTGTTTGTAGGGACAGGGAAGGACAGTGAGGGAAATTCTCCTTGTGCTATAGTGTGCTAAAGCATTGATCATCAACCATCTTTAAAAAAACATTTTTTATAGGGACAGAAAACTATAGGTAGGGAGAGTGTCAGTGTGTTTTACTGTGCTAATCCTTGTTTGTAGGGACAGGGAAGGACAGTGAGGGAAATTCTCCTTGTGCTATACTGTGCTAAAGCATTCCTCATCAACCATCTTTGAAATCCTTGTTTTTTGGACAGTCAGGGAAATTGTCGTTGTGCTATTCTGTGCGAAAGCAATCATCCTCAACCATATTTAGAAATCCTTAAGTAAAGGGACAGAGAAGGACACCTGAAGGTAGCCCTTATTGCTTTTTTCCCATCTCCCTGCAGGCCATCCAATTAGAATGTCTGGAAGGCAAACAAGGAGAGGCAGACAGTCAGGAGGCAATAAAAGAGGGCAAGCAGGCTCTGTGTCTGGGGGCAACAGTGCTGGTCGTGGACGCGGTGCATTGTCATCAGCACATGGCCATGGGACACGCTTGTCCTTCTTTTCGGCAGCTGGACATGTTGAGCCACATCATGCCGAAGACTTGGTAGAGTGGATGACCAAGCCCTCCTCCTCCTCCTCATCCTCTCTCACCCAGGCTCAGGGTACTGGCAAAGCAGCTGCCAAAGCGTCCTCTTCCCTGGTATCAATGTCAGACTCATCATCAGTCACTCCTTCCCTAGACCCACCATGTCCTCCTCCTGAGGAGTCCCCCGAACTGTTTGAGCACAGTGTTGGGTACATGCTCCAGGAGGATGCCCAGCGTTTCGAAGGGTCTGATGATGAAACCCAGCTACAGGAAGGCAGTAGCGTGAGAGCAGACAGAGGGGATGCTCAAGAAGGACACCAATCTGGCAGTCATGTTCCAGCAGCTGCAGCATACTGCCAGATTGGCTCCAGTGATGAGGAGGGAGGGGATGATGAGGTCACTGACTCCACGTGGGTGCCTAATAGGAGAGAGGAGGAGGAGGAGGATGAGGAGGAGGCACATCTCCAACGAGGCAGGATGCCCTTTGGTGGCCAGCGTAAGGGCAGTACACCGACGGAATCACACCGCAGAGCTCCGCCTGTGCAGGGCGCTGCCTCTGCCCGTCATTCAAAAAGTTCTTTGGTGTGGGCCTTTTTTGAGGCTAGTGCATCAGATCGCACAGCTGCTGTTTGCAACATATGTCTCAAGCGTATATCGCGTGGCCAAAACATCAGCCGCTTGGGTACCACATGCCTGACCAGACATATGTTGACCTGCCATGCAGCTCGTTGGCAAGCCTACCTCAAAGACCCACACCAAAGAACAAAGCGGACCTCTCCTTGCACCGCATCAGCTGGGATCTCCAACCCCACTATAACTTCAGTCCTCTCTGAAACATGCACTGAGAGGAATGAAGGTGTAGAATTAGGTGTGTCACAGCCAAGTACTTGCGGCCACTCTGCTAGCAGTACACCGACGTCCGATTCTAGCAGGCAAATTTCCCTGCCCCAGCTGCTGGACCGTCGAAAGAAGTTCACTCCCAGCCATCCACATGCCCAGCGGTTGAATGCTAGCTTGGCTAAATTGCTAGCGCTTCAACTGCTGCCTTTTCAGTTGGTAGACTCGGCCCCCTTCCGTGAGTTTGTGCAATGTGCGGTTCCTCAGTGGCAGGTTCCCAAACGCCACTTTTTCTCACGGAAGGCTATTCCGGCTCTCTACCGGCATGTGGAAGGCAATGTCTTGGCCTCGCTGGACAGGGCGGTCAGCGGTAAGGTGCATATTACCGCTGACTCATGGTCCAGCAGGCATGGACAGGGACGTTACCTTTCTTTCACGGCCCATTGGGTCACTCTTTTGGCAGCTGGGAAGGATGCAGGACAAGGTGCAGTAGTGTTGGAGGTTGTTCCACCGCCACGCCTTCAAAATGATACTACTGGTTGTGACACACCTCTCTCCTCCACCCCCTCCTCTTCTTCTTCCTCCATGGCCTCTTCCTGTGCTTTGTCCTCTGAACCAGCGGTGCTCCGTAGCCGTTCAAGGGGCTACGCAAGTATGCAGGCAAAAAGATGCCATGCCGTGCTTGCGCTGGTGTGTTTGGGGGACAGGAGCCACACTGGGGCAGAGGTTCTGTCTGCTCTGCAGGGCCAGGCCGAGAGGTGGTTGACGCCACGCCAGCTTAAGCCAGGAATGGTGGTTTGCGACAATGGCACCAATCTCCTCTCCGCCCTCCGACAGGGACAACTGACCCATGTGCCCTGTGTGGCTCACGTCCTTAACCTGGTGGTGCAGCGGTTCTTGGGCAGGTACCCGGGCTTACAGGATGTCCTGAGGCAGGCCAGGAAAGTCTGTGTGCATTTCCGCAGATCTTATAATGCCAGTGCTCGCCTGGCTGAGCTGCAAAAGGAGTTGAAGCTGCCCAAGAACCGCCTTATATGTGACATGCCCACCAGGTGGAACTCAACGTTGGCCATGCTGCAGCGGCTGCACACGCAGCAGAGGGCCATCAATGAGTACCTGTGCGACTACGGCACCAGGACAGGGTCAGGGGAGCTTGGTTTTTTTTCTCCACGCCAGTGGGGCATGATCAGGGATGCATGCACTGTCCTGGCACCATTTGAGGAGGCCACGAGGACGGTGAGCAGTGACAGTGCATGCATCAGTGACACTGTACCTCTTGTCCACCTGTTGGAGCACACGCTGCGTGGAATAATGGACAGGGCACTTGAGGCAGAACAGAGGCAGGAAGAGGAGGACTTCCTTGCCTCTCAAGGCCCCCTTTACCCAGACAGTGTTCCTTCTGTCCCACCCATCGCACAGGAAGAGGAGGAGGAGGAGGAGGAGGAGGATTGTGTCAGCATGGAGGTGGAGGCTGGCACTCAACATCATCAGCAGCAGTCTTTTAGGGATGATTTACAGTCCCAAGAAACCAGTGGACTTGTACGTGGCTGGGAGGAGGTGGCTGCGGATCATGTCGTCCTTAGTGACCCAGAGGACTCCGGACCGAATGCCTCAGCTAACCTACGCTGCATGGCCTCCCTCATCCTGCAAAGTCTGCGGAAGGATCCTCGTATTCTTCAGATCAAGGAGAGGGACCATTACTGGCTGGCCACTCTCCTTGATCCACGGTACAAGGGTAAGGTTGCGGACCTTATGTTACCGTCGCAGAGGGAGCAGAGGATGAGACAACTCCGGGAGGCCTTGCAGAAAGGTCTGTGCAACGCGTTCCCAGAGACTGGGAGGTTACAAACTCCTGGTCCTGGACAACGAGTTGCTGAGGCTTCGGCCAGTTAAAGAAGGAGCGGTGGGGAAGGTGGCCGTCTGACCGATGCGTTCAGACAATTCTTTAGTCCGCAGCCCCAAAGTATGATCGGTTCCAGCAACCATCGCCAGCGTCTGATAAACATGGTGCAGGAATATCTAGGGGCAAGGTCAGACTTGGACACCTTCCCCACCGAAAATCCTCTGGCTTACTGGGTCTTGAGGATGGATCACTGGCCAGAGCTTGCACAGTATGCAATTGAGCTACTGGCCTGTCCTGCATCCAGCGTTCTTTCGGAACGCACATTCAGTGCTGCTGGAGGATTTGTCACGGATCACAGGGTGCGCCTGTCCACCGACTCGGTTGATCGACTGACTTTCAACAAGATGAACCAGTCTTGGATCACCACCAGCTACCACACACCTGATGCTGATATAACAGACTAATTGATTTTAACATGTCACATCCCTTCAAGACTGATGCTGATGCTGAGTGCCTGTGCTGTTATGTTGACTGGCTATCCTCCTCCCCCGAGTCCTCAATGATACGATTGATGATGATAGCTTGGAAGATCATTTTTGTTTATGGGTGCCGCCACCAGTGGCTAAGGCCCAATTTTTCAGCCCCTGTTTAACAGGGGCATGTAATTACAATTTTTGAAGCAATACTTTGCAACAGGGCTCATTGCTGTGCTCCAAGTACAGTATCTGTGAGGGGTTGGAGTGTTGTGCCACCAGTGCCTAAGGCCCAATTTTTCAGCCCCTGTTTAACAGGGGCGTGTCATTACAATTTTTGAAGCAATACTTTGCAACAGGGCTAATTGCTGTGCTCCAAGTACAGTATCTGTGAGGGGTTGCAGTGTTGTGCCACCAGTGCCTAAGGCCCAATTTTTCAGCCCCTGTTCAACAGGGGCATGTAATTACAATTCTTGATCTAATAATTCACAGCAGGGCCCATTGCTGCACCCACCAAGAGTAACTCTGAGGGCTTACAGTGTTGTGGCAACGCCACCACCACCACCACCACGAAAGGCCCAATTTTTCAGCCCCTGTTCAAAAGGGGCATGTAATTACAATTCTTGATGTAATAATTCACAGCAGGGCCCATTCCTGCACCCACCAAGAGTAACTCTGAGGGCTTACAGTGTTGTGGCAACACCACCACCACCACCACCACGAAAGGCCCAATTTTTCAGCCCCTGTTCAAAAGGGGCATGTAATTACAATTCTTGATCTAATAATTCACAGCAGGGCCCATTGCTGCACCCACCAAGAGTAACTGTCAGGGCTTACAGTGTTGTGGCACCAGCACCACCATCAAAGGCCCAATTCCTGCACCCACCAAGAGTAACTCTGAGGGCTTACAGTGTTGTGGCAACACCACCACCACCACGAAAGGCCCAATTTTTCAGCCCCTGTTCAACAGGGGCATGCAATTACAATTCTTGATCTAATAATTCACAGCAGGGCCCATTGCTGCACCCACCAAGAGTAACTGTCAGGGCTTACAGTGTTGTGGCACCAGCACCACCATCAAAGGCCCAATTTTTACTACCACTGTTCAACAATTATATGTAATTACAATTCCTGATATAATAGTTGACAGCAGGGCGTTCCAGCACCAACCAAGAGTAACTGTGAGTGCTTACAGTGTTGTGCCAACACCAACAACTAAGGGGCCTATTTCTGCAGAGTATATACGGCAGGTCCCTACTTTCAAACATCCAACTTACAAACGACTCCTACTTGCAAACGCAAGAAGACAACAGGAAGTGAGAGGAAATCTACCCCTAGGAAGGAAAATTCTCTCCTGTAAGAATTAATATGGGAGAAAGGTGTCTCCTCTGTACTGATGCTTTATCACCAATCCTTGTTTCAAGAAAAACACCACATTTCAAAAACAGTTGTCGTTGGGACGGAAAGTGAGGTGAAATGTTCTGAACAGGGGCACAGACAGCAAAACAAATGTTACAGGGGTGATAACCCTTACCTATGTTTTCCAAAAAGTTTAAAAATAGATTTTTGGGCTGGAGCTACACTTAAACAATGTACCTGTTCAAAATTACAAACAGATTCTACATAAGAACAAACCTACAGTCCCTGTCTTGTATGCACCGCCTGTATACGGCTGTTCAGAGTATATAGGGCCTTTTTTATTTTGTGTGCGGTGTTCCCCTTAATATCCATACAAGACCCAAAGGGGCTGGTAATGGGCTGGGGTAGGGGGGGGGGGGTCATGGGGTAGCTATGCCATTTTTCTTAAAGATTTTCATCCATATTACCGGGACCAGACATTACATTAAAGCCGCAAGCAGTTTTAAATGGTTTTTTTTCCTTTAGAAGTGTCATTTTGTGCAGGGACAGTTCTAAACACGGGAAACACGTGGCACTTCACAGGCATACTTTAGACACCCCCCAGGTTCGATATTTAAAGGAATATTTGACTTTTTTTTTCACTTTATGCATCATTAAAATGACTGCTCCCGAAAAACGACCGTTTTTAAAACTTCTTTTTGCATTGATACATGTCCCCTGGTGCAGAACCCGGGTTCCCAAACCCTTTTTAGGACAATAACATGCATAATAGTCGTTATAATTAGCACTTTAGAATTCGAACGTTCGCATCCATTGTATTTAATAGGGTTCTAATGTTCGTACGAACGTTCGGTCCGTTCGCGGGTTCTGGTGGGTGTTCGGCTCATCACTACTGATTACCCTGGCACTCTCTGGTTCTGCCCGAATTACCCTGGCACTCTCTGGTTCTGCCCCAACTATCCTGGCACTTTCTAGTTCCTCCACAGTTAACTTGGCGCCATTGGTGTGTGCAGCCTATTGCATTAGGGTGTGAACCCCAAAGCTCAAACGCTCTTTCTCTGCAGCCTCAGCTGCATGGGGCAGTAAATGAATGGGATCGTGTTCTGTGCTGAGCGGCTTCCTGTTCATTCACACAGTGAATCATAGCAAACAGTTTACTACGCTTCAGTTATTAATGAACACAGTGAGTGTGTTCACTTTGTTCATTTAGAAAACTAATGGGCCAGTAAATGACAATGTTTACTAGCCCCTTCCCCACTCTCATTTCCTGGAGAGCAACATGGGGTGAAGTTCAGCAATAGGGGGGAACCAGCACCTCACACAGTGATTAGGGAGTGTCCAGGCACTCTTGTTCTGCCTCAATAATCTGTCTCTCTTTGGTTCTCTCTTGATTAACCTGGCACTCTCTGGTTCTCTCTTGATTAACCTGGCACTCTCTGATTCTCTCCTGATTACCCTGGCACTCTCTGCTTCTCTCCTGATTACCCTGGCACTCTCTGCTTCTCTCCTGATTACCCTGGCACTCTCTGCTTCTCTCCTGATTACCCTGGCACTCTCTGCTTCTCTCCTGATTACCCTGGCACTCTCTGCTTCTCTCCTGATTACCCTGGCACTCTCTGGTTCTCTCCTGATTACCCTGGCACTCTCTGGTTCTCTCCTGATTACCCTGGCACTCTCTGGTTGTCTCCTGATTAACCTGGCACTCTCTGCTTCTCTCCTGATTAACCTGGCACTCTCTGGTTCTCTCCTGATTACCCTGGCACTCTCTGCTTCTCTTCTGATTACCCTGGCACTCTCTGCTTCTCTCCTGATTTCCCTGGCACTCTCTGCTTCTCTCCTGATTACCCTGGCACTCTCTGGTTCTCTCCTGATTACCCTGGCACTCTCTGCTTCTCTCCTGATTACCCTGGCACTCTCTGCTTCTCTCCTGATTACCCTGGCACTCTGTAGTTCTCTCCTGATTACCATGGCACTCTCTGGTTCTCTCCTGATTACCCTGGCACTCTCTGGTTGTCTCCTGATTAACCTGGCACTCTCTGCTTCTCTCCTGATTAACCTGGCACTCTCTGGTTCTCTCCTGATTACCCTGGCACTCTCTGCTTCTCTCCTGATTACCCTGGCACTCTCTGCTTCTCTCCTGATTACCCTGGCACTCTCTGCTTCTCTCCTGATTACCCTGGCACTCTCTGCTTCTCTCCTGATTAACCTGGCACTCTCTGGTTCTCTCCTGATTACCCTGGCACTCTCTAGTTCTCTCCTGATTACCCTGGCACTCTCTGGTTCTCTCCTGATTACCATGACACTCTCTGGTTCTCTCCTGATTACCCTGGCACTCTCTAGTTCTCTCCTGATTACCCTGGCACTCTTTGGTTCTCTCCTGATTACCATGGCACTCTCTAGTTCTCTCCTGATTACCCTGGCACTCTCTAGTTCTCTCCTGATTACCCTGGCACTCTCTGCTTCTCTCCTGATTACCCTGGCACTCTCTGCTTCTCTCCTGATTACCCTGGCACTCTCTGCTTCTCTCCTGATTACCATGGCACTCTCTAGTCCTGATTACCCTGGCACTCTCTGGTTCTCTCCTGATTACCCTGGCACTCTCTGGTTCTCTCCTGATTACCCTGGCACTCTCTGGTTGTCTCCTGATTAACCTGGCACTCTCTGCTTCTCTCCTGATTAACCTGGCACTCTCTGGTTCTCTCCTGATTACCCTGGCACTCTCTGCTTCTCTTCTGATTACCCTGGCACTCTCTGCTTCTCTCCTGATTTCCCTGGCACTCTCTGCTTCTCTCCTGATTACCCTGGCACTCTCTGGTTCTCTCCTGATTACCCTGGCACTCTCTGCTTCTCTCCTGATTACCCTGGCACTCTCTGCTTCTCTCCTGATTACCCTGGCACTCTGTAGTTCTCTCCTGATTACCATGGCACTCTCTGGTTCTCTCCTGATTACCCTGGCACTCTCTGGTTGTCTCCTGATTAACCTGGCACTCTCTGCTTCTCTCCTGATTAACCTGGCACTCTCTGGTTCTCTCCTGATTACCCTGGCACTCTCTGCTTCTCTCCTGATTACCCTGGCACTCTCTGCTTCTCTCCTGATTACCCTGGCACTCTCTGCTTCTCTCCTGATTACCCTGGCACTCTCTGCTTCTCTCCTGATTAACCTGGCACTCTCTGGTTCTCTCCTGATTACCCTGGCACTCTCTAGTTCTCTCCTGATTACCCTGGCACTCTCTGGTTCTCTCCTGATTACCATGACACTCTCTGGTTCTCTCCTGATTACCCTGGCACTCTCTAGTTCTCTCCTGATTACCCTGGCACTCTTTGGTTCTCTCCTGATTACCATGGCACTCTCTAGTTCTCTCCTGATTACCCTGGCACTCTCTAGTTCTCTCCTGATTACCCTGGCACTCTCTGCTTCTCTCCTGATTACCCTGGCACTCTCTGCTTCTCTCCTGATTACCCTGGCACTCTCTGCTTCTCTCCTGATTACCATGGCACTCTCTAGTCCTGATTACCCTGGCACTCTCTGGTTCTCTCCTGATTACCCTGGCACTCTCTGGTTCTCTCCTGATTACCCTGGCACTCTCTGGTTGTCTCCTGATTAACCTGGCACTCTCTGCTTCTCTCCTGATTAACCTGGCACTCTCTGGTTCTCTCCTGATTACCCTGGCACTCTCTGCTTCTCTTCTGATTACCCTGGCACTCTCTGCTTCTCTCCTGATTTCCCTGGCACTCTCTGCTTCTCTCCTGATTACCCTGGCACTCTCTGGTTCTCTCCTGATTACCCTGGCACTCTCTGCTTCTCTCCTGATTACCCTGGCACTCTCTGCTTCTCTCCTGATTACCCTGGCACTCTGTAGTTCTCTCCTGATTACCATGGCACTCTCTGGTTCTCTCCTGATTACCCTGGCACTCTCTGGTTGTCTCCTGATTAACCTGGCACTCTCTGCTTCTCTCCTGATTAACCTGGCACTCTCTGGTTCTCTCCTGATTACCCTGGCACTCTCTGCTTCTCTCCTGATTACCCTGGCACTCTCTGCTTCTCTCCTGATTACCCTGGCACTCTCTGCTTCTCTCCTGATTACCCTGGCACTCTCTGCTTCTCTCCTGATTAACCTGGCACTCTCTGGTTCTCTCCTGATTACCCTGGCACTCTCTAGTTCTCTCCTGATTACCCTGGCACTCTCTGGTTCTCTCCTGATTACCATGACACTCTCTGGTTCTCTCCTGATTACCCTGGCACTCTCTAGTTCTCTCCTGATTACCCTGGCACTCTTTGGTTCTCTCCTGATTACCATGGCACTCTCTAGTTCTCTCCTGATTACCCTGGCACTCTCTAGTTCTCTCCTGATTACCCTGGCACTCTCTGCTTCTCTCCTGATTACCCTGGCACTCTCTGCTTCTCTCCTGATTACCCTGGCACTCTCTGCTTCTCTCCTGATTACCATGGCACTCTCTAGTCCTGATTACCCTGGCACTCTCTGGATCAGTAGACGGGCTCACCCTTGTATCTCCTATTCCCGGCTGATGGTAAATCCGGTGTATATATAATAGTAAATCCGGTGTCATTGCAGTGACACCCTCCTCCCCGCCAGGAGAGTGTCCCCGGCTCAGCCTCCCTCTCCTCCCCTCCCGGCTCCCTCCTCCCTCCTGTGCTGGGAGCCGGTCCCCGGGATCATCCGCAGCCACACCGGTCCCCTCCGCATCTCCCCGGGAGAGAGAGAGAGAGAGACAGAGACAGAGAGAGAGACATGTCTGCCAAAGGTAAGCGCGCCCGACTGTATGTGTGCTGAGCGGTGTGCGGGAGAAACAGCGGGGAATGGTGCAGTGTCTGCCCGCTGCCCCTCCCCCTTCTCCTTCTCACCCGGCTCTCCGCATTCTATATAGTGCTGCATTTCTCTGCACGTGACCGGAGGGATGGAAGGCCGAGAATGGCACACAGGTGTGTTCTTCTAATACACAGGACAGGTGTGTTCTTCTAATACACAGGACAGGTGTGTTCTTCTAATACACAGGACAGGTGTGTTCTTCTAATACACAGAGAACACCTCTAATACACAGGACAGGTGTGTGCTTCTAATACACAGGACAGGTGTGTTCTTCTAATACACAGAGAACACCTCTAATACACAGGACAGGTGTGTGCTTCTAATACACAGGACAGGTGTGTTCTTCTAATACACAGGACAGGTGTGTTCTTCTAATACACAGGACAGGTGTGTTCTTCTAATACACAGAACAGGTGTGTTCTTCTAATACACAGGACAGGTGTGTTCTTCTAATACACAGGACAGGTGTGTTCTTCTAATACACAGGACAGGTGTGTTCTTCTAATACACAGGACAGGTGTGTTCTTCTAATACACAGGACAGGTGTGTTCTTCTAATACACAGAAAACACCTCTAATACACAGGACAGGTGTGTGCTTCTAATACACAGGACAGGTGTGTTCTTCTAATACACAGGACAGGTGTGTTCTTCTAATACACAGGACAGGTGTGTTCTTCTAATACACAGAACAGGTGTGTTCTTCTAATACACAGGACAGGTGTGTTCTTCTAATACACAGGACAGGTGTGTTCTTCTAATACAAAGGACAGGTGTGTTCTTCTAATACACAGGACAGGTGTGTTCTTCTAATACACAGGACAGGTGTGTTCTTCTAATACACAGGACAGGTGTGTTCTTCTAATACACAGGACAGGTGTGTTCTTCTAATACACAGGACAGGTGTGTTCTTCTAATACACAGGACAGGTGTGTTCTTCTAATACACAGGACAGGTGTGTTCTTCTAATACACAGAACAGGTGTGTTCTTCTAATACACAGAACAGGTGTGTTCTTCTAATACACAGAGAACACCTCTAATACACAGGACAGGTGTGTGCTTCTAATACACAGGACAGGTGTGTTCTTCTAATACACAGAGAACACCTCTAATACACAGGACAGGTGTGTGCTTCTAATACACAGGACAGGTGTGTTCTTCTAATACACAGAACAGGTGTGTGCTTCTAATACACAGGACAGGTGTGTTCTTCTAATACACAGAACAGGTGTGTGCTTCTAATACACAGGACAGGTGTGTTCTTCTAATACACAGGACAGGTGTGTTCTTCTAATACACAGGACAGGTGTGTGCTTCTAATACACAGAACAGGTGTGTTCTTCTAATACACAGAGAACCCCTCTAATACACAGGACAGGTGTGTGCTTCTAATACACAGAGAACACCTCTAATACACAGGACAGGTGTGTGCCTCTAATACACAGAGAACACCTCTAATACACAGGACAGGTGTGTGCTTCTAATACACAGAGAACACCTCTAATACACAGGACAGGTGTGTGCCTCTAATACACAGAGAACACCTCTAATACACAGGACAGGTGTGTGCTTCTAATACACAGAGAACACCTCTAATACACAGGACAGGTGTCCTTATATAGAGACCACACCTCTAGTACACAGGACAATTTGGTAGAATTGTATAAAGTCCTGTGTATAGTAACACCAGCAAGTCTCTGCCCTGTGTATAGTAACACTGCCTGTATCTCTGCCCTGTGTATAGTAACACTGCCTGTATCTCTGCCCTGTGTATAGTAACACTGCCTGTATCTCTGCCCTGTGTATAGTAACACTGCCTGTATCTCTGCCCTGTGTATAGTAACACTGCCTGTATCTCTGCCCTGTGTATAGTAACACTGTCTCTATCTCTGCCCTGTGTATAGTAACACTGTCTATCTCTGCCCTGTGTATAGTAACACTGCCTGTATCTCTGCCCTGTGTATAGTAACACTGCCTGTATCTCTGCCCTGTGTATAGTAACACTGTCTGTATCTCTGCCCTGTGTATAGTAACACCGTCTCTATCTCTGCCCTGTGTATAGTAACACCGTCTCTATCTCTGCCCTGTGTATAGTAACACTGTCTCTATCTCTGCCCTGTGTATAGTAACACTGCCTGTATCTCTGCCCTGTGTATAGTAACACCGTCTCTATCTCTGCCCTGTGTATAGTAACACTGTCTCTATCTCTGCCCTGTGTATAGTAACACTGCCTGTATCTCTGCCCTGTGTATAGTAACACCGTCTCTATCTCTGCCCTGTGTATAGTAACACCGTCTGTATCTCTGCCCTGTGTATAGTAACACTGTAGGAAACTGAGCCCCTCTCCCTTCATATTGAGTTGCTGCCCACCAGCTGAAAGTTGAAATCAGGCTTTCAGTGTCTGACATGTGAACCAGCTGGTGGGAGGAGCAATAACTCAGTTGGACTTTGAGATCTTTAAATGAGTCAAAGAGAACTGTAGTAGTGTCACCAACAACCAATCAGGTTCTCCCTCCCTCTCTCCCTGTAGATGTGCCTCCAGTGGTGGTCGCACTGTGAACGATCTCCTGTGAAGCTCACAATGGCGATATTGTAAACGTTTTTCTGTTATATGATAATTCCCCAGCTGTGTGAGAATATTGGTCATCACTGTCTGTGTACCCCAAGTATCCAATCACATTGAACCTTCACTCTCCAGTTGTCATTTCCCAGTGCCCAGCCCCCTCCTGGCTGCTCCTATGAAGTGTGACATTGGGTGATATTAGAGGGGACGTCCCCCAAAAAAGAGAAAAGAAAAAATCTGGTTCTTCTACTTCTGTGTTTAACTTCTGCGCTCTGTACACAATTCTTCCTGGAGGGGGAGGGGCTGGGTGGTGCGCAAGGGGCGACTTTATCGATACGTTGTATCACCCGCAATGTATCACCCAATGAGGAGGAACGTTTGTTTGTTTCTGATTGTTATTGATAACTTCCTCCTGGAAATGGAGATAATTAAAAACAAATATCCAGGCTGCGCCTTTGCAGACTCGCTGTGGCCCTATTCACTCTTAATGGCGCCCCCCCCCCCCCCAAACACACGGCACAAATCGCATGGTGAAACGTTTTGGCGCAATGTGATTTTTAAAAAGGGGCAGGCATGTTTTTTGCATGTTCCTCGCACTTAGAGCATCCCATTCATTTCAACAAAACACGCAGAATTGTGCAAAAAAAACAAAAAAGGTTGCGCTCAGTCGCGTCTCCTGGTGTGATCCGAGGCTAAACGCGTCTTTCCACGCCGAGTTATGTTGCCTTCCGACCAACTTTATGAGTGACTCTTCTGTTCCCGCTAAGGTACCTTCCTTGTTTTCCCAGCACGTTCCTGTTTCCTTGTTTTTCCAGCACATGCGTTTAGGGTGGCAATCAATAGCATGGCAGCAATTCAACAATATGATTAGGTTAGAGCGCTAGCTGCGCGCGCATGTGCAGTATTGGCGGTGCACTAGCTGGGGGAACAAAATTGTTTGCATCTTGCCATAGTATCAGCAACATCACCATATCCCAGGAGTCTCTGGGCAGTCCTGATGTCATTCTCGCCTAGGCGAGAAATGCGACAGTAAGGCCTCATTCACACGGGCGTAATTAAAGTGTTAATAAACCCCGGACCCTGCATTCACTATATCTGGTCTCCCACGGTACACAGAACTAGGGATGAGCTTCGTGTTCGAGTCGAACATACGTTCGACTCGAACATCGGCTGTTCGATCGTTCGACGAAGATCGAACGATTTGGACCGTTCGCGCCAAATTCGAGTGACGCGAACGGCCCACAATGCACTACGCCATCGCAGTGTCATCCAGGCGCTGTGATTGGCCAAGCATGCACTGTGACCCCGCATGCTTGGCCAATCACAGCGCCGGCAGCGAGGAGAGCAATGATTGGCCACAGGCAGGATGCCTGTGGCCAATTATTGCTGAGGGTGTTTAGTACACGCCCCACACTATAAAAGGCCGCCAGCACGGCGGCCTAGTGTAGTGTGTTCCGGAGCAGGGAAAGACAAGCATAGGCAGGGACAGTGACATTTATTTCTTTCTTGCTTAACCTGGATTCCTTTAGTTTAGGGAAAGAGAAGGATAGGTAGGGAGAGTGTCAGTGTGTTTTACTGTGCGAGTCCTTGTTTCTAGGGACAGGGAAGGACAGTGAGGGAATTCTCCTTGTGCTATAGTGTGCTTTAAAAAAACATTTTTTCTAGGGACAGAAAACTCTAGGTAGGGAGAGTGTCAGTTTCTTTCACTGTGCGAGTCCTTGTTTCTAGGGACAAAGAAGGAAAGTGAGGGGAATTCTCCTTGTGCTATAGTGTGCTTTAAAAAAACATTTTTTCTAGGGACAGAAAACTCTAGGTAGGGAGAGTGTCAGTTTCTTTCACTGTGCGAGTCCTTGTTTCTAGGGACAAAGAAGGAAAGTGAGGGGAATTCTCCTTGTGCTATAGTGTGCTTTAAAAAAACATTTTTTCTAGGGACAGAAAACTCTAGGTAGGGAGAGTGTCAGTTTCTTTCACTGTGCGAGTCCTTGTTTCTAGGGACAAAGAAGGAAAGTGAGGGGAATTCTCCTTGTGCTATAGTGTGCTTTAAAAAAACATTTTTTCTAGGGACAGAAAACTCTAGGTAGGGAGAGTGTCAGTTTCTTTCACTGTGCGAGTCCTTGTTTCTAGGGACAAAGAAGGAAAGTGAGGGGAATTCTCCTTGTGCTATAGTGTGCTTTAAAAAAACATTTTTTCTAGGGACAGAAAACTCTAGGTAGGGAGAGTGTCAGTTTCTTTCACTGTGCGAGTCCTTGTTTCTAGGGACAAAGAAGGAAAGTGAGGGGAATTCTCCTTGTGCTATAGTGTGCTTTAAAAAAACATTTTTTCTAGGGACAGAAAACTCTAGGTAGGGAGAGTGTCAGTTTCTTTCACTGTGCGAGTCCTTGTTTCTAGGGACAAAGAAGGAAAGTGAGGGGAATTCTCCTTGTGCTATAGTGTGCTTTAAAAAAACATTTTTTCTAGGGACAGAAAACTCTAGGTAGGGAGAGTGTCAGTTTCTTTCACTGTGCGAGTCCTTGTTTCTAGGGACAAAGAAGGAAAGTGAGGGGAATTCTCCTTGTGCTATAGTGTGCTTTAAAAAAACATTTTTTCTAGGGACAGAAAACTCTAGGTAGGGAGAGTGTCAGTTTCTTTCACTGTGCGAGTCCTTGTTTCTAGGGACAAAGAAGGAAAGTGAGGGGAATTCTCCTTGTGCTATAGTGTGCTTTAAAAAAACATTTTTTCTAGGGACAGAAAACTCTAGGTAGGGAGAGTGTCAGTTTCTTTCACTGTGCGAGTCCTTGTTTCTAGGGACAAAGAAGGAAAGTGAGGGGAATTCTCCTTGTGCTATAGTGTGCTTTAAAAAAACATTTTTTCTAGGGACAGAAAACTCTAGGTAGGGAGAGTGTCAGTTTCTTTCACTGTGCGAGTCCTTGTTTCTAGGGACAAAGAAGGAAAGTGAGGGGAATTCTCCTTGTGCTATAGTGTGCTTTAAAAAAACATTTTTTCTAGGGACAGAAAACTCTAGGTAGGGAGAGTGTCAGTTTCTTTCACTGTGCGAGTCCTTGTTTCTAGGGACAAAGAAGGAAAGTGAGGGGAATTCTCCTTGTGCTATAGTGTGCTTTAAAAAAACATTTTTTCTAGGGACAGAAAACTCTAGGTAGGGAGAGTGTCAGTTTCTTTCACTGTGCGAGTCCTTGTTTCTAGGGACAAAGAAGGAAAGTGAGGGGAATTCTCCTTGTGCTATAGTGTGCTTTAAAAAAACATTTTTTCTAGGGACAGAAAACTCTAGGTAGGGAGAGTGTCAGTTTCTTTCACTGTGCGAGTCCTTGTTTCTAGGGACAAAGAAGGAAAGTGAGGGGAATTCTCCTTGTGCTATAGTGTGCTTTAAAAAAACATTTTTTCTAGGGACAGAAAACTCTAGGTAGGGAGAGTGTCAGTTTCTTTCACTGTGCGAGTCCTTGTTTCTAGGGACAAAGAAGGAAAGTGAGGGGAATTCTCCTTGTGCTATAGTGTGCTTTAAAAAAACATTTTTTCTAGGGACAGAAAACTCTAGGTAGGGAGAGTGTCAGTTTCTTTCACTGTGCGAGTCCTTGTTTCTAGGGACAAAGAAGGAAAGTGAGGGGAATTCTCCTTGTGCTATAGTGTGCTTTAAAAAAACATTTTTTCTAGGGACAGAAAACTCTAGGTAGGGAGAGTGTCAGTTTCTTTCACTGTGCGAGTCCTTGTTTCTAGGGACAAAGAAGGAAAGTGAGGGGAATTCTCCTTGTGCTATAGTGTGCTTTAAAAAAACATTTTTTCTAGGGACAGAAAACTCTAGGTAGGGAGAGTGTCAGTTTCTTTCACTGTGCGAGTCCTTGTTTCTAGGGACAAAGAAGGAAAGTGAGGGGAATTCTCCTTGTGCTATAGTGTGCTTTAAAAAAACATTTTTTCTAGGGACAGAAAACTCTAGGTAGGGAGAGTGTCAGTTTCTTTCACTGTGCGAGTCCTTGTTTCTAGGGACAAAGAAGGAAAGTGAGGGGAATTCTCCTTGTGCTATAGTGTGCTTTAAAAAAACATTTTTTCTAGGGACAGAAAACTCTAGGTAGGGAGAGTGTCAGTTTCTTTCACTGTGCGAGTCCTTGTTTCTAGGGACAAAGAAGGAAAGTGAGGGGAATTCTCCTTGTGCTATAGTGTGCTAAAGCATTCCTCATCAACCATCTTTGAAATCCTTGTTTTTTGGACAGTCAGGGAAATTGTCGTTGTGCTATTCTGTGCAAAAGCAATCATCCTCAACCATATTTAGAAATCCTTAAGTAAAGGGACAGAGAAGGACACCTGAAGGTAGCCCTTATTGCTTTTTTCCCATCTCCCTGCAGGCCATCTATTAGAATGTCTGGAAGGCAAACAAGGAGAGGCAGACAGTCAGGAGGCAATAAAAGAGGGCAAGCAGGCTCTGTGTCTGGGGGCAACAGTGCTGGTCGTGGACGCGGTGCATTGTCATCAGCACATGGCCATGGGACACGCTTGTCCTTCTTTTCGGCAGCTGGACATGTTGAGCCACATCATGCCGAAGACTTGGTAGAGTGGATGACCAAGCCCTCCTCCTCCTCCTCATCCTCTCTCACCCAGGCTCAGGGTACTGGCAAAGCAGCTGCCAAAGCGTCCTCTTCCCTGGTATCAATGTCAGACTCATCATCAGTCACTCCTTCCCTAGACCCACCATGTCCTCCTCCTGAGGAGTCCCCCGAACTGTTTGAGCACAGTGTTGGGT
This sequence comes from Rana muscosa, assembly GCA_029206835.1. Lineage (NCBI taxonomy): Eukaryota > Metazoa > Chordata > Amphibia > Anura > Ranidae > Rana > Rana muscosa. Next base: position 251,459,150 of record CM055123.1, on the reverse strand, counting down.
ACATGCTCCAGGAGGATGCCCAGCGTTTCGAAGGGTCTGATGATGAAACCCAGCTACAGGAAGGCAGTAGCGTGAGAGCAGACAGAGGGGATGCTCAAGAAGGACACCAATCTGGCAGTCATGTTCCAGCAGCTGCAGCATACTGCCAGATTGGCTCCAGTGATGAGGAGGGAGGGGATGATGAGGTCACTGACTCCACGTGGGTGCCTAATAGGAGAGAGGAGGAGGAGGAGGATGAGGAGGAGGCACATCTCCAACGAGGCAGGATGCCCTTTGGTGGCCAGCGTAAGGGCAGTACACCGACGGAATCACACCGCAGAGCTCCGCCTGTGCAGGGCGCTGCCTCTGCCCGTCATTCAAAAAGTTCCTTGGTGTGGGCCTTTTTTGAAGCTAGTGCATCAGATCGCACAGCTGCTGTTTGCAACATATGTCTCAAGCGTATATCGCGTGGCCAAAACATCAGCCGCTTGGGTACCACATGCCTGACCAGACATATGTTGACCTGCCATGCAGCTCGTTGGCAAGCCTACCTCAAAGACCCACACCAAAGAACAAAGCGGACCTCTCCTTGCACCGCATCAGCTGGGATCTCCAACCCCACTATAACTTCAGTCCTCTCTGAAACATGCACTGAGAGGAATGAAGGTGTAGAATTAGGTGTGTCACAGCCAAGTACTTGCGGCCACTCTGCTAGCAGTACACTGACGTCCGATTCTAGCAGGCAAATTTCCCTGCCCCAGCTGCTGGACCGTCGAAAGAAGTTCACTTCCAGCCATCCACATGCCCAGCGGTTGAATGCTAGCATGGCTAAATTGCTAGCGCTTCAACTGCTGCCTTTTCAGTTGGTAGACTCGGCCCCCTTCCGTGAGTTTGTGCAATGTGCGGTTCCTCAGTGGCAGGTTCCCAAACGCCACTTTTTCTCACGGAAGGCTATTCCGGCTCTCTACCGGCATGTGGAAGGCAATGTCTTGGCCTCGCTGGACAGGGCGGTCAGCGGTAAGGTGCATATTACCGCTGACTCATGGTCCAGCAGGCATGGACAGGGACGTTACCTTTCTTTCACGGCTCATTGGGTCACTCTTTTGGCAGCTGGGAAGGATGCAGGACAAGGTGCAGTAGTGTTGGAGGTTGTTCCACCGCCACGCCTCCAAAATGCTACTACTGGTTGTGACACACCTCTCTCCTCCACCCCCTCCTCTTCTTCTTCCTCCATGGCCTCTTCCTGTGGTTTTTCCTATGAACCAGCGGTGCTCCGTAGCCGTTCACGGGGCTACGCAAGTACGCAGGCAAAAAGATGCCATGCCGTGCTTGCGCTGGTGTGTTTGGGGGACAGAAGCCACACTGGGGCAGAGGTCCTGTCTGCTCTGCAGGGCCAGGCCGAGAGGTGGTTGACGCCACGCCAGCTTAAGCCAGGAATGGTGGTTTGCGACAATGGCACCAACCTCCTCTCCGCCCTCCGACAGGGACAACTGACCCATGTGCCATGTGTGGCTCACGTCCTTAACCTGGTGGTGCAGCGGTTCTTGGGCAGGTACCCGGGCTTACAGGATGTCCTGAGGCAGGCCAGGAAAGTCTGTGTGCATTTCCGCAGATCTTATAATGCCAGTGCTCGCCTGGCTGAGCTGCAAAAGGAGTTGAACCTGCCCAAGAACCGCCTTATATGTGACATGCCCACCAGGTGGAACTCAACGTTGGCCATGCTGCAGCGGCTGCACACGCAGCAGAGGGCCATCAATGAGTACCTGTGCGACTACGGCACCAGGACAGGGTCAGGGGAGCTTGGTTTTTTTTCTCCACGCCAGTGGGGCATGATCAGGGATGCATGCACTGTCCTGGCACCATTTGAGGAGGCCACGAGGATGGTGAGCAGTGACAGTGCATGCATCAGTGACACTGTACCTCTTGTCCACCTGTTGGAGCACACGCTGCGTGGAATAATGGACAGGGCACTTGAGGCAGAACAGAGGCAGGAAGAGGAGGACTTCCTTGCCTCTCAAGGCCCCCTTTACCCAGACAGTGTTCCTTCTGTCCCACCCATCGCACAGGAAGAGGAAGAGGAGGAGGAGGAGGAGGAGGATTGTGTCAGCATGGAGGTGGAGGCTGGCACTCAGCATCATCAGCAGCAGTCTTTTAGGGATGATTTACAGTCCCAAGAAACCAGTGGACTTGTACGTGGCTGGGAGGAGGTGACTGCGGATCATGTCGTCCTTAGTGACCCAGAGGACTCCGGAGCGAATGCCTCAGCAAACCTACGCTGCATGGCCTCCCTGATCCTGCAAAGTCTGCGGAAGGATCCTCGTATTCTTCGGATCAAGGAGAGGGACCATTACTGGCTGGCCACTCTCCTTGATCCACGGTACAAGGGTAAGGTTGCGGACCTTATGTTACCTTCGCAGAGGGAGCAGAGGATGAGACAACTCCGGGAGGCCTTGCAGAAAGGTCTGTGGAACGCGTTCCCAGAGACTGGGAGGTTACAAACTCCTGGTCCTGGACAACGAGTTGCTGAGGCTTCGGCCAGTCAAAGAAGGAGCCGTGGGGAAGGTGGCCGTCTGACCGATGCGTTCAGACAATTCTTTAGTCCGCAGCCCCAAAGTATGATCGGTTCCAGCAACCATCGCCAGCGTCTGATAAACATGGTGCAGGAATATCTAGGGGCAAGGTCAGACTTGGACACCTTCCCCACCGAAAATCCTCTGGCTTACTGGGTCTTGAGGATGGATCACTGGCCAGAGCTTGCACAGTATGCAATTGAGCTACTGGCCTGTCCTGCATCCAGCGTTCTTTCGGAACGCACATTCAGTGCTGCTGGAGGATTTGTCACGGATCACAGGGTGCGCCTGTCCACCGACTCGGTTGATCGACTGACTTTCATCAAGATGAACCAGTCTTGGATCACCACCAGCTACCACACACCTGATGCTGATATAACAGACTAATTGATTTTAACATGTCACATCCCTTCAAGACTGATGCTGATGCTGAGTGCCTGTGCTGTTATGTTGACTGGCTATCCTCCTCCTCCGAGTCCTCAATGATACGATTGATGATGATAGCTTGGAAGATCATTTTTGTTTATGGGTGCCGCCACCAGTGGCTAAGGCCCAATTTTTCAGCCCCTGTTTAACAGGGGCATGTAATTACAATTTTTGAAGCAATAATTTGCAACAGGGCTCATTGCTGTGCTCCAAGTACAGTATCTGTGAGGGGTTGGAGTGTTGTGGCACCAGTGCCTAAGGCCCAATTTTTCAGCCCCTGTTTAACAGGGGCGTGTCATTACAATTTTTGAAGCAATACTTTGCAACAGGGCTCATTGCTGTGCTCCAAGTACAGTATCTGTGAGGGGTTGTAGTGTTGTGCCACCAGTGCCTAAGGCCCAATTTTTCAGCCCCTGTTTAACAGGGGCGTGTCATTACAATTTTTGAAGCAATACTTTGCAACAGGGCTCATTGCTGTGCTCCAAGTACAGTATCTGTGAGGGGTTGTAGTGTTGTGCCACCAGTGCCTAAGGCCCAATTTTTCAGCCCCTGTTCAACAGGGGCATGCAATTACAATTCTTGATCTAATAATTCACAGCAGGGCCCATTGCTGCACCCACCAAGAGTAACTGTCAGGGCTTACAGTGTTGTGGCACCAGCACCACCATCAAAGGCCCAATTTTTACTACCACTGTTCAACAATTATATGTAATTAAAATTCCTGATATAATAGTTGACAGCAGGGCGTTCCAGCACCAACCAAGAGTAACTGTGAGTGCTTACAGTGTTGTGCCAACACCAACAACTAAGGGGCCTATTTCTGCAGAGTATATACGGCAGGTCCCTACTTTCAAACATCCAACTTACAAACGACTCCTACTTGCAAACGCAAGAAGACAACAGGAAGTGAGAGGAAATCTACCACTAGGAAGGAAAATTCTCTCCTGTAAGAATAAATATGGGAGAAAGGTGTCTCCTCTGTACTGATGCTTTATCAGCAATCCTTGTTTCAAGAAAAACACCACATTTCAAAAACAGTTGTCATTGGGACGGAAAGTGAGGTGAAATGTTCTGAACAGGGGCACAGACAGCAAAACAAATGTTACAGGGGTGATAACCCTTACCTATGTTTTCCAAAAAGTTTAAAAATAGATTTTTGGGCTGGAGCTACACTTCAACAATGTACCTGTTCAAAATTACAAACAGATTCTACATAAGAACAAACCTACAGTCCCTGTCTTGTATGCACCGCCTGTATACGGCTGTTCAGAGTATATAGGGCCTTTTTTATTTTATGTGCGGGGTTCCCCTTAATATCCATACAAGACCCAAAGGGGCTGGTAATGGGCTGGGGTAGGGGGGGGGGGGGTCATGGGGTAGCTATGCCATTTTTCTTAAAGATTTTCATCCATATTACCGGGACCAGACATTACATTAAAGCCGCAAGCAGTTTTAAATGGCTTTTTTTTCCTTTAGAAGTGTCATTTTGTGCAGGGACAGTTCTAAACACGGGAAACACGTGGCACTTCACAGGCATACTTTAGACACCCCCCAGGTACGATATTTAAAGGAATATTTGACTTTTTTTTTTTCACTTTATGCATCATTAAAATGACTGCTCCCGAAAAACGACCGTTTTTAAAACTTCTTTTTGCATTGATACATGTCCCCTGGTGCAGAACCCGGGTTCCCAAACCCTTTTTAGGACAATAACATGAATAATAGTTGTTATAATTAGCACTTTAGAATTCGAACGTTCGCATCCATTGTATTTAATAGGGTTCTAATGTTCGTACGAACTTTCGGTCCGTTCGCGGGTTCTGGTGCGAACCGAACCCGGGGGTGTTCGGCTCATCACTACACAGAACATGGAAATGCAATTCTTTTAGTAAATATAAACGGCTAAATACCTTTTCTCATTAGCAGTATATAGCAGTATTGTGACTTTTATCAGTGTCTGGTTAAAGCTTGTAGGAGGAGTTTTAATTCTCCTCTGACTGTCCTATGAGGCTGCATGACCCCTGACCCTCTGTCTGGACTGTGCTGATTACATACATCCTTCCTCCCCCCCACAAAAAAAAAAAAAAACTCTAGCAATACACACCAATCTGAACATGTGCAAAGTCCTGAGACCCGATTTGGCCGGGAGTCCTTTGACCCGATTTGGCCGGGAGTCCTTTGACCCGATTTGGCCGGGAGTCCCGAGACCGGATTTGTCCGGGAGTCCCGAGACCGGATTTGGCCGGGAGTCCCGAGACCGGATTTGGCCGGGAGTCCCGAGACCGGATTTGGCCGGGAGTCCCGAGACCGGATTTGGCCGGGAGTCCCGAGACCGGATTTGGCCTGGAGTCCCGAGACCGGATTTGGCCGGGAGTCCCGAGACCGGATTTGGCCGGGAGTCCCGAGACCCGATTTGGCCGGGAGTCCCGAGACCCGATTTGGCCTGGAGTCCCGAGACCGGATTTGGCTGGGAGTCCCGGGACCGGATTTGGCTGGGAGTCCCGAGACCGGATTTGGCTGGGATTTCTGAGACCCGATTTGGCCGGGAGTCAACGCGACTGCCGGGACTCAGGAGGAGATGCAGGGGGGAAGCCACAACCTGGAATGAATGAAAATTTGCTGTTGTAACACTGATCCTCCTCCCGGCCAATCAGGAAGTGGTTTGTGGCACCCGCCACCCGATTGGCTGAAAGGATAGGTGATTCTATTGGACGCCTAGGAGGAGGAGGGAGGAGACGCAAATCAGAAGCCGCCGTGATGCAGAGGAGTAGGAGATGCCCGCCCGGAGCTGCCCCTCCCAGAACATAGATGGGGTAAGTGCTGGGTGACCGACCAAACGCGAGACCCCCGGGGAGGGTGGTTGTTTGCCGCCTCCCCCCCAAAAACGAAAAACACCAGCTGCCACTGCTTCTGTCTGGACAGTGCTGATTACATGCATCCCCCCCCCCCAAAAAAAATAGCAATACACACCAAACTGAGCATGTGCAGAGTGCCTCCTAGAGCTGTGTACTTTAAGCAGATGGATTGGGGACAGTGGATCAAACAGCCTTTTTACACAATGCGGAGGATTAACCCCTTAGGTTCCACAGTGAGTATAACAAGCATGATATACTGCATATACACACTGATTTTACTGTTGTGGGTTTAGTAACACTTTAAAGCCGAACTAAAGTTCCTCTATAAGAAACAGTGAGCAGGCTTTCTTTGCAGAGGAGACATACAAAAAAGTGCCCCTGCCTGCCCTCTGTTTAACCCAGCACTGTAAACTGAGCTGTGCATGTGCAGCGCAGCTTACAGTGCCAGGCTGGTCTCTGAGTGCCGGCATGAGAAGCTGCTGTGCATGCACAGGAGTGCCGTCACCCCCCGATGGCCAGTGAAGAGGCCCTAAAACTGACACTTAGAAAAAGATGCCGGTGCCGGCGAGGAACCACTGGACAGGTGAGTATTAATACCTTGAGCTTTGATTTCAAAGGCGCATGTCAGTGCAACTTCAGGTGCGACTTGGCTGACATGCTGTAAACAAGACTCTTCGCTGAAACATGTTAACAGTTACTTTGTACTTGGTGATTATGGAATAAAGAATTTGGATGGACTCCAGAGTGCGGGATCTTTCCATATATCCATTGGCTGACATCTGTACAATTTCATACACGGATGTCTATGCAAGTCGCATCTCGACAAAAGTAGTGCAGGAAATACTTTTCAGACGGGTGAGGCACCGCAAAGTCGCACCGCTTTGAACAGTTCCATTGCTGACATAAGGGGGCGAATTGTCATGAGATTTGGACCTGTCGGTGTGAAGGGAGATTAAGTTCCACTTATACACCCACAAGGGCCACGTTTGTCTGCACAGGGAAGTACAGTTCTTCTGTCCCCGTCACAGCCGCTGCTCCCAGTTTGACATTGGTGTGGTGCGGGTCCCCGAACACAGGCGTGGCCCCTCCACGGGCGTACGCTTAGGTATGCTTGTGTTAACGAGTTCCAAAGGGAACAAAAGAAAAAAACTGGTATTTCTATAATATCAGGACTAAAAAACGTGGACGGTCCGCTTGTCTGCCCCCCCTCCCCCGCTGCCACATTTGGCACCTTTTGGGGGGTGGGGGTACCTGGTTTTCACAGGTACTGCTCCCACTTCTGACTCACATCGCCGCAGCAAACTGAGCCGGAAGTTCACCCCCCTCCTTTCCCCCGCGGCCTTCTGGGACACTTCACAGGTCCCAGGAGACCGCGGACAATTCACAAATTGCAGCACGCTTCACGCATGCGCAGTAGGAAACCGTCCCCAAGGCTTCACTGCCGGGTTCCCTTAGTCAGTGCGGAGGCGCCAGCACCCGATAGCTGATTGAAGAATCGGTTTGGGTGAGGACACCGCTGGTTCCCTGGACAGGTAAGTGTCCTAATAATAAAAGTCAGCAGCTACAGTATTTGTAGCTGCTGAATTTAAATTTTTGGGGGAAAACTGGAGCTCCTCTTTAACTACTTCTCTACCGGGCACTTAAACCCCCTTCCTGCCCACGCCATTTTTCAGCTTTCAGCGCTGTCACACTTTAACTGACAATCGCACAGTCGTGTGACGTGGCTCCCAAACTAAATTTGCGTCCTTTTTTTCCCCACAAATAGAGATTTCTTTGGGTGGTATTTGATCACCTCTGCGGTTTTTTTTTTTTGCGCTATAAACAAAAGAGCGACAAGTTTGAAAAAAAACATAATATGTTTTACTTTTTGCTAGAATAAATATCCATTTAAAAAAAAAAATTTCCTCAGTTTAGGCCGATACGTATTCTTCTACATAATTTTGGTAAAAAAAATCGCAATAAGCGTATATATAGCGGACACATCGGACACTTTTGACACATTTTTGGGACCATTCACATTTATACAGCGATCTGTGCTATAAAATTGATTACTGTATAAACATGACTGGCAGGGAAGGGGTTAACACTAGGGGGGAGGATCCGCCCCGCGAACCTCCGCTTGCTCTGCGGGAATCGCTCCGTTGATCCCCGCTGAGCCGGCGAATGACAGGGCGGTCCCCGCACACTGTGCAGGGACCGCCCTGTCAGATCTCCGCTCTCCCCTATGGGGGGATCGGATGAATACGGACCGTCTGTCTGTGTCCATCCGATCCGCTCTGCAGACGGATAGAAAAATAGGATTTTCCTCCGTCTGCAGAAACGGGGGATTGCGGACACGGAGGAGATCGGGTGTCAGCGGATGTTCATCCACTGACACCCGCAATCTCATAGGGACCAATGTACAGTATGTCCCTTTTTCATCCGTAAACGGTGTGAAAGGGGCCTTAAATGTGTTTCCTTTTAGTGATTCTTACTGTGGGGGGAGGGGACTGACTGGGGGAGGTGACCGATGGTTGTCCCTATGTACAAGGGACACACCATCGGTCTCCTCTCCCTGACAGGACGTTTACACACACAGATCCACGATCCTTCTCGGTTACTGGGCAATCGCGGGTGCCCGGTGGTCATCGCGGATGCCGGGCACGCGCATCGGGTGCCCAGTGACGCGGCGGGTGCGCACGCGCGCCCCCTAGTGGATTTTAAAGGTCATATGACGTCCGCCCAGGATAACAGTGTCTTCCTGCCGCCGTCAATTGACGGCAGCCGGTTGACAACTGGTTAACAATTGGTATAGTGCCATCATATGCCATGGCACGGCAAAAAGTGATACAAACATAAGGGGGTGGATTTACTAGGCAAATAGAATGTACACTTTGGAAGTGCAGTTGCTCCAGAGCTTAGTAAATGATGGGGAGTTCCATCAGCCAATCAGAAATAGCCTTATCTGGGCTCTCTATGGCAGAACATTACATAGAGATACCTAAAATACGAATACATTGGGTTTGATCCACTAAAGGCAAATAGACCGTGCACTTTTAAAGTGTGATTCACTCTGCAAGGACATTTTCTCCAGAGCTTATGCGGTGAAGCTCTGTTGACTGCCATCATCCAATCACGTGCAAGCAAAAGTGCTGTTTTTTTATTTTTTTATTTTCCTTGCATGTGATTGGGTATTCATTGTAAATTGGAGTTTCACCTTATTTACTAAGCTCTGAAGCATCTGCACTTGTTGCAACGTGCATAGTCGTTGTGCCTTTTAGTAAATCCGTCCCCAAGTGTCAGTGTCAGACAATGGAGAAGGAAGCAGTGCTGGATTAGTAATTTGCATATAAAATGACACTTTGGAGTTGATTTACTAAAGGCAAATAGACAGTGCACTCTGGAAGTGAAATAAAAAAAAGAAAAACGAATAGAAGGACTTGGATGAAAAGCACAGAAAGAAAACAATTGCTTTAGTTATATGAAGAGAAGTCGGAGGAAGCTGTGGCTCCGTTTGTCCACCCTTTTCAGCAGTGGCAGCCCGTCCATTAGGGGCGCCCCCCCCATCCATGCGTCCGGCCCCCTAATCTACATTCGGGGCGCGGGACGCATGGATTCCAATGGGGGGGGGGCAGTGTTTTTTTTTTTAAGAACGTGATTAGAGCCAGAGGCTCTAATTAGCTTTAAAAAAGGGTGGGCTCGGGGCGCGGAGCACTGTGCTCCGAGCCCACCCAGTTGTGTGACAATAGCGAATGAATATCCGCTAATGTCTTCCTGCTTCTCTTCCCAGCTAATCAGGAAGCGTGTCCTGAGACCCGATTTGGCCAGAAGTTGAAGCAGCCGCCGGGACTGAGGAGGAGATGCAGGGGGAAAGCCGCGAGCTGGAATGAATGAATATTCTCTATTGTATCACTGATTCTCCTCCCGGCCAATCAGGAAGTGAGTCCTGACACCCGTCACCCTAAAAGGACAGGCAATCCTTTTGGACGCCTGGGAGGAGACGGCAGCCCGTCGCCCATAGAAGCGCTGCCCACCCGGAGCCTAGATGTAATATTATATACATTATACAAGGGGCTCTTGTCATGCTCAGCTCCTGCTTCCTGCTCTGCAGTATTACACAATGGCTGATCCTTATAACACAAGTCTATGAGTCAGCCAACCAACTGAGAACTAGGTGACACAGGGACAATGTCCCCAATGTGGTCACAAACAGAAACGGAAAAAAAAATTGTAAGTCTTCACCTCTTTATGTAAAATTAAAGCTAAAGTTTAACCACTTAAAGACCGCCCCATAGCAGCTACAGGGGGGCTCTCCTGTGCAGAATCATGTGTGTATATATACATGATTCTGCACTTACGCCTGCAGGGGCTGTGCACAAGCCGCCGGAGGGCCACTCATCTGTAGGTGCCGGGCAATGGATGTCCGCCGGCACCTGCTGATTGTCGGTAATACACATAGAACTGAGATCTGCCTATGTAAACAAGGCAGATCTCCGTTCTGACAGGGGGGAGGAATGGATTTTGTGTCTCTGCAAAGCAGGGAATAAAATCCATCAATTTTCTTGGTAAAAGCATCACACATAGTACACATAAACACTGGTTAGGCACACAGTTAAGCTTTTGATCGCCCTAGATGTTTAACCCCTTCCCAGCCAGTGTCATTAGTACAGTGACAGTGCATAATTTTAGCACTGATCACTGTGTCACTGGTTCCCACAAAGTGTCAAACGTGTCAATTTCGTGTCCAATTGTCTGCCACAATATTGCATTTCACATTTCCCAGAAGACTGTGGCCCATTCACAAAGCGCAGAGCGCTTCGAGCATGCTCAATAGGAAACAGGCTGTGAAGCCTCAAGGCTTCGGTGCCATTTTCCCTTGCCAGCAACTGATAGCCAATTGAAGAAGCTCAGGTGAGGACATCACTGGATGTTCTGCCGCTTTCCATCATCCAATCATGTGCAAGCAAAAATGCAGGTTTTTAATTTTTTATCCCTTGCATGTGATTGGGTAATGTAAACTGAAGCTTTACCTCATTTCCTAAGTTCTGGAGCAACTGCACTTGCAAAGTACATAGTCGTTTTGTCTTTAGTAAATCCATCCCAAGGTGTCAGTGTCAGACAATGGAGGAGGAAGCAGTGCTGGATCAGTAATCTGTCTATAAGGTGACAGTGTGTGTCTTGTCAGATAGTGGAGGAGGAAGCAGTGCTGGATCAGTAATCTGTATATAAGGTGACAGTGTGTGTCTTGTCAGATAGTGGAGGAGGAAGCAGTGCTGGATCAGTAATCTGTATATAAGGTGACAGTGTGTGTCTTGTCAGATAGTGGAGGAGGAAGCAGTACTGGATCAGTAATCTGTATATAAGGTGACAGTGTGTGCCTTGTCAGATAGTGGAGGAGGAAGCAGTGCTGGATCAGTAATCTGTCTATAAGGTGACAGTGTGTGTCTTGTCAGATAGTGGAGGAGGAAGCAGTGCTGGATCAGTAATCTGTATATAAGGTGACAGTGTGTGTCGGATAGTGGAGGAGGAAGCAGTGCTGGATCAGTAATCTGTATATAAGGTGACAGTGTGTGTCGGATAGTGGAGGAGGAAGCAGTGCTGGATCAGTAATCTATATATAAGGTGACAGTGTGTGTCGGATAGTGGAGGAGGAAGCAGTGCTGGATCAGTAATCTGTATATAAGGTGACAGTGTGTGTCTTGTCAGATAGTGGAGGAGGAAGCAGTGCTGGATCAGTAATCTGTATATAAGGTGACAGTGTGTGTCTTGTCAGATGGTGGAGGAGGAAGCAGTGCTGGATCAGTAATCTATATATAAGGTGACAGTGTGTGTCAGATAGTGGAGGAGGAAGCAGTGCTGGATCAGTAATCTATATATAAGGTGACAGTGTGTGTCAGATAGTGCAGGAAGAAGCAGTACTGGATCAGTAATCTATATATAAGGTGACAGTGTGTGTCAGATAGTGGAGGAGGAAGCAGTGCTGGATCAGTAATCTATATATAAGGTGACAGTGTGTGTCAGATAGTGGAGGAGGAAGCAGTGCTGGATCAGTAATCTGTATATAAGGTGACAGTGTGTGTCAGATAGTGGAGGAGGAAGCAGTGCTGGATCAGTAATCTATATATAAGGTGACAGTGTGTGTCAGATAGTGGAGGAGGAAGAAGTGCTGGATCAGTAATCTGTATATAAGGTGACAGTGTGTGAGTAATCTGTATATAAGGTGACAGTGTGTGTCTTGTCAGATAGTGGAGGAGGAAGCAGTGCTGGATCAGTAATCTGTATATAAGGTGACAGTGTGTGTCTTGTCAGATAGTGGAGGAGGAAGCAGTGCTGGATCAGTAATCTATATATAAGGTGACAGTGTGTGTCAGATAGTGGAGGAGGAAGCAGTGCTGGATCAGTAATCTATATATAAGGTGACAGTGTGTGTCAGATAGTGGAGGAGGAAGCAGTGCTGGATCAGTAATCTATATATAAGGTGACAGTGTGTGTCTTGTCAGATAGTGGAGGATCAGTAAGTTGTATATAAGGTCACACATACTGGTTGGTTTAATAAAGGTAAATAGACTGTATACTCTGGAAATGCAGTTGCTCCAGAGCTTAGTGTCAGTTGGTGTCCGATTGGCCGCCGCAATATTGCAGTCCCGCTATAAGTCACTGATCGTCGCCATTACTAGTATAAAAAAAAGAAAAGAAAATTCCATAAATATATCCCATAGTTTGTAGACACGAGAACGTTCACGTAAACCAATCAATATCACTTATTGGGATTTTTTTACCAGGATCATGTAGCAGAATACATATTGGTCTCTAAATTGATGAAGAAATTAGATTTTTTACAATTTTTTTATTGAATGTTTTATAGCAAAAAGTACAAAATATAAATATATATTTATTTAAATTGATGGTCTTTTTTTGTTTATGGCGCAGAAAAAAACGAAACTCAGAGCTGATCAAATACCACCAAAAGAAAGCTCTATTTGTGGGAAAAAAAGGACGTAAATTTTATTTGGGTACAAGGTGGCGTGCTGCCCGCACAATTGTTAGTTAAAATAACGCATTCAAATAACGAAGGCATTACTTAGGGCAATATGCATGCAAATGCAGCCGTTCTAGTAATGCAAATTCCTCCCCATTGACATCCAACCATAAAGGCCTATTTAGATTTGCATAACCCCTCCCAAGAGCCAGCCCACTGCTTGTATCAGAGAGGTGCACTGAGGCAGGGTGCTGTTAGGGTTTCAGGAAGCCATGTTCAGTACCTTTCAGCCACGCATTGCCTAGAGAAGCACAGAGACCCAGTGATTGAATCACTGGATGTCACATAAGATATGTAATAAAACAGTAAAATATTTATTTCAAAATATCATTAGCATGTTGATGTGAGGGGAGGGAAGGACCGGGGAAGGCAAAACATCAGAAGATTAAACTTCAGCTTTGAATGCCTTTCGTCACGAGCGAGAGAATTCAGCGTGCGGAGTCATTAAAAGCGCGGCGTCTCCCCACCAGCCTCCTAATAGAGCCCCAGAACACCTGACAGATTTCCTTGTGCAGCAAGAGCCAAATTAGCAAGTCATCGCTGAGCTTGTCGAGGAACCAAGCAATTATTATGTTAAAGTCAACGGAAAGCCTAACATTTTGTTTGCACTGTACTAGCAGATTTAGATACACTAACTAATTGAAGACAAACAGCTGCTCACACTTTATAATCAGTTACAGCAAGCAATGGTCATTGGTGTCATTGGGTCTCATTGTTGGTTTCATTAGGAGGAATTGTGCCCCATCATTAGTGTCATTGGGCCCCATTGTTGGTATCATTAGGAGGAATTGTGCCCCATCATTGGTGTCATTGGGCCCCATTGTTGGTGTCATTAGGAGGAATTGTGCCCCATCATTGGTGTCATTGGGTCCCATTGTTTGTTTCACTGGGAGGAATTGTGCCCCATCATTGGTGTCATTGGGTCCCATTGTTGGTTTCACTGGGAGGAATTGTGCCCCATCATTGGTATCATTGAGTCCCATTGTTGGTTTCAGTGGGAGGAATTGTGCCCCATTATTAGTATCATTGGGCCCCATTGTTGGTTTCAGTGGGAGGAATCGTGCCCCATCATTGGTGTCATTGGGTCCCATTGTTGGTTTCATTGGGAGGAATTGTTCCCCATCATTGGTGTCATTGGGTCCCATTGTTGGTTTTATTGGGAGGAATTGTGCCCCATCATCGGTGTCATTGGGAGAAATTGTGCCCTGTCATTGATAAAATTGGGTCCCATTGTTGGTGTCACTGGGAGGAATTGTGCCCCATCACTGGTGTCACTGGGAGGAATTGTGCCCCATCATTGGTGTCACTGGGAGGAATTGTGCCCCATCATTGGTGTCATTGGGTCCCATCGTTGGCTTCATTGGGAGGAATTGTGCCCATCATTGGTGTCATTGGGCCCCATTGTTGGTGTCATTGGTCCCATTGTTGGTTTCACTGGGAGGAATTGTGCCCCATCATTGATGTCATTGGGTCCCATTGTTGGTTTCACTGGGAGGAATCGTGCCCCATCATTGGTGTCATTGGGTCTCATTGTTGGTTTCACTGGGAGGAATCGTGCCCCATCATCGGTGCCATTGGGTTCGTTGTTGGTTTAATTGGGAGAAATTTTTTCCCCATTATTGGTGTCATTAGGAGGAATTGTGCCCCATCATTGGTGTCATTGGGTCCCATTGTTTGTTTCACTGGGAGGAATCGTGCCCCATCATCTGTGTCATTGGGTCCCGTTGTTGGTTTCACTGGGAGGAATTGTGCCCCATCTTTGGTGTCACTGGGAGGAATTGTGCCCCATTATTGGTGTCATTGGGTCCCATTGTTGGTTTCAGTGGGAGGAATTGTGCCCCATCATTAGTATCATTGGGTCCCATTGTTTGTTTCACTGGAAGGAATCGTGCCCTATCATTGGTGTCATTGGATCCCATTGTTGATTTCAGTGGGAGGAATTGTGCCCCATCATTGGTGTCATTGGGAGGAATTGTGCCCCATCATTGGTGTCATTGGGTCCCATTGTTGGTGTTATTAAGAGGAATTGTGACCCATCATTATTGTCATTTTGCCCCATTGTTGGTTTCATTAGGAGGAACTGTGCCCCATCATTCACTGGTGTCATTGTGCCCCTTCATTGGTGTCATTGGGCCCCATTGTTGGTGTCTTTGGGAGGTATTGTGCTCCATCATTGGTGTCATTGGGCCCCATTGTTGGTGTCTTTGAGAGGTATTGTGCTCCATCATTGGTGTCATTGGGCCCCATTGTTGGTGTCTTTGGGAGGTATTGTGCTCCATCATTGGTGTCATTGGGCCCCATTGTTGGTGTCTTTGGGAGGTATTGTGCTCCATCATCGGTGTCATTGGGCCCCATTGTTGGTGTCTTTGGGAGGTATTGTGCTCCATCATTGGTGTCATTGGGCCCCATTGTTGGTGTCTTTGGGAGGTATTGTGCTCCATCATTGGTGTCATTGGGCCCCATTGTTGGTTTCACTAGGAGGCATTATGCCCCATCATTGGTGTCATTTTGCCCCATTGTTCTCATTATGAGGAACTGTGCCCCATCATTCACTGGTGTCATTGTGCCCCTATATTGGTGTCATTGGGCCCCATTGTTGGTGTCTTTGGGAGGTATTGTGCTCCATCGTTGGTGCCATTGGGAGGAACTGTGACCTTCATTGGTGTCAGTGAATAATTGCACCCCAAGGGCCGGATAAAAGCAAGCAAAGGGCCCCCGGGCCGCAGTTTGGAGACCTAGAATCTAGATAAGGGACTCTGAAAATTTGGCATTTTCAGAAGGAGGCCAGCAATGGGAGCCTCCATATGTTTCTCAGTACTGGGTTCCTTTAAGAAGTTGACACGCGAGCGAGGAAGCGATCTTCTGGTGAAAGGCTGTTTATAAGATGTGTACAAACTCTTCTGTTTGCTCAGCTTTTATTTGTGGATTTCTTTTTTTCCTGGAAACTCCACATTCCTCCCGCCATCAATGAACTGAGGAGTGACTCGCCAAGAAAATGCTTCTAATCTGATCCCTGAAAACCTTTCCCTTTCTAATTGTAAGTGGAAATGTCCGGACCGCAGGCTTCTTATTATCTATCGTATTAGTGTGAGAGATCTGAACTTCTCAAACACCCTCCTATCATCCTCCATTGGGACTTGTAGTATTTGTTGTTTTGTTACTTCTTCTATTTGTTGTATTTGTTGCTTCTTTGTATCCAAGTCATTATGTGAAATAGCGCAGATCTATAAAAAGCGTGACACAGCGAGAGAAAACAACCCGACCTTTACAAATTCCAAGAATTTCTTTATATTGTTATTCATTTCTACAGCAAGTAGAAGACAAGACTAAAGCTGCCCATAGATTAGTCCTTTTTCATTCGGCTGATTTCCCCATCCACAATTCAAGGTGGATGGAGAGAATACTCCCAACTGAACCTTTGTATTCTGACAGTGGGGAGACTCCCCCGCCATTAGAATACACAGATCAGCACTGCCGGATATAGTCTGCAGGGCTGATCGAGTGAGGGAAAACCTGACAGTGTGATTGTAGAGAAGTCGATCGATAGATTGACTTTTCTACAACCTCTCTTCCCATACATGGATCACACATGGCCCAAACCATTCACCTCCATCTCTGTATCAGAGCTTACACTCTAATGTCCCCACAACAGTCACGCACTATTATTATTATTATACTTTTATATAGCTCTGATATATACTCCAGTGCTCCAAAGACTGAGCCAGTCACATGTCTCTGGGTCAGAGGAGCTTACACTCTAATGTTTCCACAACAGTTACCAACTATTATTATGATTATAGAAAAAAAATCACCCCCTTTAAAATAATCCCATTTTGTTGCTTTGCAGCCTGAAATGAAGACAGACACAGTTTTTGTTTTATCCAGCTGTATTTACTCAGTGCTACTTATAACATCCAAGTGAAAGATATAACACCAACATCTCAGAAAAAAACAAAAAAAATTAAATAAAACAGAATCACTGAGTTGGAAAAAGGATCACCCCCCCCTTATGTCAGTATTTTGTTGAACCACCTTTTGCTTTAATTCCATTCTTTAGTCTGTTGGGATTTGTCTCCACTAACTTTTCACATCTAGACTTTGCAATATTTGCCCACTCTTCTTTGCAGAACTGCTCAAGTTCCGTTAAAGTTGATGGTGACCGTTTGTGGACTGCAGTCTTGTAGTCATTCCACAGATTTTCAATGGGGTTTAAGTGGCTTGTAAAGGTTCATGTTTTTTCACCTTAATGCATCCTATGCATTAAGGTGAAAAAACATCTGACGATTACCGGCCCCCCAGCCCCCCGTTTTACTTGCCTGTGCCCTGGAAAGTCCCGCGTCGCAAACGCGCTCGATCTCTGCCCGGGCTTCTCGGCTCTTCATTGGATAGATTGATAGCAGCGCAGCCATTGGTTTGCGCTGCTGTCATTCAAATCCAATGACGCGGGGGGGGGGGGGTGGGACCGAGTCATACACTCGGCGACTATGGACGCCAAGTGTATGACACGGGAGCGCGCCCGCAAGGTAACCCCCTCGGGAGAGAGCTTCCCAGAGGGGGTTAGCTTTTGCGGGGAGGAGCCGAGAGAGCCGCTGAAGGACCCCAGAAGACGGCGTTCAGGGCCACTTTGTGCAAAACGAGTACCACAGTGGAGGGAAGTATGACATGTTTGTTGTTTTAAAAAAAAAAAAATTTAACCACACAGGGGCGACTCCAGATGCGACTTCAGGTCGCCCAGAGTTGCCCCAAGTCGCGCTATTTTTAAAACTAATTGAAGTGCATGGAGATGTTTAAATGTACACGAATGCAGTCGCTCCGACTTCAAAAAAGGTTCCTGTACTACTTCAATCAGACTTCTAGGTGACCTGTAGGCAACTTGTACCCATTGATTTCAATGGAAGTCGCTTAGAAGTCTGATCACTGTTCATTTTGAAGGCAACTTTACAGGAAGCAGAAAGGAATTTACCCAGAAGCCACAAGGAATTTACTTCAAGTCGTGTTGTTAATGACCACAAGTCGCGCTGAAGTCTCCTCCAAGTCTCGATGTTATTCATGCTCAAGTCGTGTCTGAGTTGCTTCTGGAAGTCGCGCTGGAAGTCGTGTTGCCCCAGTGTGAACCGGCTCTTAGTATCACTTTAAGTCTGGGCTCTGACTAGGCCATGAAAGGACATTCACCTTTTTCTCCTTCACCCTGCTGTGTGGTCATTTTTGCTGTGTGCTTTGGGTCATTGTCTTGTTGGAAGTTAAACCTTCTTCCCATTGACAACTTTCTGGCAGAGGGCAGCAGATTTTCCTCAAGATTTTGAAGTTACTTTTCCCCATCCATTTTTCCTTCTATCCTGACAAGTGCTCCAGTCGCTGCTGCAGAGGAACACCCCATAACAGGATATTACCACCTCCATTCTTTACTATAGGAATGGTGTTATTTGGACAACACCAAACAATATGTCTGGCGGAATTCAATACAGCTCACCATCCAATTAACACCATTCCTACAGTAAAGCATGGAGGTGGTAATATTCTGTCTAAATCTCCCTTGTGTCTAAAACCTGATTTGGGTTCAAATCGCACTCCAGAGGCTACTGACAGGCATGAGAAAGCAATGTGACGCCTACTCACCGCCTGTTTTAACCCCATTTTTGCTGACACGTTCATTGCAAGCAATTGCGGGATATTTCCAGTGCTTCTCCATATGCTTAAATGTGTAGTGTTCAGTGGGTAAGCTTCGGCAGGCAGTGTTTGGCGGGCAGTTAGCTCACTACAAGTCAGGGGAACTTTGCCAAAGCCCGCTGGGCTCCCCTGCCAGAACACACCGGTCAGTGCTCTCAGCCATTGGCTGAGAGTGCTGATCAGATGCTGATTGGCAGACTTTCTTTGGTTATGCTACTTCGAAGCCGGACGAACGGCAGTCTTCTGTCGGACCGACTGCCGTACACATAGGCATAATGTCCATCGGTTTGTATTGAACCGGCTAATACCACCTGATTTTTGGCCCGTGTGTACAGACCTTAACGTAGAACCATAGGTAAAACGTTTTTTTTTTTCCATTTTGGATCTAAGTAAGGGAAGTTCATGACCACTGTCATTTTATTGGTTGCTTTCTGTGTACCATTAGGGAGATTGCTCTTCACTTCCTGTCCCATAACCAGAACAGGAAGTGAAGGGAAATCCCTGCAAATTAAGAGAATCCTTAGGGGACCCCCAGGTCACCAGAACTAGTGTCCCCATGGGAAGATTTGCTCTAGTACTTTTCTGGGGACAACCCAAAATTTGGGATTTTCTTATACTCTCACTTTCAGTGATGGTAAACTGGACAAATAGAGAGGGTGAGTCTCCTTAGAGAGGGGAACAGACAGCAATAAAAACTGACAGGTGTTCTAATCCATCTCCACTCTATCCAAAACAAAAACAAAAACTTTTGCCTTTTAGGTATCCTTTAACCACTTCAGATCCGCGCTATAGCCGAAAGACGGCTGCAGCGCGGACCTGAACTGCCGGGAGGGCGTCCCTGGATGTCCTTGTGTTTACTTCCACAATGCGCGCCGGTAGAGGCGTGCATCGCGAAAAAGCTGTGCACGCTGTGTCACGCGGGTGCCGATGCGCGTGCCCTGCGGCCGCAGAGCCACGGACGTGGATCTCTGTGTGTAAACACAGAGATCCACGTCCTGTCAGGGAGAGGAGACCGATGGTACATAGGGACAACCATCGGTCACCTCCCCCAGTCAGTCCCCTCCCCCCACAGTAAGAATCACTCATGAGGGAACACATTTAACCCCTTCCTCGCCGGTCGAGTGTTAACCCCTTTCCTGCCAGTCACATTTATACAGTAATCAGTGCATTTTTATAACACTGTTCGCTGTATAAATGTGAATGGTCCCAAAATAGTGTCAAAAGTGACCGATGTGTCCGCCGCAATATCGCAGTCCTGACAAAAATCGCAGATCACCGATATTACTAGTGGAAAAAAAAAATGTCATAAATCTATCCCCTATTTTGTAGGCGCTATAACTTTTGCGCAAACCAATCAATAAACGCTTATTGCGATTTTTTTTTTTTACCAAAAATATGTAGAAGAATACGTATCGGCCTAAACTGAGAATTTTTTTTTTTTAATTGGGATATTTATTATAGCAAAAAGTAAAAAATATTGTCTTTTTTTTTCAAAATTGTCGCTCTTTTTTTGTTTATAACGCAAAAAATAAAAACCGCAGAGATGATCAAATATCACCAAAAGAAAGCTCTATTTGTGGGGAAAAAATGATAAAAATGTCATTTGGGTACAGTGTTGTATGACCGCGCAATTGTCATTCAAAGTGCGTCAGTGCTGAAAGCTGAAAATTGGTCTGGGCAGGAGGGGGGTTTAAGTTAAGGTGACCAGATTTTTTAAATGAAATCCGGGGACATATTTTTTATTTTATTTACTAGTAATGGCGGCAATCAACGACTTTCTGCCCATCGCCGCCACGCGCTTCACAGCCTGTCAAGTCTTACTCTCCGGGCCCCGGCTACTACTGGGTGGGGAGAGGAGGAAGGTCACTCCACCAGGGAAGGCAAGGAGATAAACAGGCAGGCGGCTGGCTGGGACTTGAGCCAAGGCAGAAGAACATGTGAGCGGAGCTGAATGGACTTGCGTCCGAAACTGAAGAAATATTCCCTCCGCTCCGACCAGCACATGATCATCAAAAAGGGGCACAGATAATGGAAAATAATACACCCCCCTAAGCTAGTAGGAGCGGCAGAGCGGGGGGGTGTGTAATTCAGATTTTTTTTTTTTTATTCTGCACTGACTGTCTTTGAAATTGCCCCAGCCACTGTTCAAATCCAATCCGGGGACAAAACCGGGGACAGATTTGGTCCGGGGACAGTGTCCTCAATCCGGGGACTGTCCCCTGAAACTGGGGATGTCTGGTCACCCTAATTTAAGTGCCCAGTAAGGAAGTGGTTAAGTCTCAGAAATTTGACAACAGGATCTGTATATTTTTCACGTGGCGGGTTGCTTCGTGTTTTATAATTAGCACTTTAGTGATTTTGATCTACTTTGTTGTCTATATTTAATAAGTTTGCAGTTCTCAGACAGAAGGGTTAATGCTGACCTCGGCAGATCAGTTCCTTATATTGTAGCGAGACTTGGAAGCATGGCTGCGATAAACTCCTTACAATGGCACTAACAATGGAAGGAACTCGGGGGAGAGATTTACAGGAAATTCAATCTTCTGCACAGGGCCCAAGCAGAGCAACTCCCAGGAACCACGAGTCCCAGCATACTTGGCAGTATTTCAATTATGTAAGGTAAGTTTCCATATATGGTGAGAGGGGGTCATACTCTGGTCTTGTTAGGGGATTGCATTGCATGCCTCTCTACTTTAGAACAGAAGAAGGGACATTTTATGGAGATAGGGACCTGGCTAGGGTTAAAGCTGACACTGGCACATTCACCTATTGCTGAATGCCACCTCCGCTCGGATGTACCCAGGGGCTCCCCTGCATTCTTAAGGAGGTTCTGAGTCAGTTTCCCTCTGTTCACACTCCAGACACCAAGCACCGACCTGCTGATCTGTCCAGTTACAGCTCCCCGGAGAACAGACCTGGGCCACCAAAGAGGATGAAGTGCCCCAACTGGCACCAGCCTTCAGCAGCTCCACAATACACGCTGATTGGCTCTAATGTGATTGCCCAAAGTGCTGATTAGTGGCTTCCAGGGAGGGGAGTGTGTTACCTAACATAGGTGCAGTCGCCGCCTTTTGATAGTTCCAATAGTGTAGTTTGAACAGTGCGTTTAGTGCACACAGTCCCTGTTTTGCTCTGGTGAAGAGGGGGGACCCTTGAAATGCACTAGCGTCTGTAGGACTGTGTGATATCTTTCTAGTCCATCTTGAGGCATGCACATTGGTTGTGGTCGTCGTTTTAGAGATTTGTGGTGGGCATGTTGTGTCCTGCCATTTCTGAATACCTACTTTTATCTTTGGAAATAAATGTTGTCTCAGTTAATGCACAAGGCTGGTGCCCCCTCTTTTGTTCTTTTACATATAGTCCCAGTATAGAACCTGCAGTGCCCACCTATTTCACATGCAGTTACACTCAGCAGTAGTGCAGAACATAGCCTCGATCTACGGGATGCTAGGATTTTGTAGAAATTCCAGGACAGTCCCGCAGAATCCGGGACAATAGCAAGATATTCTTATATTATACTGTATGGGGTCCTTCACCCATGACATCTGACTTTCTGAGATGGCAAAGTGGGACATCTTTCAGCATAAAGCATGCAGGCAAATGACGCCATGATCCCTGGTAGGCAGACCATGACCGATTGTACACAAACATTTTTATTTACACGCATGGTGCTTTTTCTTTCCACTATTATATACTGGCTTTTCAAAATAACAAAAGCAGTAATTAATAATTTTTAATGAAAGGTTTAGTGTTTTTGGTAGGTAAAGACATAGTCCCTACACCTTTTGTAAAAATGTAGTAAATTCACCAACATTAAAATATTATAAAAAGTACATTTCCAAACTTTTTGCATTGAGGCATGAAGAGCATTGCAACTGCGATCAGTGTTTGGTAGGTGCAATGTAGAGGCTCTTGCATTGTTTTCCCCTATCCTCAGGTCTGTAAGGAGGTACAGACCTTATGCTATGGGGCTGTAGGAAGTTCTGAACTATCTACAATTGCTGTGATGTCACCGGCCCGGTGCGCTCTGCTGAGTCCCTCTGCCGTGGTGGTGATTTATTTATTCATTCATAGGTGTGCGCAGACTATGGCATTAGGGTGTGCCCCCCTAACCTCAAATACGCATGCCTTTCTCTGCAGCCTCATTTGCATGGAGCAGTAAATGAATGGGAAATGCTCTGTGCTGAGTGGCTTCCTTTTTGTTCACAAACTGAAGCATAGTAAACATAATTTACTATGCTTCAGTAATGAATGGACACAGTGAGCGAGTGTTTTCACTTAGAAAAGGAAGGGGCTGGTAAATTTCATATTTACTAGCCCCCTCCCTCCCTTTATATCCTAAAACATCCCCCGCAGCAGTGAGAAGAGAGGAGGGACAACAGCAGCACTGCATGGATCAACGGGGGGCCCAGGCAATAGAGGGAGCCAGCACCTCTCATAGCCAGCACCTCCCCTGCGCACACCTATAAATTTACTACAGGTACTTATACAGCACCATCATTTTACGCAACATATATACTGTATTTTGTACATTCACATCAGTCCCTGCCCTTAAGGAGCTTACAATCTAAAGTCCCTAACTCACATTCATACCTGCACATACTATTTAGACAGGTGCCAATTAACCTATCTGCATGTCTTTGGAGTGTGGGAGGAAACCCACACAGGCACAGGGAGAACATGCAAACTCCAGGTAGGTAGTGCTGTGGTTCGGGTTCGAACTGACAACCCTAATGTTGCTGGATAGAAGTGCTAACCACTTAGCCACTGTGCTGCCCAGTGTACAGAGTGGAGCCATGCACAGCCACTCAGAATTAATAAAATAGCAACAATTTATAATAAGAAGCACCCCTCAATTCAGGTAAGGGGGAGTCTGGAATTGCGGGGGCGGTGTATGCGACCATGCTTCATGTTACCCTCTAAATATAGATATAGCATGAAATATGGCCTAAAAAGCAAGGTTAGCTTTTAAATGTTACATTTTTATGGAGTCCTATACATTTGTAGAGAAATAGGGGCTGAGGGATTTCGGAGAGGTACAGCCCCCCCCCAAAAAAAAGGGACAGCCACTACCAATGCCCCCTTGCCTGTTATATATGCAAGGGTTGTAGTGTGGATGGTGTGCACTGTTTGGAATTCGCTTGGTGTAGAGGTTGGCAGGATCCACCCAGCTCTCTAACACACCCTGAGACTGTAATAAACGTCCTTCCTATGGAAAAACACCTAGAAGACAGGCCGAGTCCTGCTCAGTGCAGAATGAAACGTTACAACCATTGTAGAGAAAATGCTGGGAGCGATCATTACCCGCTAACATCTCCTAGGAAGCCTCGCTTCCTGTCTTGTGTCAGCAAATTATTATCCCAAAATTACAGGGGAATTACAATTGTGTTTTATCTCCGCACACCTCCCCAGCATGAACTTCACATTGTGAATATCTGTATATATTAACCCCGGCAATCCTGGAACCAAGATGTATATGTTCAAATACAACTGATGGGAACCCAAACAGGCAGCGTGCTAATAAAGTGGCAATAATAATAATAAAATAGAAATATGTGTAGAGTGTAAGCTCCTCTGCTGCAAAGACTGATGTGACTGGCTCAGTGCTCTCTGTACAGCACTGTGGAATATGTCAGAGCTATATTTATTTAAATTTATTTTATTTATTACAGGTAGTTTTTTAGCGCCATCATTTACGCATCACTTTACATACATAAATGTATAATAATAACAGTGTGTGACTGCGGTGGTACATTAGAATGTAAGCTTCTCTGGTGCAGACAGATGTAACTGGCTCCTTCTTCTCTGTACAGCACTGCGGTCAGCGGCGGCCTGCCCATTAGGGGCGCACGGGCGCCACCCCCCTATCCATGAGTCCGGCCCCCTCCTCTACATAGGCCATGGATTACAATGGGGGGGGGGGGTTTGAAGCACGTGATTAGAGCCAGAGGCTGTAATAGGCTTTAAAAAAAGGTGAGCTATTGCCATGGGCGTCCGCTGAACTTTTTTCAGGGGGGGCATCATTTTAAGGTCATCCATGCTTGGTCCCTTTTTGACAATGTCATGAAGGGGAGGGGCTTAGTCATTATGACATAAAGCGCAGGCATGCAAAGGTTTGAGAAACCTGATGCAAAAGCTTAATAGAAGGATCAAGCTGCCATTGTCTGATTAGCCATTTCTATTTTTTTTAAACCCCCCCCCCTCTAGCGGCCGAATAGCGCCACTAAAACGATGGTAAAGCGCCGCTAAAACTAGCGACGCTTTACCGATAACGTGGCCAGCTGGCAGTGTGAAATAGCTCTTGAGGATAATTCCGCTTCACTCCATGTCCATATAAATATAGTGTGTCTCCAGGGGGGGGGGGGCAATTGACCCCCCTTGCCCTATGGAGTGGACGCCCATGGCTATTGCCACACTGATCCTCCTATTGGACACCTAGGAGAAGGAGGGCGGAAGCCGCCATGATGCAGAAGAGGACACAGGAGCCACTGCCTGCTCCCTGTAGGATCCCGCAACCTGCCACCCGTAAGCCTGCAACCTTCCGACTGCCCATAGGATCCCGTAACCTGCCACCCGTAGGAGCCAGCAACCCGCCTGCTGCCCGCCCGCCGTCTGTTGGAGCCCGCAACCTGCCCATGGCCGTAGGAGCCCCCAACCCGCCCGTCTGCAACCTAGTAAGTGTCGGGCTTGATGGGTGTCGCAGACCAACCGGGGGGTGGTGGTTGTTTGCCGTCCCCCCCAGAAAAAAAAAACCCCAGCTGCCACTGACTGCGGTATATGTCAAGTTAAATGTTAAAAGTGTAATAATAATAGTGTGTAACTGTAGTGGGGAAATTAGAGTGTAAGCTCCTTTGGTGCACAAACTGATCTGGATGGCTCAGTGTTCTTTGTACAGTACTCCTAAATATGTCTGAGATATATAAATGTATAATAATAAAAGTGTGTGACTGTAGTGGGTACATTAGAGGGTACATTTTGTTTATTGAAAAATCATACAAACATACAGCTTATTATTAAAAACATTTTTACATAAAAATAAATAATAATTAAGCAATAATAACAACTAAACAAAAACAAGCATGCTTACATCAGCAACTTTCTGACAAGATAACATAGAAATAATTTTTTTTTAAAGACAACAAAAACGAGACTACAAACCCACAATCCAGCTAAGAAATATTTTGAGATTTAACTGCCATCAGGATGCTTTAGATACACGCTTCTTAGCTTGCTCCCTACTCGGAGACCCTACACGTTTTATTATTCTCTGTGATTCCTCCTCTATAGAAGTCACCGACTTCTCAGCAGATGAACCCTCAACCTCCAACTCAGAAAACCTCCACCCTCACCGATTCATTACATTCATTTCATTACATTAGAGTGTAAGCTCTTCTATTGCAGAGGTTGATGTGACTGCCTCATTGTTCTCTGTACAGCACTATGGAATAAGTCAGATATATATAACAGCTTTTTTTGACAGAAAAAAAAAACATAAACAGAACTAAATATACAAACCGTATTGCGGTCATGAAGTGTGTGACTGTGGTGGAGAATTAGAGTGTAAGCTTCTCTGGTGCAGAGACTGATGTGGCCCTTGTCTGCCATGTGGCCCTCCTGGCCCAAGGTGTGTGTTACTGCCTGTCTAATTTTCCCGCCTCGGGGCCCGCTGGCCCGAGGCTGTGCACCTACAAAGTAGGCCCAGATGTCCTGTCTGGGGCCTCCGGCTCGGGGGTGGTCCTGTGCTGTCTGTCCTGAGGGAGGAAGCCACTCAATGGAGGAACCGGGGAGGACCCATCCTGGAGAGAACCCAGCGGAAGGCTGGTATCTCGGGAGGAGGCCTGGTGACTTTATTGAAGGATGCATCCTAGCCAAATGCTACCCTGCAGTATCGCCGGTCTGGCTTAAAGGCTCTCATACTGCTCGGCTGAATACTTGCTAAGTCCTTTGGCGGAGGACCAAGTTGCTATTTGTCCACATCGCCCAATCCTGTGGCAGAGGATTGTCTACCTGTTCTACTTTCATCAAGTCTGTGGCAGAGACTTTGGGTCCGTGCTCCACCCCGGTTGCTAGGCCGGTGAGAGAGGTCTATCCGGGTGAGCAACTTCCACTCAAAGGGAAGTGGTTGGTATGTGTACTTTGTTTAGTGTCGTTTTAAAACCTAAAAGTTCCTCAGTGGTCTGCATCATGTGCCTGAACTTCCCCTGACCCTCCGTCCTTTTTCCCTGCAAGTAGGTGTGAAATAAAAGCAAAGAAAAAGGATTTACAACTTGTGTGGACATTAAAGTTTCTCCTGAAGTGTATAGACTCTCATCCCCTAGACAACGAATGGTGGGGTAACGTGCATTGACCCAAATCTAAACCAGCAGCTCCTACGGGGGTAGTGCTACACGTATAATAATAATAGTGTGTGACTGTGGTGTGACATTAGAATGTAAGCTCCTCTGGTACAGAGACTGATGTTAATAGTAATATATTATATCATTTTTTTTTTTTTCCGAAACAGTGTGAGAGATTGTGATTCCTTCTGTATGTTGCAACCCAGTTATAAAACGATTGCTGCTCTTCTCTTTACTGTCAGTTAGGGGGCGCTGGTGTCACTTTCAGTCCAATGAGCCTCTACAGAGAATTGTTAGGATAAGGATGATGCTGTCCAATGTGGTTTTATCAAGCTGTCTGACGGTGGAATCCACTTTTGTTCAGGATCAGAATATGTCATGCATGAAGGATGTTTGTCACATCCAGAGATAGGTCGGGTTTGCTCTGTCGCTGGATGTCGCTCATTTGGTGAAACGCTGCAAATTACAAATCTTAGGTTAGGGCCCCCTGAACACATGAGCACCTAAACATGCAAGCAGTTGTGGAATATCATTGTGGCATTTCAAAGAAAACTTTGTTAAGGTTTTTATGACATTTATCTTTACAATATATAATATCTTATTGTAAAGTGTTGAACATTGATCTCTATACATTAAAATGTATATTAATTAAATAAAATAATTACATTAATAATAATAATAATAGTAAATAATAATTACATTAATAATTAAAATGTTTACATTCAAATTATAATTTTTTCTGACATTTATAGAATAAAGACATCTATCTTTACAGTATACGATATATATGTTGAACATTGATCTCTATTCATTGGCCGTTTTTGCCATCAAGATCAAAGTCTGTTTTTGAATCTGCGATCCTCGGTAGTCACAGCTGGGCTCCCCGTGTAATTATCCTTGTCGAAGTTTGTGGTATTTTTAGCGTACACATATAAATTAAGAGATTGTCGCACTTGTGGCCGCCGTACGACGCCTGGGATGTGGCTGTAGGAATAGTAACAGCGGGGTGTTTCCGGAGCCTAATAATGGGGATCGTAGTAAGATTGTTTAGCAGGGAGGTGATACATTGTAACAAGCAGAGATCATTTAAAGAGCAGGGTAACCCGTAGGAACCAGATTTCAGTTTCCTAATATCAAATGATTGGAATATTAAAGTGGTTGTAAACCTCAGACATGAAATATGAACAATGTATATCCTTCTATAGTGTGTACTTGTCATAGTCCAGAGCACTAAGGCCCCTTTTAACATGGGCGACTCTGTTCTGCAGGACCCGCTTGCTCAGTGGTGGATCGCTCCATTGATCCCCGCTGAGCAGGCGGATGACAGTTGAGCGTAGACGGACAGAGAACTGCTCTCCTCTATGGGGAGATCGGATGAAAACAGACCACTTGTTCGCTTTTCATCCGATCCACCAGACGGATGGAAAATAGGATCTCCAGAGAAGATCTCTTTGGCGGAGAAGATCGGATCGGATAGCAACAGGTGTCAGCGGACATGTCACCGCTGACATCCTTCGCTCCATAGAGGTGAATAGAGTGTCCAATCAGGTCCGCCTGAAAAACTGAGAGGCGGACCTGATCAGGCTGCCCGTGGGAAAGAGGCCTAAGTGTCATTTCTGTCTGCTGTTTCCTTCATCTGTTATGAGCATGAATAACTTATGACAAGTTTTCCTGACACCCAGAGAAAAAATTTGACAAGGGAGGGATCTCCAGCACACAGCTCGTGATTGACAACCTCAGCTCTATTTCTGGAAGGGGGGGGGTGCTCACATTTAGCTCTGCAGTGTGTAGTTTCAGCTCTCCGCACCCTGTTTTCTGACAGCTCAGACAAGCTGTATAAATTCCAGACTTTGAACAGATGTAGAGAAGAGAAGACTGTAGATAAACAGGTACAACTTATCACCAGGCCAGTCACTTCACAGGGTTTACAACCACTTTAATTTGGTTTAGATACTTGAGGTACTGCGCTCCTTGGCCATTGTATGGAGCGTTACTGAATTATGCATAGCTCCCAACTGTCCCTGATTTGGAGAAATGTCCCTCTGTCCCTCATTCCTCCCCATTTGTCCCTCATTTTGGTCTGATCTATATAGTTGTATCTAAAATGCACTTTTCATCTATCAAAAAGTGTTTCCCTGTGCTAAACCTTTCATCCAAATTCTTAATTGCTGCATTTGTCCATTTTAATTTGGCAATTTGGTTAATTCTCCTGTGTCAGGGGGGCGTGTCCTATGCCTACATACAGTTGCGAGTAGGTGTCCCTCATTTCCATCTCAAAATGTTGGGAGGTATGAATTAAGTATCGATATCCAAAAGTCAAAGCAAATGTTTTAAATCTCCTAAAATCTGCTTGATCTTTCATATGATTTTTATGTATACAGTGACCAAGGGCTTATTCACACCACTGCGTACATGGAAAATGGACATGCGTTGGCGCTGCATTCTATTGTGCATTTTTCAAAAGCTTTGTAATGCGTTGTTTTTTTCACTATTTCCTCCCACATCACTTCCAAAGGTGTTAGTGCCCTGCAAAAAAAAAAAAAAAAAATGCAGCATACCTATATTTTTCCCCAATGCACACCAGTGCAATAATTTGATGTGAACTTGGCACATAGACCATAGACAGCAATAGCATTTGTCCTGCCTGTCTTGCTGAACAGAAAATCATCATTCTAGGTGTGAATGTGCCTATAGGGTGGAGCTTCAGGATCCTTTTATATGATTCTGAGCTGTGCAACCTCCTACTCCTGCTCCAGTGTGGGTGAAACTGGTCATACATGGTTAGATATGCATCTGAACTTAAAACAAAATTCTGAAAAATCCTTTGTCGTCAACAAATTTTGTATGAAAAGTCCTTCAAAATTTTGTTCGATTGCCATGCAATGCATAGAACTTTAAAAAGTAACTCCACTCTGGGTGATCTATGTACATTGCAGGAATTTTATTAAATGTTGTTGCAGATTCCTACCGTTTGTTATTCTGAAGAAATAGCTGTTTGTTTGTCTGTGGCCACGTGCGTAGTGAATCTGTATGGTGGTTTTATAATTATCAATAAGTTTCTGCACTTGCAGGGCTCAAATGAGGAAAGTTGCAAGGTCTGCATCCTTTTAGATGTGATTTCCTTTAGGAATATCGCATCAAAAATGAAATTTTTTGGGATGCCCAAAATCTGTCTTGTATCTTAGTGCAGACTTCTGGGAAAACCAGTGAGCCAATCACACACGCAGGAAATGAGATTTCTGGGGAGACGTTCTGTACACTATCTGTGCACAGAACACCTCCAGGTTGCCATTTCGCATTTTACATAAAATTACAGAGGTGCAGATTAAAAAGGAAAAGTTATTTTTAGGGATACTGGATTTTTATTGATGAGTATAAGTAACTATTTTTCGGTCACGGAATACCAAGTACAGATACTTTGCGGTGCAATTTGCGTCCATAGAAAATGAATGGGCACAAATCACACTGCAAAGAACCTCATGCAATTTGAACAGGAATGCGGTGCAATTCCTGTGTGAATCACATGGGGTTTCCCCACCACTCTTGTGTGAACTCAGGCTTGTCATAGTGAATTCACCCTGGGATCACAAAGGAGCGGTGCGAGAAACTGTATGCGATTCAGACAGGAATCGCACGGCATTCCTGTTCAAATTGCATGCAATTTTTTTGCAGTGCAATTTGCGTTCATTTTGTAAGAACGCAAATCGCAACGCAAAGTATTGGGTTTCGGTATCAGGAGCATTTTCACAAGTACTTGTGAAATTACTCAGTATCAGTATCAGTGCATCCCTAGTAATTTTGAATAACATTAAATTGCAATGTTGCAATTGTATACGCTATATTATTATTTTTTATTTTCTTAATTTGCATTTTCTTTCCCACGAAAGTGGAGTCACCCTTTAACATTAAATTTTTAATTGTTACAATAATATACAAATACAATACAAAAAAAATTCTGACTTAGCACCACATTAAAGGGGTTGTAAAGGCTTCTTTTTTATTTTCTAAATAGGTTCCTTTAAGCTCTTGCATTGTTGGTTCACTTACCTTTTAGCCCGGTTCACACAGGGGCGGCACGACTTTGGGGGCGACTCGGCGGCACGATCTCAAGACGACTTGAGACGCCCCCCTGAAGTGATTTGCATAATGACTTCTGTATAGCCTCCAAAAGAAGTACAGGAACCTTTTTCTAAGTCGGAGCGACCTGAGTCGCTCCTATTAGAACGGTTCCATAGTACAGAGCGGGACGTGACTCGTCAGGCGACCGAGTCACCTGATGAGTCGCCCCTATGTGAATCGGGCCTATCCTTCGATTTCCCTTCTAAATGTTTTTTTTCTTTGTCTGAATTTCTCATTTCCTGTTCCTCCTCAGTAAACTTCAGTAAGATGTTGTGACTGACTAAACACGGCTCAGATGATGGTGTGAAGTTTACTGAGGAGAAACAGGAAGTGAGAAATTCAGACAAAGAAAAAAAACATTTAGAAGGGAAATCTAAAGAAAAGGTAAGTGAACCAACAATGCACTAGCTTAAAGGAACCTATTTAGAAAATAAAAAACAAACCTTTACAACCCCTTTAAGTTAGAAATTTGTTCTGTCAGATAAGAAAAATGTCCCATTTTGATCCTTTGAATTTTCTCGTCCATATGGTTGATAACGACCAACAATTTGCCCTCGTTAAAGCGGAGCTCCTCCGAAAAAAATAAAAATAAAAGCCAGCAGCTACAAATACTGCAGCTGCTGACTTTTAATATTAGGACACTTACCTGTCCTGGAGTCCAGCGATGTCCCGCAGCAGAGGACGAGCAATCACTCGTCACTCTGCTGCCCCCACCGCCATCCTCGGTGAGGGAACCAGGAAGTGAAGCCTTGCGGCTTCACTGCCGGGTTCCCTACGGCGCATGCGCGAGTCGCGCTGCGCCGTTCTGACTGGTCCCCGTGTGTTCTGGGAGCCGAGTGTCTCCCAGAACACTACGGGTATTCTGCGGGAAGAGACGTACTTCCCGCAGATTTCCCACAGAGAGGACTCCCGGAAGTGGGTGAAAATACCTGTCTTACCCCCCTCCCCCCTGAAAGGTGTCAATTGTGACACCGAAGGGGGGGAGGGTTCCGATGAGCGGAAGTTCCACTTTAGAGTGGAGCTCCGCTTTAAGTATTAGAAGATGAATGAACAAACAAAATGAATTTTGTCTACCGATATAATTCTAGCTTAAGGGAGGTGATGATAGAGAGGGTGGAGCTGGGACCCGAGAACACAGTGACTTCATTTTCAGGTCCAGGTCAAAGATAAGGCTACAGGAAGCCATAGGTCAGTGATGGTGAACCTTGGCACTCCAGATATTTTGGAACTACATTTCCCATGATGCTCATGCACTCTGCAGTGTAAAGTAAGCTGCTAGCATATATAGCTAAATACAAAATAAAACTATAAAAAATCAAATGTGGTCAATAATATGCAGCGCTTATCAATGACATTAACACATTTATTTTGTGCAGCGTTTGGCCCTAGGGCCTTTCCCCTTTTTTTACTCTGCAGTGTAGTTGAGCATCATGGGAAATGTAGTTCCAAAACATCTGAGGTGCCAAGGTTCGCCATCACTGCCATAGGACATCAGTGTGAATGAGAGCCATGCTGAATGCCAGAGTAAAGGCTCGTAAACACTATAAGAAAATCGGACAAACATTTTAGTTAGAGGAACAATCATTTGATTTTCTGATAGTGTGTACCGCACCTTTGACAGCCGATTCCAACCTTCCAAGTGAAAATTTCCAAAGGGACAAATGCCAAACATTTTCTTGTAGGGAACCACACAAAGTATTTTTGTTTTGTGTGTACTGTCTTCGTATGATTTTTGCACAACTAAAATCCGAAACAAAAGACTGCGCATGATCAGAAACAAACAACAAAAAAGAAAGCCCTTGTCATATGAGAGTTTCCATTCGTTATTTCCTTTTTCGCTTCCAACTTGCTGTGAAACAAGAAGGAAACATCGGACGATCGTTCACCCGATTTTCTTATAGTGTGTACCCCGCTTTAGATCCAGATATGCTCAGCATGTAGACTGTCTTCACCAGGGGAGTAAAAATGATTAGTTTTATATTCAAGTGGAGCTTCCTTTAAAGCAGTAGTAAACTACTGCAATAAAAACAAAAAACGTTCCCCCTGCAAAATAATAGCATAATGTGCCAGTATGCATCACATCGCATACTAGTACATTATTAAATATTTCCCTTAACACAGCCCTCCTGTGGCACGCTGTCACGAACTCCAACTGTGTGAGCGGCCAGAGCCCTCAGTTACAGCACGGCAGGGGCGGGTCCTGTCCATTAAGGGTGTACGGGCGCCACTCCCTCTATCCATGCCACCCCCTATATGGTTAATAGATAGATTCATGCATAGCATGAATCTATCCACGGCAGCCACTGCCACCCCTTATTCATGCGTCCAGCCCCTTTCAGGACGCGCATGCGTATTACAGCAGCAGGGGGTGTTTTTTTGAAGCATCTAATTAGAGCCATAGGCTCTAAATGGCTTCAAAATAGGGTGGACACGGAGCGCCGAGCATTGCGCTCGGAGCCCACCCAGGTGTGTTAGAAAAGCAAATGAATGTTCGCTTTTCTAACACTGAATCGCCTCTCCGCCAATCAGGAAGCGCGGGTCTGATACCAATTTCCCGAATGGGTGAAAGGTCAGGAGATCCTATTGGAAGCCTGGGAGGAGGAAGAGGGGGATGCACAGCGGAAGGCGCCATGATCCATACCACAGGAGGAGGAATAAAGCTGCTGGACATGCTGCTCGCTCGCTTCCTAGATGGGGTAAGTGCGGGGCTTTGATGTCCCGGCTGTCCCCCTGGGGGTGGTGGCTGTTTGCCCCCCAAAAGAAAAAAACACCAGCCGCCACTGCAGCACAGTTCTCTGAAGGTTCGGAACGGTATTCCGGTGTTCTATCAGATTACCCCTACCCGTCAGATCGTGTAACGGAAGTGACGTCCCGACCAAAAAAATACTTATTGCGAATGCGCTATACATTCCAACATGTGTTCCAGGGAGCTATGCTTCCACACACTTCATGATCTGATGGGTAGCAGTTATCTGATAGAACATCCAATGCAGACATCTTACTACACCCAGCTACGTCTTGAATTTCAGAGTAATTTTAGCAATAAAGTGAGTGTATATAAATAAATATAGTATATTGACATCTGTGATACTGTTTGGATGTAATATCAAACCAGCATCATTGATGTCAATATTCTATATTTATTTAGATACGCTCACTTTATTGTAAAATTACTCTGAAATTCAAGACATAGCTGGGTGTAGTAAGATGTCCGCATTGGGTGTTTTTATCAGATTACTGCTACCCGTCAGATCATGAAGTGTGTGGAACCCATAGCGCCGTGGAATGCATGTTGGAATGCATTGCGCATGTGCAGCAAGTATTTATTGGTGGGAACGTCACTTCCGTTACACGATCTGATGGGTAGCGGTAATCTAATAGAACTCCGGACCTTCAGAGCGCATGCACCGGTGACATCACCGCCTGCATGCAGGGTGAATATCTCCTAAACGGTGCCTTTCCTACAGGTAAGCTTTATTATAGGCTTACCTGTAGGTGAAAATCACAAAGCGGAGTTTACTACTGCTATAAGTGACAGACCACACTGACATCTGAGCTGTAAATTCACTGCCGTCTTCCATCATCTGTAACCTAATATATTACTTTACGTAATACTTGATGCAGTTTAATCACTATGATAGTTTTGATATTTAACCACTTCCCATATGACGTCTTTCAGGATAACAAGCCAGTGCGCGCATGATGGGGCACGCGGCGATCGGTGGTGTGGTGTGTCACTCTGACACACCGCATCTCCGATTGTGGTAAGAAGCCTCTGACGGAGGCTCTTTACCACATGATCAGCTGTGACCAATCACACCTGATCACAGCATGAACAAGGAAGTGTCGGCTTTTCCTTGGTTCGCGTTGACAGGGGAGAACTGACCGGCGACTCTCCTGTCAGGTGGACATTGTGTGCTGATAATCAGCACATTGATTATCACATTGATTATCAATGCAGCCCCCATCAGAGGTGCCCACCACAGCTGCAAATCAGTGCCCATCAGCTGCCAGTCAGTGCCCACCAAAATCAATTAGTGCCCATCGGTAACGCCTGTCAGTGCCCTTCAGATGCCCATCAGTAATGCCTGTCAGTGCCACCTATTAGTGCCCATCAGTGCAGGCTATCAGTGCCACCTATCAGTGCCCATCAGTGCTGCATATCAGTGTAGCCTATCGTTGCCCATCAGTTCTAAATATTATTGCTTCCTCATCAGTGCCCATCAGTGCCACCTTATCAGTGGCACCTCATCAGTGCCCATCAGTTTCACCTCATCAGTGCCCGTCAGTGAAGAAGAAAACAAAACCACCGGGAGACCCGAGTCACCAGCCAGCACATCGTGACATCACTTCTGGATTACTGGCACCCTAAAGGCACCAGTTTTAAAAAACAGAAAGTATTCAAAAACGCAGATCTTGATGTTTTAAATGCTTTCAAGTGCAGAGGAGGGGCTAAGGGTCTTATAGACCCCCGATTCCTCCATAAAGAGTACCTGTCACTGCCTATTACTGTCACAAGCGATATTTACATTCCTTGTGACAGCAATAAAAGTGATAAAAAATGTATATATATTTAAAAGGACAGTGTAAAATAAAAATGTTAAATGTACAGAATATCGGCTATCCGCCTGAAAGGCAGCCGAAAAAACGGTATCGTATTGGCCCTGAAAAAACTATATCGGTCCATCCCTACTTGAAATCGTACCTGAACTGGACTGAAAATTGTACAGGACTCTTTGTAAAAACGCACTGTGACCGGCCCACAGATATGTGAACCGGCTCCATAGAAAGACAGTTTGGTTGACATGTCATGTGAATCAGATGCGGTTTCAAATGCATCCAATTAGCATATAAGTGAAACCGGGGCTAAAAAAGAATAAAAAAATTAGAATTAAATAAAAAATTTATATTTTTAAAAAACAACTGACATAAGTGTCTGAATTTGTCTTCATTGTAGTTTCCTGTAATCCTCTGCACAGCAGCACTCAGAGGGAATTGATTTACTAAAACTGGAGAAAAATCTGGTGCAGCTCTGCATAGGAACCAATCAGCTTCCAGGTTTTATTGTCAAAGCTTAATTGAAGAAGCTGAAGTTAGAAGCGGATTGGCTAGCATGTACAGCTGCAGCAGAGTTTGCACTCTTCAGTGTTTGTATATCAGCCCCAGAGTATCTGGTGACCCCTCTTTGCTCCTCAATTGTCAGAGAGAAGTGGTGTCACCCTCTTGTCTTCTGTGCTTCCTAGAAGGGTTCCTGAATCACATGACTGGCTAAACAGAACCACAAATAATTTGTTATGTCCAGCTGGGATGTGCAGTTTTCTGGTGTCCATTCACCCGGCTCCTGTAGTATGAAACTGCCAGCTGAAGGTGCTCCTCTTGGAAAGCTTGGACATATGCCAGTTGGTACAGCGCCACACCAGGTATTGTGCCTACCCTGCCCCATGTCTGAGGGATACGGCTAGCAGCACAGCTATAAACACTACTATTGTGTGACAGTGTACCAAACACATTGTACAATCCCGACCCCTACATAGCTTAAAGTGGAAGTAAACCCAAAAGCAAACTTTCATTATATTGCAACTTACCATTTCTTAGATGTGATGGCTGCATTATTATTATTATTATTATTATTATTTATTTTTTTAGGCTTTCTTTCATTTCTTTTCATCTGATGATCCTGCCAGTAAGTCTGTTTTTTCAACAGAACAAGCTCTCCTGCAAATGTAGCAATTAGGCTGCGTTCCCACTAGTGTGACTCCAAGTGCGACTTTACACTCTGGCACTCAAGTTGCAAGAAAGTCGCATCAAAGTAGTGCAGGGCTTTGTCACGTAGATTGGAACGAGTGCCATTGAAATCAATGGGCTACTACTGGTCATGCAGCTTTATAGGGTCGATTTACAAGTGAAATTGCTCCAGAGCTTAGTAACAGAGGGGAACCATCACTTTGCAAAGAACACCCAATCACATACAAGGAAAAAAAAAAAAAAACAGCATTTTGCTTGCACATGATTGGATGATGGAAGTCAGCAGAGCTTCACCGTATTCCCTAAGCTCTGGAGCAAATGCCCTTGCAGAGTGAATTGCACAGCCTGTTTGCCTTTAGTGAATCAACTCCAATGTATGAGTGTTTTAGGTATCTCTATATAATGTAACCTTTGTTCTGCCATAGAGAGCCCAGGTAAGGATATTTCTGTTCCTCATATGATCACACCAATAACCCAGGAATGTCGCAACGCCTGAGCGCCGCCGCCTTCCGAAGTCCCACAATTTAGGTAAATGGCTCGGAAAGCGCTCTAGGTCTGGGCTAAATAGGATTAAAAAGAAAAGACGGCTGATGAAAGTAAGCCAAATGTAATCTTCTTCCAATAATAAGCAGTTTCACAACATTAATCTTCACGCTGCACCACCTGCTACCTGACTTTTTAGTCATCTTGTGTAACCAGACAATGGTTCTGCCTGCTTGTGCCGCAACCAACGCAAATCGAATGCCAGATAGACGACGCACAGCGATAAAAATGGAGGAGATGCGACAGCGTGTGCATTTGGCGAAGAATTATTGTAAGAGAACATTGCACACAATGGGGGGGAAATGATCAAAAATGGAGTGGACAGAATCTGGAGCAGCTGTGCGTTGTAACCAATCAGCTTCTATCTTTAGTAAGGCTAGGTTCACATTAATGCGTTGTGGGAATGCGCGCAAAAATCGCATGCGCCAGCGCTGTTAGTTCTTAATACCTAAAGGAAACCCCATGCATCTAGCTACAAAGCACCCTGCGTTTTTAGGGCGGCATGATTTTTCAATAAGGGTCATGCACTACTTTGGTGAGTTTTTTGTGCGTTGATTTTAATAGGCTGCCCTAAACGGAGATACGCAAAAAGCATAGGTGTGAACGGAGCCTATGGCTGCATTCACACTAATGGCCAGGGGCACACAGTTTTCTGCATTCAGAGCTGGGTAAAT
Source organism: Rana muscosa (assembly GCA_029206835.1). Lineage (NCBI taxonomy): Eukaryota > Metazoa > Chordata > Amphibia > Anura > Ranidae > Rana > Rana muscosa. The sequence continues at coordinate 251,421,218 of CM055123.1, read as the reverse complement.
GCCAATTAGCTGCCGACCAGTTTGCTTGCGCCCTAAAACTCCACAGAGGCGCCAACCCTAGGCGAATACTGGCTGTGTTCAGGGTCGGTGGGAGGTTCTATTCGCATGTAACCACTTATCTGAGTGACGGTGCCAGCCATTCATTTGACAGCTGCTGCTGTTCACACAGGAAGTGCTTAGAACCATTTGCGACAATCTAGTGATTCTCGCTGGCGGCCATCTCTTGCCGGCTGTATGAATGTAGCCTTAAAGTGATTGTAAACGATCACCTTGTAAAACAACCCAATCAGTTTAAAGTAGAAATGAAATGCAAAACTTTTTTGTATAGATATAAAAAACATTATAATCCCCATTTTCCCTTTTTTATAAGTGATCACATTCCCTCTGTTCTCAGCTGCATAAGAGCTGGGGGGAGGAAAAGCAGCAGCCACTGATCTTCCCAGTGAATGGCTGTGCAGCGGGGGCATGTCCATTGGAGGAGGCAGCTAGAGAACTGACCATGGTGTGCTCTCCTGCTTAGAGTGGTCAGTTTTTAATAGGAAATCAAGGGAAGTAGCAGGAACACCTGGGGCTTCACATAAAGGAAGCAATACAAAGAGAACAGGAGACTTTCTAATACAAGTACACGGTACAGCAGCCACACATCAGGAATATGAAGTGTTGGGGTAACAAACGCTTTAAGATTTGAAAATGAAAATTTGGAAAATCAAAATGTAAGCTTTGAAATTTGAAAAGTTCAGAGCTACGAATTGATTGGTTGCCATACACAGTCGCCCCAGTTTGAATAAATTCCCCTCAATGTATTATTATTACAGGAATTTATACAGCACTGATAATTTACACAGCACATCAGTCCCTGCCCTCAAGAGCTTACAATCTAAAATCTCAATCTTGCATGCAAACATGCTAGGGCTAACCAATTAGGAGAATCCAATGCAAGCATAGGGGGGAAATACAAACTCCATGCAGATAAAGTCCTGGCGGACTGAGGCTCCTTTTTGGGTGACAAGCTTGATAACATTTTTTAAAGGCGTGTTTTGATTGCAACTTGATTCTGTCAGTTCAGATTTCTGTCAATTCAAGATTTTTCCAAACAACTGACGTGTTTCCAGTGGGGAGGATCCCCTTTTCTTCAGATTGGCTCTGAAGAAGAAGAGATTCCCCCTCGAAACGTGTCAGTATTTGGAAAATCATCTCACGTTTGGGACTTGCCCGGTGGACCGGGCTGTTTGAAGTACTTTTGGACTTTGATGTGTCTATTTGATGTTGCCGTTTGTGGGTTTACATCTGAATTTTTTTATATCAAAAAACCTATGACAACGGTAATGCACTAGGCCGGTGTGCCCTCCTTTTTTATTTTTTTGCAGTTATGCCATTTTAAAGCATGATATGTTTGGTATCTATTTACTCGGCCTAACATCATCTTTTGTATTGTTTTTGTGCATTACAAGTCATTAAAATGTATTTTTTCCCCCAAAAATGCGTTTGAAAAACTGCTTTGCAAATATCGTGTGACATACAAATATGCAACACTTGCCATTTTATTCCCTAGAGCAACTGCACTCTGTACATAGCACACCCCTGAACTCTGAACTCTGTACATAGCACACCCCTGAACTCTGTATTCTGTACATAGCACACCCCTGAACTCTGTACATAGCACACCCCTGAACTCTGTATTCTGTACATAGCACACCCCTGAACTCTGTATTCTGTACATAGCACACCCCTGAACTCTGTACATAGCACACCCCTGAACGCTGTACTCTGTACATAGCACACCCCTGAACTCTGTACATAGCACACTCCTAACCTCTGCACTCTGTACATAGCACACTCCTAAACTCTGCACTCTGTACATAGCACACCCATGAACTCTGTACGTAGTGTAATTCTGAGCTCTGCACTCTGTACATAGCACACCCCTGAACTCTGTACATAGCACACTCCTAACCTCTGCACTCTGTACATAGCACACTCCTAAACTCTGCACTCTGTACATAGCACACCCATGAACTCTGTACGTAGTGTAATCCTGAGCTCTGCACTCTGTAAGTAGTGTAGATAGTAGATACAACTGGCCCTTTAAGGGCAACCATACTGCTGATGCGGCCCGTGATGAAATTTAAGTTTGACACCCCTGCCCTAGGGCCTCTGTTTAAAAAATATATAATGTTTGGGGGGGGGGGGGGGTCTTTGTATTTATTTATTTTTTTACATGTAGGAATATCAGAATTGACCCGGACTGGATGGTGTTAAAGTCATACCAGTTCCACTTTAGTAAGAGGACATCAGAGCAAAAAAAATCACCAGAAACCTGCAGAGATCCCTGCACTGAATGCTACAACATTGTTCTCCGATGTTGGGGATAAGTCTCTATTATTAGAACAGCATTAAGTGTAATGGCTACTTTGTTGTCTAGCGGCAAGAGACAAAAAAAAAAGCATAGGTAGTTTTTTTTTTTTTTTTACTAAAATGCTGAATTTAAGTCTCCATGATGGTTTTATTCACAACCAGTTCACATGTCCTGAGTTATTACAGACATCAGTCACTTCTACGGTACTGGACGTTCCCAGGATGAATCCCTTCTCTGACATCACATTTCATTAGCCAGAAGAGATGCAAAAACAACGGGACGTCTCAGAGGATCAGTGTTGTGCCTCTGACTGTGGCGGGCATTTACCATCCATTCTCAGCAAATATATTGTGACTTATGAAGGACATACGTTATATTGTCAAAAGTATTGGTACACCTCCTTTAAGCCTCGTACACACGGTCGGATTTCCATCGGACAAATCCGTGGAATTTTGTGCGAAGGGCGTTGTCCGTGAACTTGTTCTGCATACAGACGGCAGAACATTTTCAGCCAACATACTTGAAACTACGTGGTTTTTCAGCTCTTTAGCGCCACCCTTTGGGCAACTTCTGCTAATGTTGTCTTATGGTTAGCATTGGTTCGGAGCATGCGTGTTTGTACTTTGGATTTTTTTCCGATGGACTTGTGATGTACACACGATCGGATAATCCGACAAGACACATTTGTTGTCGGGAAATTTGAAAGCATGCTATAAACCATTTGTTGTCGGAAAATCCGATCGTGTGTAGGCTTTACACACACATGAACTTTAATGGCATCCCAGTCTAAAGCCTCGTACACACGATCGGATTATCCAACGGGAATTGTGTAATGACAAGCTGTTGTCGGATAATCCGACCATTTGTATGCTCCATCGGAGAATTGTTGTCGGATTTTCCGCAGACAAATGTGGGATAGCATGCTTTAAAATTGTCAGCCAACAATTGTGAGTTGTCGGATTTTCCGATTGTTTGTACACAAGTCCGTCGGACAAAACTCCAAAGTACAAACACGGATGCTCAGAAGTAATGCTCACCATAACACAACATTAGCATAAGTTGCCAAAAGGGTGGCGATAAAGAGCTGAAAAACCACGTAGTTTCGTGTTTGTTGGCCGACAATTATTTGCCATTTGTATGCAATACATGTTCCTGGCCAACGCCCTTTGGACAAAAGTCCTACACTTCGTCCGATGAAAATCCGATCGTGTGTACGAGGCTTTAGTCTGTAGGGTTCAATATTGAGTTGGCCCACCCTTTGCAGCTATAACAGCTTCAACTCTTCTGGGAAGGCTGTCCACAAGGTTTAGGGGTGTGTCTATGGGAATGTTTGATCATTCTTCCAGAAGCGCTTTTGTGAGGTCAGGCACTGATGTTGGACGAGAAGGTCTGGCTCACAATCTCCGCTCTAATTCATCCCAAAGGTGTTCTATCGGGTTGACATCACCGTCTTCTCATGCCCCGAACGGTGACACCACAAAGGGGCGGGGTCTTTGGATGATGTCACCGGATGGCCACACCCCATGTCTATAAAAGAACCGGCAGAGAGCGGAGCTCACACAACTGCGGGCGCTAGCGTGGAAGCAGATTGGAGGAAGAATTGGCAGAGGAAGAAGACAGCAGAGAGAGAAGAACCGGAGGAAGAACCGGCAGCAGAAGAAGACATCAGTGCAGCAAGAAGAACTGGAGGATTCTGTCTGACCGGCTGCTGTACACACGGGCCGAATGTTGGACCCCACCCACCAGCCATGATCTGCCTGCATTGCATAAAGAAGCACAGAGGCCTAGCGGTGATGTAATTGTGGCTAAAATAAGTGTAGCACACAGACCCTTCTGCTTCACCCATTTGCAGTAAGGCACACCTGCTACTTGCCCGCTATCCAACTCCATGTATAGAGAGGCGAGCGGTGTTAGATTTTGGGCCTTGTGGCGAGTTACCTCTCCAGAGTGGATCCTTGTGCTCCGCCATCCGGGGTAGAAAGTCTCTCACTTGAATAAAGTCAATGTCCACACAGGAGTAAAACCCAAGGCTTTATTCTTTTGCTTGGGGTATAACTTGAGATAAAGAGAGAAGACTGACAGAGTAGGGGAAGGTTCAGGCACGCAACACTCAAAGAACACTTTCGTAGCCACTCAAGCCTGAATGGGTATCGCTCACCCGGATAGTCCCTTTAAGAGCGGTCCTAGTAGCCGGAGTGGAGCACGGATTAAAGCTTTCCTTTCCTTTAAGAAAGAATACAATCAGGAGAATTCCTCTGCCACAGGAATGATTACTGTCCTGAACCTTCACAAATAAAGATGGCGGATCCCTCTTTAGCCGAGTTTCCAGGCCTCTCCCTGAGACAGCAATACCGTCGCTGATCTCTTGGGACTGATCCTCCCCTGGACTCCTTTCCTAAAGTTGGGCTCCCAAATGGTGGGCAGCCTGGGATCCCTCCGTAGGGTGTAGGCATACCTCCCAACTTTTAAAAGTCCCACCGCGGGACATTGATGAGCTCCCCTCTCCCCTGCAAACAAATTCGACTTTAAAACGAAAGTTGTTGAGCGGGGGGGGGGGGGGGGTTTGTGCAGTGGGGAGAATTGGAAAAAAAAATTGACATTAAAACGAAAGTTGTTGAGTGGGGGGGGGGGGGGCGATGGGGGGGTGCAGCAGGGCGAATTTAAAAAAAAAAATTCGACTTTAAAACAAAAGTTGTTGAGCAGGGGGGTTCAGCGGGAGAATTGAAAAAAATTTGTTCCTCCACTTCCTGCTGTGCCTGCTCTGCGGGAATTATACAACTATCGCGGGAATGCGGGAAGGAGGTGCCTATGTGGGAGAAACCCGCAGAATCCGTGCCTGTTGGGAGGTATGTGTAGGCCCCAGCCAGCTGAGCCGGGCCTACCAAACAGCGATGCAGCCTCGGGCTGAAGGTGCCCGAGACTGAAGCACATGCACGCACCCCCTGGCCATGAGGGCCACAAAGGTGGGGTACGCGCCACACGTCCTCCAGGACCAAGGGGTCCCCTGGAGTCCAACCACCCCGCCTGATGGCGTCTGCCCCTTAAGTACCCCCTCCCAGCAGGCACAGCAGATCGACCACGCCCACCGCACCGCTGCTGAGAGAGGACACCCAATAGTGCTGCGATACCTCCTGTGGTTCAACCTGAGCCCGAAGGGACAGCGCCACCCCCAGGCAACAGGGAACTGTACTGCCAGGCAGCATCGCACCCAGAGCAGAAGCACAATTTGTTCTAATCAACAGGTCCGGGCCCAACTATGGGCTCGGACCACCCATAAATTTACACATATAGCGTCCCATAAATTTGGATGGACGCTACATAAGGTATGTAATGAAAATGGAAAGGTTTTATTTACAAAAGTCATTAGCATGTCGATGAGCACAGTGCGGAGAATGAAATTTGGCAAGGATCTGCAGAGTTGTGACTACTTACCTGGACCCTGGACAGTCATTGCTGCTCACCAACTGTTATTGCAGACGCCTGAAAGCTGCTGTAAGACTGTCAGCTGTTGGGCTCAGTTCTGTACGGTGCCTTATCATATCACTGATACCTCTTTACATTCATGTATTCGGTGCCATCCTGGCACCTGAGCAACTCGCAGGCTGGAGCAGAGGATTCTGGGACTTGTCACTGTGGCCCCATTTTTTTGTTGGACGGCGGTGTTTGTCAGACTCCAGAATTTCTCTTCTAGATGACTAAACGTTGGCTCGGGGGCTGCTGTGCCGGCTGTTCATTGCTCACGTTGTTTTTGTGGCAGCTCAGTGTCCTGTGCTATAATTTATCCCCTCGCTGTATTGTGCTAATCCAGGAAAATGATGAGCCCACAAAATGCCATCGTGGGGGACGTTCCGGGCATAATCTCTGCCCGCTGCCCCCTCTACTGTCATATAGTCATTATTCACCTAATTAGAGGACATGGAGGCTTACACTCTATTTTGGAGACTTCTATTCACAACCCCTTGTGACGTCTTCAATATGTCCTCACCAGCTGCAAATTAGCCTTCGGCAAATTCGGTCTTTAACCGCTTCAATACCGGGCACGTTTACTCCCTTCTTGCCCAGGGCAATTTTCAGCTTTCAGCGCTGTCACGCTTTGAATGACAATTGCACGGTCATGCTACACTGTACCCAAACAAACTTTTTATAATTTTTTTGAGACAGATAGAGCTTTCTTTGGTGGTAATTAATCACCACTAGATTTTTTATTTTTTGATAAAAAAATAAAAAAATTAAAAATAAAGTTTTTCTTAGTTTCTGGTCGAAAATCTTATAAATAAGTAATTTTTCTCCTGAACTGATGAGAACTGATAGGCACTGATGAGGCTGCACTAATGAGGTGTCAATGATAAGGAGGCACTGATCTGCAGCACTGATGGGCACTGATAGGTGACACTGATGGGCACTGATAGGCGGCACTTATGGGCAGCACTGATGGGCACTGAAAAGCAACACTGTTTGGCATCACTGATGGTCACAGATTGGAATCACTGATTTGCACTGATTGGCATCACTGATGGTCACAGATTGGAATCACTGATTTGCACTGATTGGCATCACTGATGGCCACAGATTGGAATCCCTGATTTGCACAGCTGGGGCTGCACTGATAATCAGGGCACTGTTTATCTGTACAGGTCTCCCCTGTGAGGAAATGCCACTGATCGGCTCTCCTCTCCTCACGCGCTTTCAGTGTGAAGAGAGGAAAGCCAATAACCAGCAATTCTTGTTTTACATGTGATCAGCTGTGATTGGACACAGCGAAACACATGGGTAAAGAGCCGCATCATTGGCTCTTTACCAAGATCAGGGATGCGCCGTGTTCCAGGGACACAGCACACCGCCAGTTGACACGCTTACCGCCCCCCAGGGGTGGGTAGCGCGGCAAGAGTAGGACTATACTAAAAGACATTATCCCAGAACAATGGAACCACCCACAGCCCTAATTTCCCTATACAGTGGTTAAAGGGGAGCGTTCATCGTTTCAGGTATTTATTACCTCTCACAGAGATCACAGTACTCTCCCTCTCAATGCCTTCATCTGCTGTTCTCTCCAGAAGGACAGCACAATGTTTGTTCAGGCATCATCCAGTGTCACCATCGAGATCCTGAACTGAGATGCCTGCTCAGAGATGACACAATTATACAAATCCTGGTGTGCAGGTCTTGACTATGCTCACTAATGTCTGACACAGATCAGCCCCTGCTACAACCGTCTCCCCTACAGACTTGCTACAAAGTTAAAAGAGAAGTATGGGAATTTTTTTTTTTTCAAATACTTTATTTCTACCGCCAAGGGCGAGTCCATGTTCTCATAACAATCATATATAAACAATAACATAACTGATATGATCATTAATCGTTAATCACAAAATAATAATCACATCCTTCATAGCAACCTCCATACACCCCTGAGGAAGACACCATGTTGATATTACAGCGAGCAGAGGGACCACCCCCATTCGCTGTATCTGGAATCACCCTATTTTCCAATTTCTACTTTATAAACAAAAACAAAACAAAAGAATATATATATATATATATATAAAAATAAAAAGTAATGAAAAAGGGGATAAAGGGAAAAACAGGGGAAGGGAAGACTGAGGGAAGGGGATACCCTGAGTAAATGATAGATAACTAGTTATTAACTATTTTAGTTGTAATACTTATACCCAATCATTATGAGTTGAACAAGCTCAGACCTTCTTCAGAAACCATAAACATATTCCTCTGTCTCCATACCTCAGAATACTTTTCTTGTTGGGTTTGTGCTGAAAGTGTGAGATCTTCCATCTTATTTATCTCTTCCACTTTGTGGAGCCAACTTCCAACCGTGGGAGGCAGCGTGTTTTTCCACCTAGGTGGGATACATGCTTTGGCTGCATTTACTAGATGTCGTAAGATAGATTTTTTGTATTTTTTAACTGGGATATTCATGACATGTAGTAAAAAAAAGTCTGGATCCTCCGGTATCCTGTAGTCCGTGAATCTTTGAATAATAAAAACAAGGAAAAGGAATGTGGGATTATGACGGTGCCAAACAACAATACAAAAAGAATTGTAAATTTTATATTTTTATTATTAACATTCGATCAACATTGAATAAATATACATATAAAAAGAAAATGATAGTACATAGCATACACTGATTACATATAACCATTTAGGATAACCCAACATGTTTCACCAATACATTGGCTTCCTCAGGGGCAATAGGTTAGACCAATGTAGTGTTAAATGGTCTAAAAGAAAAGACACAAAATTAATACAATACATTGGAGAAAACATAAAAATCGTAGATAAAAAGGCAGACAGGTTTCCGAACCAAGGAATCACGGGAGACAGAGAGGGTAATGGTGTCACAATGCATGATCAAAGCATACCTACCAAGGACCAGAGGCCATACAGTCTCCAACATCCAAGAGTGGCAACCAAATGAAACCAACCATAGGAGTGGCTGCAGAGGGCTTGGTGGAACAACTAGAATGAAAGAATGAAAATTGTTTTTATATTAAGCTGACTGCTGAGACAATAATGCCACAGCTGATAGTCAACCAAATAGGGCTACCATAGCCTCAAAATACATACCCAAATACGTTAATTAAAAGAATTGAGAAAATGCGGGGGCGCTGAATAAAGTAACCATATGTATACACATAGAGATGATGAATGGAAGTGCATAAAAAAGGGGAGACATTAGAGCCATATAAAAAAGTGGCTATATTCATAAAAGAAGAGAAAATAAATATAAATATAAATTTGAATAATGTTTCGTACTGCCTTCCAGTAAGATGTTATTTTTGGGCATGACCAAAAGATATGTAGCATCGTACCTCCCTCCTCCATGCATCTCCAACAACGGTCTGGTGTTTCAGGATAGAATTTATATAACCTCTGTGGGGTATAGTACCATCTTGTTAATATTTTATAATTCATCTCCTGTATCTTAGTACAGATGATTTCAGCGAGAGTTCAATCATATTTTGTCTTTGGTTATTTGTAAAGCTACAGTTCATCTCTCTCTCCCATTTCTCTATCCAAGATAGATTTGGTTGTTCCTGGGGGGGGGGGGGGGGGGGGGAGATCAGTAAGGTATACATCTTTGAAAGTGCTTGTGTCAAAGTCCCCTCCTTCAAACAATATTTTTCAAATGTAGTTAATTGTCGTCTAAACCTCTCTGGTGACTTAAGTGTATGAAGGAAATGGTGAAGCTGCAAAGCATTCCAGAAAGGAAGACCGAAAGAGCCCGCGGGTTCCATTAGAGCGGTTATAGATGGCGAGCCATCCAATACTAAAAAATGCGATGCCCGAAAGCTATTTTTTTGTCGTATAGTGGAAAAATGATGGTCTCTCAAGCCTGGGGGGAATTCTGGGTTCCTAAGAATGGGCATCAGAGGTGAGTCCACTGTCGAGAGAGAGGTTTTAATAATCACTTGTGAGCAGATTCGTATTGTAGGACCTATCAGAGGGTGCCTCTTTAGATCGAACAAAAGTTTATCGTAACACCATGGTGCCCCTTTCAATGAAACATCCGTTTGCTCTTGTTCAATCCGAACCCAGAGTTTGTCTATTGAGTGACGATTCCAATCTATGAGTCTCCCCATGTGTACAGCCTGATAGTATTTAAGTACATCTGGGAGTGCGATTCCTCCCCAATGTTTAGGTTGAGACAATTGGGATCTGGGAGTGCGTGGTTTCTTGTGTGCCCATATAAATTTGATAAACATTGAGTGAACCTGTTTAAAGTATTGAGATGGTATCTTGATCGGCAGAGTCTGAAATAGATATAGATACTTGGGTAGGATACTCATCTTTAAGAGATTACATCTAGCAAACCATGACTGCAGTCCCCGATTCCATGCCTCTAATAAAATGTGTGTTCTAGTCAATAGGGGAGGAAAATTAAGTTCGAAAACTTGTGATAAATTAGAGGGGATATATGTTCCTAGATATTTCAAGGCTATATCTGTCCACTTAAATCTAAAATTTGTCTGTAGGGTCTGTAGCTTCTCGATAGGGACACCTACCCCCATTGCCTCTGATTTGTTCAAATTGATCCGAAGATTAGACAATCCACTATAGATTTCTAATTCGTGGATAAGGTTCGGCAGTGCAACCAAAGGGTCTCCCTCCAACTCCATTGATGTCTGGATTCAGACGTATCCTACACAGGAACGGCTCCAGGGAGAGAACCTAAAGTAAAGGGGACAGTGGACACCCTTGCCTCGTCCCATTTGAAATAGAAAAGGGTCTGAAAGAACTCTGTTAACTTTGACCTGGGCCCTCAGGTGTGATTAGATCTTAGAGATCCACTGCATCATATGTTCCCCCAGATCTATATAGCGCAGAACCGCCATCAAAAATTTCCAGTTGACTCGATCAAATGCCTTTTCCGCATCTGTACTTATCATAACGCATTGGGTACGCGACTCCCGTGCGACATGGATAAGATTTAGTACTTTAGTCGTATTGTCACGAGGTTCTCTGGATGGGATGAATCCCACCTGGTCCAGATGTATCATGGACTGTAAATGTTGCACTAATCGAGTAGCAATGATCTTCGTAAATAGTTCAAGAGCACAATTCATGAGTGATATAGGTCTGTAGCTACTGCAACAAGTGGGATCCTTTCCATCCTTGAGAATTACGGTGACATGTGCTTTTAAAGTATCTCTAGGCAAGGATGTTTCCAAACTTACTTTATTAAACAGTTCCACCATATGAAGGCCTAAGATTGGGAGAAATTTCTTGTAATGTTTTTTATTTTAGAATCATACTTACCTCCAATGCTGCATCTGTCCCCCACCAGCTCTAAAGCCTCGTACACACGATCGGATATCCTATGGATTCTAATCCGATGGTTTTGTCCATCGGAAATCCGATGAAGCTGACTTCCATCAGTCTTGCCTACACACCATTAGTCAAAAAACCGACCGTTCCAAACGCGGTGACGTAAAACACTCCGATGAGCCGAGAAAAATGAAGTTCAATGCTTCTGAACATGCGTCGACTTGATTCTGAGCATGCGTGGGTTTTTTATCCGATGGACTTGCCCATAGACGATCTGAGTTTTCGATCGGTTTTTTATCCATCGGAAAAATTTAAAACATGTTCTATTTTTTAAAACCGATGGAAAAAAGACCGATGGGTCCCATACACGATCGGTTTGTCTGATGAAAACAATCCATCGGACGGTTTTCATCGGTAAAACCGATCGTGTGTACAGGGCTTAAGGCTGAGAACAGAGCGATCAAACACTGCTGATCGCTCGGGTCTCAGAGCTCCCTGAACAGAGAGCTGGTGACTGTCAGTCACCGCTGTCTGCTCTGCCCCTCCCCCTGCTCACTGGAGTGCTGGGCTGTGGAGGGGGCGGCAGCTGCCAGCTCAGGCTCTCGGCAGATCACTGAGAGCAGAGCCGGGTGGTGGTCCAGGAATGTGAGTGGATCCTGACGGTGAGGTTGGAGTCTTTCCCGAGCCTGGACCGGCTCTGTGACATCAGCCGACAGCGGGCTTCAAATTAGTCAGAAGCCAATCTGCAGGCACTGGATGTCCTCTGGCATCCGCCAATCGTCGGTAAAACACACAGAGCGGAGATCTGCCTATGTAAACAGGGCAGATTCTGTTCTTACAGGGGGAAGGGGTGGATTTTGTGTTCCTGCAAAGCAGGGAATAAAATCCATCACTTCCCTGAGTAAAAGCACCTAACAGCCCGGATCCTCCTCTTCTCGGGTTCCTCTTCTGTGACCCTGGCCCCTCCCTCCTGTCGAGTGCCCCCACAGCATGCAGCTTGGGGGCACCCGAGCCAAGTCACAGCTCCCTGTGTCTATTCAGACACGGAGCTCCGGCCCCGCCCCCTCTCACCTGATTGGCTAGCTGACTGTTTCTCAGCCAATCAGGAGGGAGAATCTCGGACAGCTAAGACACTTGTGGACATTGCTGGACAGAGAGGGACCTCAGGTAAATATTAGGGGGGCTTGCGAGGATGCTGCACACAGAAGGCTTTTTATCTTAATGCATTAAGATAAAAAAACTTCTGCCTTTACAACCACTTTAACTCCTTCCAAGGCAGTGTCATTAGTACAGTGACAGTGCATATTTTTAGCACTGATCACTGTATTAGTGTCTGTGGTTCCAGTAAAGTGTCAAAGGTGTCAAAGTGTCAAAGGTGTCAGTTAGTGTCCGATTGTTGCCGCAATATCACAGTTCCGATATAAGTCGCTGATTGCCGCCATTACTAGTATAAAAAAATGTTTCCAGAAATATATACCATAATACTATAAACCAATCAATATAAGTTTTTTTTTTTTTTTTTTTTTTACCATAAACATGTAGTAGAATGCAGAATGCATATTGACCCAAATTTATGACCACATTTTTTATTTATTTTTTATTGGATATGTTTTATAGCAGAAAGTAAAATTGTCTGCCTTTTTTTAACCGCTTGCTGACCGCTGCACGAATATATACATCGGCAGAATGGCTCGGCTGCGCATATGGACGTACCCGTACGTCCCCTTTAAGAGGTGGCATTGCAGACGCACGCGCGCCGCAAGCTCCGTGACTGTGACCGCGGGTCCCGAGGACTCGATGTCCGCCAGTTGTCTCGCGATCGTGTCACGGAGCGACAGAACAGGGGGATGCCTGTGTAAACAAGGCATCTCCCTGTTCTGCCTAGTGACAGGACACTGATCGTCTGCTCCCTTTAATTGGGAGCAGCGATCACTGTCATGTCACAGTAAGCCCAGCCCCCACACAGTTAGAAACACTTAACCCCTTCCCCGCCCCCTACTGGTTAAACCCTTCACTGCCCGTGTCATTTACACAGTAATCAGTGCACTTTTATAGCACTAATCGCTGTATAAATGACAATGGTCCCAAAACAGCGGCAAAACTGTCCGATGTTTCCACCATAATGTCGCAGTCATGATAAAAGTCGCTGATCGCTGCCATTACTAATAAAAAAAATAACAATAAAAATGCCATAAAACTATCTCCTATTTTGTAGATGCTATAACTTTTGCACAAACCAATCAATATACTGTACGCTTTTACCAAAAATATGTAGAAGAATACGTATCGGCCTAAACTGAGAAAAAAAATATGTTTTTTTTATATCTTTTTTGGGGATAATTATAGTAGCAAAAAAGTAAAAAATATTGCTTTTTTTTCAAAATTGTCGCTCTTTTTTTGTTTATAGTGCAAAAAATAAAAACCACAGAGGTGATCAAATACCACCAAAAGAAATCTCTATTTGTGGGGAAAAAAAGGATGTCAATTTTGTTTGGGAGCCACGTCGCACGACAGCGCAATTGTTAGTTAAAGCGACGCAGTGCCGAATCGCAAAAAATGGCCCGGTCATTGGGCAGCCAAATCCTCCGGGGCTGAAGTGGTTAAAGCACAAAAAATAACAAAAAACGCAGAGGTGGTCAAATACCACCAAAAGAAAGCTCTAAAAAAAAATTACATACATTTTATTAAAGTATAGTGTGGCTTGACCACGCAATTGTCAGTTAAAGTAACGTAGTGCCGTATCGCAAAAATGGCCTGTCATGAAGGGGGGTAAATCTTCCGGAGGTCAAGTGGTTAATAAACACTGAAATAATAATTGAAATAGTACTTTCCCTTTTATTGCACCATGTGACAATCTGATGGATGACATAAGATGATGTAATGATTGTGAGTTCATAAGTGGAGTGAATGTCTTGTGGATGAAGCGGATTCTCACTGCCATCCCCTGTACACTCAGGATTGTCCCAATATAATTCTGTGCCCCCCCCCCCCCCCCTGTCCAGTTTGCAGTTTCTCTGCTGAGCCCCCGGCAGATCATTAATGAAGCCCCCGCTAATTAATATAGCTGAATGTGACGATAGCAGACGTCAGCCGGCCGTGCTGGCGCAGACACTGAGTGACTCACTACTTACTCACCGTGTGTGATGCACAAATTAACCCAAGCCACACATCAGAGGCCTCAGCTCAGGGACGTTGTCCTTGTCACACAGGCGAGGGACGCCGGGAGTGACATGTGTCACTTTATATATTTTATACTTAACATGCAAAGAACCACTGGGGAACTAATAGTCCCAGTATGCAAGGAATCAGAGAGATCAGGGTGACCCAACTCTTCCTAAGCAAATCTCCCCCCCCCCCCCCCCCAAACCATGTTGTAGCAGAGCTATGCCAGCAGGCCTGTGGCCCTTCAGGGCCCCTTACTGCCCATCCATTCCAGTTGGCCTGTCTTTTCTTGCAGAAGGGGGGGGGGGGGGAATCCTGGGGCTCTGTCATATTATGAGAGACAGCTGTGTGGATGGGGGGTGTGAATGATAATATTTTGCACCAGGGGACAGAAGAGTAGAGCAATGTCCTGATCTCAGCCTTGTCTGCCGATCCACTGTCTAAAGGAGCCCAAAGACATTACAGAATATTCACTCCATCCAGAAGCTTATAGCCGGATTGATCAGGAAACATTAGTATGATTAAGCCATTCAAGTCATTCACTGCACCAGAAGAGCTTACATTCTAAAGTCCCACTACGGTCACACACTATTATTATACATATTGTGAGGGGGTTTGCTCGGCAGCGGGTATGTGTGACCCCCGGGATGGGCTCCCCACCCAACAACAGGCCCAGCAGACGGAGGTTGTGGTTTTCAAAATCAAAAAGGTGCGGTTTATTTTCTATTTACAGTGACAAAACACAGCAAGGCAAAAAAAAACATAAACAAAATAAATCCTGGTCAACTTGACCTCTGACTAAACTTACAGGTTTCCTAACTAACGACTGGGATCAGCCTAGTGCTGTCCTAGTCCCTGGTTTTAAATGTCCAAGCAAAATATAGCCACACAGGCTTTCTCTCACCGCACAGGGGTTCACTCTCCCTAGACAGTCCACACAGGTCTGCTTCCAGGCATGAGCTAACATCTAATGAAGCTGGGAGTTTCTTATAGAGGCCTAAATGAGCTGACAAGGTTCAGCTGGTCTCATCAACTCCCTGTCTGCACGACGCCCAGCCCTCTCCCTAGAGGTATGAGTCATCAATGAGCCCACTAGTCTCAGCTGGGCTTATACAACTCTCCACCTAGCTGTATAAATCGGCGTAAAGCCTGAATCTGGGCGAAATATATCTACCCCCCTGGATGCAACCAGGTGACTTTACCTTCCTGCTGTCACATACCCCCCCCTCTTGTTTTAACCTCGGGGTTGGAACACCAGCAATCAGGCATTCATGTACTCGAGACAAAGCATCCACATTCCCCATTTGAACGCCAGGGCGATGCTTTACTGTGAAGTTGAATTCCTGGAGGGCCAGGAACCACCTATTCACTCTTCTATTTGTTTCCTTGTTTTGAGCCATCCACTTTAACGGAGCGTGATCCGTAACCATGTCAAAGTGCCTACCTAGCAGGTAGTACCGAAGGGAATCTAGAGCCCACTTCACCGCTAAACACTCCTTTTCAACGGTGGCGTAATTTACCTCATGGGACTTCAACTTCCTGCTGAGGTAAATGACTGGGTGCTCTTCCCCGTTCCAGACCTGGGACAATACTGCTCCTAACCCCACATCTGACGCATCACTTTGTACGACAAAGTCTTTAGAGAAGTCGGGTGAGTACAACACTGGCTGGCTACATAAGGCTTGTTTCAAGAACTGGAATGCTGCCTCAGCCTCGGGGGTCCATTTAATCATGACCGACCCTTTCCCCTTCGTCAGGTTGGTTAGGGGCACAGCCTTAGAAGCAAAGTGGGGAATGAATCGCCGATAATACCCAGCGATTCCCAGAAAGGCTCGTACCTGCTTCTTGCTGTTGGGACGTGGCCAACTCTGGATGGCCTCGACTTTGTTGAGTTGGGGTTTTATTACTCCCCTCCCAATGGTGTACCCAAGATATTTGGCCTCCTCCTGCCCAATGGTACACTTCTTGGGGTTAGCCGTAAACCCTGCTTCCCGAACAGAGTCCAGGACTGCTTGCACTTTTGGCAGATGTGAGGCCCAATCTGTGCTATGGACAATTATGTCATCCAGGTAAGCCGCAGCATACTTCCGATGGGGCCTCAGCATCTGGTCCATTTTCCGCTGGAATGTGGCCGGCGCATTCTGTAACCCGAACGGCATTCTTTTATATTGGAACGCCCCGTCTGGGGTTACAAATGCGGTTTTCTCTTTGGCCGACTTGGCCAGGGGGATTTGCCAATACCCTTTTGTGAGGTCAAGAGTCGTCATGTATCGGGCTGTTCCCAGCCGGTCGATCAACTCATCTATACGTGGCATGGGGTAGGTGTCAAATTTTGTAACTTTGTTCAACTGACGAAAATCGTTACAAAATCGCCAGCTCCCATCCGGTTTAGGCACCAACACAATAGGACTAGACCAATCACTTTGGGACTCCTCTATCACCCCTAAGTTCAGCATTTTCTGTACTTCCTCCCGTATTGCCTCCCGTCGGGCCTCTGGGATCCGATAGGGTTTTAACTTCACCCTTTCACCGGGCGGGGTAATAATGTCATGCTCTACCCCAGATGTTTGTCCCGGCAGCTCAGAGAACACCTCCTTGTTGCGAAGCACAAACTCCTTAACCTCCTGTTGTTGGGGTTGTGACAAGGTGGCTGCGATTCCAACCTCAGGAATCACGCAACCAGTTTGAGCTGGTGACCAAGTGTCTGCGACTAGGGACTCTCTATCCCTCCAGGCTTTCAACAGATTAACGTGATAGATCTGTTCGGGCTTTCGCCTTCCTGGTTGTCTGACCTTGTAATTCACTTCGCTCACTTTTTCCATTATCTCGTAGGGGCCTTGCCATTTGGCAAGGAATTTACTTTCAACCGTAGGGACAAGTACCAATATCCTATCCCCCGGGGAAAAGGTACGGGTCTTGGCTCCACGGTTGTACACTCTCTGCTGTGCCAACTGCGCTTGGGCCAAATGTTCCTTCACGATGGGCATTACCTGTGCAATTCGATCTTGCATCAGGGCGACATGCTCAATCACACTCCTGTGGGGAGAACTCTCACTTTCCCAAGTTTCCTTGGCAATATCCAACAGCCCTCTTGGGTGTCTCCCATACAGTAACTCAAAGGGGGAGAATCCCGTAGAGGATTGGGGCACCTCCCTAATAGCAAACATCAAATAAGGAAGTAAACAGTCCCAATCCCTTCCATCTCTATCCACCACTTTCTTCAACATTTGTTTTAGGGTTTTGTTGAATCTTTCAACCAGCCCATCGGTTTGGGGGTGATACACAGATGTACGCAATTGCGTCACTTTGAACAATTTACACAGCTCTTTCATAACCCGGGACATAAAGGGTGTACCTTGGTCCGTAAGCAGTTCTTTACAAATACCCACCCGGCTAAAAACAAGAGATAGCTCTTTGGCTATGGTTTTGGCCGAGGTATTTCTGAGAGGGATCGCTTCTGGATAACGGGTGGCATAGTCCATTATAACCAATATGTACTGGTGCCCCCTAGCGGACTTGATTATAGGACCTACCAAATCCATTGCGATTCTCTCAAACGGGACCTCAATGATGGGTAGAGGGACCAGCGGGCTACGGAAATGTGGCATCGGGGCCGACCTCTGACACACAGGGCAGGAGGAACAATAATTTTCTATGTCCTTCATCACCCCAGGCCAATAGAATCTCTGTAATACCCTCTCTCGGGTTTTCTCTGTCCCCAGATGACCTCCAAGAATGTGCCCATGGGCCAACTCCAACACCAACTTCCTGTAAGGTTTGGGCACCACAAGCTGCTCAACGGTTTCTTCTGCCCTTTTTGCCACCCGATACAGTAGGTCCTTCTCTACGCTGAAGTATGGGTAAGTGCCGGTATTATCTGGGTTCACTAACTCGCCATCTATTTTCGCTACGTTTTCCCGTGCCTTTATTAGGGCGGGGTCTTTCAACTGTTCTGTGGCAAAGTTTTCCCTGTGAACCTCAAGATCAGAAAACTCCACAGACGGTAGGTTTTCGTCTGAGGAGGTGGGCTCCTCTCCAGTTTCTTGAGTCTCCCCTGCCAATACTGACAAGGGAAATTCCGGAGAGTCCTCACCACTCTCAGGGGAGTTCTGGCTATCACATTCCTGGTACATAGGGGCACCAGTGGGGGGCTCAGGATCATCCCACAGTTCCCAGAACTTCGGAAAATCCCTTCCCACAATGGCGTCATGCGGTAACTGAGATACTAAGCCCACTGGATGAGAGAGGGTACCTTTGGGGGTCTCGAAACACACTGTAGTCACTGGATACTCTCGGGTGTCCCCATGCACACAAATAACGGCTACCTTGCTATTCCCAGAGACCTCTGTTTTAACTAACTCAGCCTTTATCAGGGTCACAAGGCTACCTGAATCCAGCAATACCACAACATTTCTACCATTAATACACATTTTGCATAAATGTTTCTCAGTTCCCCGAATGGCAGTGCATGCGACTGTCGCACACAGCGACTGACGTCTGCCCGTCAGAAAGTCACACTGCATGGGTTCCTCCAAAACCGGGCAATTTGCTGCAATATGTCCCGCTTGCCGGCAGCGGTAGCAAACGATCCTTCTTGCCGCCTCTTGAGCCGCTGATTTCCCAGGCTGTTCTCGCCAAACTTGGGGTAGAGCTCCCACCCTCTCACTCTCTCCACCCTTACCCCTTGGAATCATCTTATCCGCCCCTGGGGATGGTCTGGTCTTAGGGTGGAAAGTCCGAGTGTCTCTGGAAGAGGCCGTCAGGTTCTCTGTAGCCAAGTATTTCTCCACACGATCCACAAGACCATCGGCCGTCTCTGGGTCTCCATGGCTTACCCACTTTTGGATGGCAGTAGGAAGAGCTCTCAAAAACCGATCCATTACAACACGTTCCACAATCTTTGGTGCGGACAAAGTCTCTGGCTGTAGCCACTTTCTGCTCAGGTGAATGAGATCATACATTTGAGACCTGGGGGGTTTTCCAAGCTGGAAAGTCCAGTTATGCACACGCTGAGCCCGGACAGCCAGGGTGACACCCAGCCTTGCCAATATTTCAGCTTTTAGCATCACATAGTCTTTTGCTTGGTTAGGCTCTAGGTCATAGTAAGCTTTCTGCGATTCACCAGTTAACAGAGGAGCCACTAGTCCAGCCCACTGCTCCTCAGGCCACTTTTCTCTTTCAGCGGTCCTTTCAAATGTGGTCAAAAATACCTCTGGATCATCCTCTCCAGTCATTTTTGTCAATAAACGACTCACCCCAAAGGACGCGGTATTAGTGGGACGGCTTTCCTCACTGGTCTGCGGACGTTGCTGCATTACTGCTTCCATCTGTTGTTGTAGTCTCTGCTCTTGCTTCTGCAACAGGTCTATGAAGCGGGCCTCAGATTGCTGTTGGGCTTGTTGCTGAGCCTCCAGACTCTGTTGTAAAGTTGCAAGGCTCTGTTGATGAGCTTGCTGCTGGGCTGCAAGGCTCCTTTGCAAACCTGCATTTGTCTGCTGTTGATTGGCATTTGCTAGAGCCAGCTGTTTCAGTATCTCCTCCATGCTGGCTTAAAAAAAAACTGCCACTGGTTCTCCACCAACTGTGAGGGGGTTTGCTCGGCAGCGGGTATGTGTGACCCCCGGGATGGGCTCCCCACCCAACAACAGGCCCAGCAGACGGAGGTTGTGGTTTTCAAAATCAAAAAGGTGCGGTTTATTTTCTATTTACAGTGACAAAACACAGCAAGGCAAAAAAAAACATAAACAAAATAAATCCTGGTCAACTTGACCTCTGACTAAACTTACAGGTTTCCTAACTAACGACTGGGATCAGCCTAGTGCTGTCCTAGTCCCTGGTTTTAAATGTCCAAGCAAAATATAGCCACACAGGCTTTCTCTCACCGCACAGGGGTTCACTCTCCCTAGACAGTCCACACAGGTCTGCTTCCAGGCATGAGCTAACATCTAATGAAGCTGGGAGTTTCTTATAGAGGCCTAAATGAGCTGACAAGGTTCAGCTGGTCTCATCAACTCCCTGTCTGCACGACGCCCAGCCCTCTCCCTAGAGGTATGAGTCATCAATGAGCCCACTAGTCTCAGCTGGGCTTATACAACTCTCCACCTAGCTGTATAAATCGGCGTAAAGCCTGAATCTGGGCGAAATATATCTACCCCCCTGGATGCAACCAGGTGACTTTACCTTCCTGCTGTCACAATATATATAGTTCTAACATATTCTGCAGTGCTGTACAAAGAACACTGAGCAAGTCACATCAGTCTCTGCAGCAGAGCTTACATTTGAATGTCCCTACTAAAGGCACACACTATTATTATTATTATGTATTTTTATAGCTCTGACATATTCCGCAGTGCTGTACAGAGAACACTCAATCAGTCACATCAGTCTCTGCAGCAGAGGAGCTTACACTCTAATGTCCCCCCACTAGGGTTGCCACCTTTTCTTCAAGCCAAACCCGAACACTTTAGCGGCCTGGGACACCTTTGGGTGCCCCCAAAGGAGAGTAGTAATGCGGTGCGCATAGTGTGCCGCAGCGAACAGTGGGTGTGGCCAAATTGCTCTTGCTGACATGATCACCCTGCCCCCCAGTGATGTTGAACCTGCCCCCAGACAGCCACCCGCAGTTCCTGGATGGCAACAGATTTGTGTGCGACTATCTTGGTTACTTGGGAAGCCACAGCCTGGTCTGAATAATATGTCCGGGTTTCAGTCTGCCTGAAACCCAGACACATGATCCAAAACCCGGACTGTCCGGTTGAATCCTGGACAGGTGGCAACCTTACCCCCCCCACAGTTTCACAATATTATTATTACTATTATTATTATTACACATTTACTGTTTATAGCTCTGACATATTCTGCAGTGCTGTACAGAAAACACTGAGCCAGTCACATCAGTCTCTCACAAAAGAAGCTTACAGACTATTGTCTAAGTCACACGTTATAAATATTATATATGAATATAGCTCTGACATATTCTGCAGTGCTGTACAGAGAACACCGAACCAGTCATATTAATCTTTGCACCAGAGGAGCTTACACTCTAATGTCCCCACCACAGTATCACACTATTATTATTATACATTTATAAAGCTCTGACATATTCTGCAGTGCTGTACAGAGAACTTTGAGTCATTCACATAAGTGTCTGCACCAGAGAAGCTTACACTCTAATTTATTTTCTGTTATTTTCTGATGTAAGCTTGTTTGTTTTTGTTTATGTATATATTATTTTTATTTTTTATTTTTTTGTATATATGTAAATATGTTTTTTAGTAACAAGCTGTATGTTTGCAAGATTTTAAATAAACCAAAATGTACACTCTAATGTCCCTACCACAGTTACACTCTATTATTAGGCCCCCTTTACACTGGGGCGGTGGGTGCGTCGGCGTTAAAGCGGCGCTATTTTTAGCGGCGCTTTATTGTTAATTTTGCGGCGCTATTCGGCCGCTAGCGGGGCGCTTTTATCCCCCTGCTAGCGGCCGAGAAAGGGTTACAACCACCGCCAAGCGCCTCAGCAGAGGCACTTTGCCGGCGGTTTAGCTGCGGTGCCCATTGATTCCAATGGGCAGCAGCAGTATACACACCGCTCCTTCACCGCTCCAAAGATGCTGCTAGCAGGACTTTTTTTATCGTCTTGCTAGCGCACCACTCCAGTGTGAAAGCCCTCGGGGCTTTCACATTGGAGAGACAGCAGCGGCTGTTTCAGGGCGCTTTGCAGGTGCTATTTTTAGCGTTATAGCGCCTGCAAAGCACCCCAGTGTGAAAGAGGTCTTATTATTATTATTATTATACATTTGTAGCACACAGATCCCTTACCCTGCTTACCTCCACTTGCAGAGTGGGACACACCATGCCACATGCCCAATATCCTCCATCTTGTAAAGGGTGAGCGGTGGTAACAGTTTTGGGTCCTGCAGCGAGTTACCTCCTTCCATTGGATCTCGTCCCTAGAGTGTAGGGAAAAGTCTATTTCTCTCTTGAGGAAAGCCAATGTCTAGACAATGTTAAACCCAATAAAAGAGTTTATTTTCCTTTTGCTTGCAACTCGATGGGAAAGTTGGAAAGAGAGAGAATTGAACAGGAATATACCGTATATACTCGAGTATAAGCCCACCCGAATATAAGCCGAGGTACCTAATTTTACCACAAAAAACTGGGAAGACTTATTGACTCGAGTATAAGCCTAGGGTTTTCCATCTGCATGCCTCACTGTGCCTCACTTTGCCTCACTGTGTCCATGTCCATGCCTCACTGTGCCCATGCCTCACTGTCTCCATGACTAGACTGACTTTTAACATGGGAGTCTATGGAAGGGGTGCCCGGGTTTGAAAAATCGGTGCTCCCCGGCCGTAGGTCCCCCGGACAACAAACTTTGCACACTTGTAGAGAAAAAGTGTGGCTACATGTGTGCCAAGTTTGAGGACCTACGGTCGGCCGGTACCGGGTACCCAAAGTCCGGGAGATCAGGCGCAAAAAGGTGACTTGAGTATAAGCCGAGGGGGGCATTTTCGGCACAAAAAAATGTGCTAAAAAACCCGGCTTATACTCGAGTATATACAGAAGGTTCAGGCACGTGGCACTCAATTACCACTCGTCGCCACTCAGGCCTGAGTGGGTTTTGCTCACCCGGAGAGTTCCCTCTCACAGTCCTAGCAGCCGGAATGAAGCATGGAACATTTACTTTAGATTAGTTTTTCCTAGAGACACGTTCAGGAGATCCTCTGCCACAGGATCTTCTAGCTTCTAAGTCCCGAACTTCTCAGCACTTGTAACTTTAGAGACCATAGGTGCCAACGGGACACGTTACAAGAGCTTTTGGCAGATCACGGAATCCTTCCCTCTGACAGGTAACCAGGCCTCTCCCGAGACAGTGACATCCTTCACCGATCCCCTTAGAAAGGTCCTCTCCTGGTTGCCTCTCCTTCAGAGCGAATGGAACGATGTGGCCTCGGGCCAAAGGTGCCCGGGACCCAACACATTCACACGTACCCCTGGCCATGAGGGCCACCGAAGATGGGGTACGTGCTGAGGATTAGTGATGAGCCGAACACCCCCGGGTTCGGTTCGCACCAGAACCCGCGAACGGACCGAAAGTTCGTACGAACATTAGAACCCTATTAAATACAATGGATGCGAACGTTCGAATTCTAAAGTGCTAATTATAACAACTATTATGCATGTTATTGTCCTAAAAAGGGTTTGGGAACCCGGGTTCTGCACCAGGGGACATGTATCAATGCAAAAAGAAGTTTTAAAAACGGTCGTTTTTCGGGAGCAGTCATTTTAATGATGCATAAAGTGAAAAAAAAAAAGTCAAATATTCCTTTAAATATCGTACCTGGGGGGTGTCTAAAGTATGCCTGTGAAGTGCCACGTGTTTCCCGTGTTTAGAACTGTCCCTGCACAAAATGACACTTCTAAAGGAAAAAAAAGCCATTTAAAACTGCTTGCGGCTTTAATGTAATGTCTGGTCCCGGTAATATGGATGAAAATCTTTAAGAAAAATGGCATAGCTACCCCATGACCCCCCCCCCCCCTACCCCAGCCCATTACCAGCCCCTTTGGGTCTTGTATGGATATTAAGGGGAACCCCGCACATAAAATAAAAAAGGCCCTATATACTCTGAACAGCCGTATACAGGCGGTGCATACAAGACAGGGACTGTAGGTTTGTTCTTATGTAGAATCTGTTTGTAATTTTGAACAGGTACATTGTTTAAGTGTAGCTCCAGCCCAAAAATCTATTTTTAAACTTTTTGGAAAACATAGGTAAGGGTTATCACCCCTGTAACATTTGTTTTGCTGTCTGTGCCCCTGTTCAGAACATTTCACCTCACTTTCCGTCCCAATGACAACTGTTTTTGAAATGTGGTGTTTTTCTTGAAACAAGGATTGCTGATAAAGCATCAGTACAGAGGAGACACCTTTCTCCCATATTAATTCTTACAGGAGAGAATTTTCCTTCCTAGGGGTAGATTTCCTCTCACTTCCTGTTGTCTTCTTGCGTTTGCAAGTAGGAGTCGTTTGTAAGTTGGATGTTTGAAAGTAGGGACCTGCCGTAGATACTCTGCAGAAATAGGCCCCTTAGTTGTTGGTGTTGGCACAACACTGTAAGCACTCACAGTTACTCTTGGTTGGTGCTGGAACGCCCTGCTGTCAACTATTATATCAGGAATTGTAATTACATATAATTGTTGAACAGTGGTAGTAAAAATTGGGCCTTTGATGGTGGTGGTGTTGACACAACACTGTAAGCCCTCAGAGTTACTCTTGGTGGGTGCAGGAATGGGCCCTGCTGTGAATTATTAGATCAAGAATTGTAATTACATGCCCCTGTTGAACAGGGGCTGAAAAATTGGGCCTTAGGCACTGGTGGCACAACACTACAACCCCTCACAGATACTGTACTTGGAGCACAGCAATGAGCCCTGTTGCAAAGTATTGCTTCAAAAATTGTAATGACACGCCCCTGTTAAACAGGGGCTGAAAAATTGGGCCTTAGGCACTGGTGCCACAACACTCCAACCCCTCACAGATACTGTACTTGGAGCACAGCAATGAGCCCTATGGCAAATTATTGCTAAAAAAATTGTAATTACACGCCCCTGTAAAACAGGGGCTGAAAAATTGGGCCTTAGCCACTGGTGGCGGCACCCATAAACAAAAATGATCTTCCAAGCTATCATCATCAATCGTATCATTGAGGACTCGGAGGAGGAGGATAGCCAGTCAACATAACAGCACAGACACTCAGCATCAGCATCAGTCTTGAAGGGATGTGACATGTTAAAATCAATTAGTCTGTTATATCAGCATCAGGTGTGTGGTAGCTGGTGGTGATCCAAGACTGGTTCATCTTGATGAAAGTCAGTCGATCAACCGAGTCGGTGGACAGGCGCACCCTGTGATCCGTGACAAATCCTCCAGCAGCACTGAATGTGCGTTCCGAAAGAACGCTGGATGCAGGACAGGCCAGTAGCTCAATTGCATACTGTGCAAGCTCTGGCCAGTGATCCATCCTCAAGACCCAGTAAGCCAGAGGATTTTCGGTGGGGAAGGTGTCCAAGTCTGACCTTGCCCCTAGATATTCCTGCACCATGTTTATCAGACGCTGGCGATGGTTGCTGGAGCCAATCATACTTTGGGGCTGCGGACTAAAGAATTGTCTGAACGCATCGGTCAGACGGCCACCTTCCCCACCGCTCCTTCTTTGACTGGCCGAAGCCTCAGCAACTCGTTGTCCTGGACCAGGAGTTTGTAACCTCCCAGTCTCTGGGAACGCGTTGCACAGACCTTTCTGCAAGGCCTCCCGGAGTTGTCTCATCCTCTGCTCCCTCTGCGACGGTAACATAAGGTCCGCAACCTTACCCTTGTACCGTGGATCAAGGAGAGTGGCCAGCCAGTAATGGTCCCTCTCCTTGATCCGAAGAATACGAGGATCCTTCCGCAGACTTTGCAGGATCAGGGAGGCCATGCAGCGTAGGTTTGCTGAGGCATTCGCTCCGGAGTCCTCTGGGTCACTAAGGACGACATGATCCGCAGTCACCTCCTCCCAGCCACGTACAAGTCCACTGGTTTCTTGGGACTGTAAATCATCCCTAAAAGACTGCTGCTGATGATGCTGAGTGCCAGCCTCCACCTCCATGCTGACACAATCCTCCTCCTCCTCCTCCTCCTCCTCCTCTTCCTCTTCCTGTGCGATGGGTGGGACAGAAGGAACACTGTCTGGGTAAAGGGGGCCTTGAGAGGCAAGGAAGTCCTCCTCTTCCTGCCTCTGTTCTGCCTCAAGTGCCCTGTCCATTATTCCACGCAGCGTGTGCTCCAACAGGTGGACAAGAGGTACAGTGTCACTGATGCATGCACTGTCACTGCTCACCATCCTCGTGGCCTCCTCAAATGGTGCCAGGACAGTGCATGCATCCCTGATCATGCCCCACTGGCGTGGAGAAAAAAAACCAAGCTCCCCTGACCCTGTCCTGGTGCCGTAGTCGCACAGGTACTCATTGATGGCCCTCTGCTGCGTGTGCAGCCGCTGCAGCATGGCCAACGTTGAGTTCCACCTGGTGGGCATGTCACATATAAGGCGGTTCTTGGGCAGGTTCAACTCCTTTTGCAGCTCAGCCAGGCGAGCACTGGCATTATAAGATCTGCGGAAATGCACACAGACTTTCCTGGCCTGCCTCAGGACATCCTGTAAGCCCGGGTACCTGCCCAAGAACCGCTGCACCACCAGGTTAAGGACGTGAGCCACACAGGGCACATGGGTCAGTTGTCCCTGTCGGAGGGTGGAGAGGAGGTTGGTGCCATTGTCGCAAACCACCATTCCTGGCTTAAGCTGGCGTGGCGTCAACCACCTCTCGGCCTGGCCCTGCAGAGCAGACAGGACCTCTGCCCCAGTGTGGCTTCTGTCCCCCAAACACACCAGCGCAAGCACGGCATGGCATCTTTTTGCCTGCGTACTTGCGTAGCCACGTGAACGGCTACGGAGCACCGCTGGTTCATAGGACAAACCACAGGAAGAGGCCATGGAGGAAGAAGAAGAGGAGGGGGTGGAGGAGAGAGGTGTGTCACAACCAGTAGTAGCATTTTGGAGGCGTGGCGGTGGGACAACCTCCAACACTACTGCACCTTGTCCTGCATCCTTCCCAGCTGCCAAAAGAGTGACCCAATGGGCCGTGAAAGAAAGGTAACGTCCCTGTCCATGCCTGCTGGACCATGAGTCAGCGGTAATATGCACCTTACCGCTGACCGCCCTGTCCAGCGAGGCCAAGACATTGCCTTCCACATGCCGGTAGAGAGCCGGAATAGCCTTCCGTGAGAAAAAGTGGCGTTTGGGAACCTGCCACTGAGGAACCGCACATTGCACAAACTCACGGAAGGGGGCCGAGTCTACCAACTGAAAAGGCAGCAGTTGAAGCGCTAGCAATTTAGCCAAGCTAGCATTCAACCGCTGGGCATGTGGATGGCTGGGAGTGAACTTCTTTCGACGGTCCAGCAGCTGGGGCAGGGAAATTTGCCTGCTAGAATCGGACGTCGGTGTACTGCTAGCAGAGTGGCCGCAAGTACTTGGCTGTGACACACCTAATTCTACACCTTCATTCCTCTCAGTGCATGTTTCAGAGAGGACTGAAGTTATAGTGGGGTTGGAAATCCCAGCTGATGCGGTGCAAGGAGAGGTCCGCTTTGTTCTTTGGTGTGGGTCTTTGAGGTAGGCTTGCCAACGAGCTGCATGGCAGGTCAACATATGTCTGGTCAGGCATGTGGTACCCAAGCGGCTGATGTTTTGGCCACGCGATATACGCTTGAGACATATGTTGCAAACAGCAGCTGTGCGATCTGATGCACTAGCCTCAAAAAAGGCCCACACCAAGGAACTTTTTGAATGACGGGCAGAGGCAGCGCCCTGCACAGGCGGAGCTCTGCGGTGTGATTCCGTCGGTGTACTGCCCTTACGCTGGCCACCAAAGGGCATCCTGTCTCGTTGGAGATGTGCCTCCTCCTCATCCTCCTCCTCCTCTCTCCTATTAGGCACCCACGTGGAGTCAGTGACCTCATCATCCCCTCCCTCCTCATCACTGGAGCCAATCTGGCAGTATGCTGCAGCTGCTGGAACATGACTGCCAGATTGGTGTCCTTCTTGAGCATCCCCTCTGTCTGCTCTCACGCTACTGCCTTCCTCTAGCTGGGTTTCATCATCAGACCCTTCGAAACGCTGGGCATCCTCCTGGAGCATGTACCCAACACTGTGCTCAAACAGTTCGGGGGACTCCTCAGGAGGAGGACATGGTGGGTCTAGGGAAGGAGTGACTGATGATGAGTCTGACATTGATACCAGGGAAGAGGACGCTTTGGCAGCTGCTTTGCCAGTACCCTGAGCCTGGGTGAGAGAGGATGAGGAGGAGGAGGAGGGCTTGGTCATCCACTCTACCAAGTCTTCGGCATGATGTGGCTCAACATGTCCAGCTGCGGAAAAGAAGGACGAGCGTGTCCCATGGCCATGTGCTGATGACAATGCACCGCGTCCACGACCAGCACTGTTGCCCCCAGACACAGAGCCTGCTTGCCCTCTTTTATTGCCTCCTGACTGTCTGCCTCTCCTTGTTTGCCTTCCAGACATTCTAATAGATGGCCTGCAGGGAGATGGGAAAAAAGCAATAAGGGCTACCTTCAGGTGTCCTTCTCTGTCCCTTGAAACAAGGACTTGCACAGTGAAAGAAACTGACACTCTCCCTACCTACAGTTTTCTGTCCCTAGAAAAAATGTTTTTTTTAAGCACAATATAGCACAAGGAGAATTCACTCACTGTCCTTCCAGGTCCCTAGAAACAAGGACTTGCACAGTGAAAGAAACTGACACTCTCCCTACCTACAGTTTTCTGTCCCTAGAAAAAATGTTTTTTTTAAGCACAATATAGCACAAGGAGAATTCACTCACTGTCCTTCCAGGTCCCTGGAAACAAGGACTTGCACAGTGAAAGAAACTGACACTCTCCCTACCTACAGTTTTCTGTCCCTAGAAAAAATGTTTTTTTTAAGCACAATAAAGCACAAGGAGAATTCACTCACTGTCCTTCCAGGTCCCTAGAAACAAGGACTTACACAGTGAAAGAAACTGACACTCTCCCTACCTACAGTTTTCTGTCCCTAGAAAAAATGTTTTTTTTAAGCACACTATAGCACAAGGAGAATTCACTCACTGTCCTTCCCAGTCCCTAGAAACAAGGACTTGCACAGTGAAAGAAACTGACACTCTCCCTACCTACAGTTTTCTGTCCCTAGAAAAAATGTTTTTTTTAAGCACAATATAGCACAAGGAGAATTCACTCACTGTCCTTCCAGGTCCCTGGAAACAAGGACTTGCACAGTGAAAGAAACTGACACTCTCCCTACCTACAGTTTTCTGTCCCTAGAAAAAATGTTTTTTTTAAGTACAATATAGCACAAGGAGAATTCACTCACTGTCCTTCCAGGTCCCTAGAAACAAGGACTTACACAGTGAAAGAAACTGACACTCTCCCTACCTACAGTTTTCTGTCCCTAGAAAAAATGTTTTTTTTAAGCACAATATAGCACAAGGAGAATTCACTCACTGTCCTTCCAGGTCCCTGGAAACAAGGACTTGCACAGTGAAAGAAACTGACACTCTCCCTACCTACAGTTTTCTGTCCCTAGAAAAAATGTTTTTTTTAAGCACAATAAAGCACAAGGAGAATTCACTCACTGTCCTTCCAGGTCCCTAGAAACAAGGACTTACACAGTGAAAGAAACTGACACTCTCCCTACCTACAGTTTTCTGTCCCTAGAAAAAATGTTTTTTTTAAGCACACTATAGCACAAGGAGAATTCACTCACTGTCCTTCCCAGTCCCTAGAAACAAGGACTTGCACAGTGAAAGAAACTGACACTCTCCCTACCTACAGTTTTCTGTCCCTAGAAAAAATGTTTTTTTTAAGCACAATATAGCACAAGGAGAATTCACTCACTGTCCTTCCAGGTCCCTGGAAACAAGGACTTGCACAGTGAAAGAAACTGACACTCTCCCTACCTACAGTTTTCTGTCCCTAGAAAAAATGTTTTTTTTAAG
Source organism: Rana muscosa (assembly GCA_029206835.1). Taxonomy (NCBI): domain Eukaryota; kingdom Metazoa; phylum Chordata; class Amphibia; order Anura; family Ranidae; genus Rana; species Rana muscosa. The sequence goes on along the minus strand of CM055123.1, from coordinate 251,391,325 downwards.
CACAATATAGCACAAGGAGAATTCACTCACTGTCCTTCCAGGTCCCTAGAAACAAGGACTTACACAGTGAAAGAAACTGACACTCTCCCTACCTACAGTTTTCTGTCCCTAGAAAAAATGTTTTTTTTAAGCACAATATAGCACAAGGAGAATTCACTCACTGTCCTTCCAGGTCCCTGGAAACAAGGACTTGCACAGTGAAAGAAACTGACACTCTCCCTACCTACAGTTTTCTGTCCCTAGAAAAAATGTTTTTTTTAAGCACAATAAAGCACAAGGAGAATTCACTCACTGTCCTTCCAGGTCCCTAGAAACAAGGACTTACACAGTGAAAGAAACTGACACTCTCCCTACCTACAGTTTTCTGTCCCTAGAAAAAATGTTTTTTTTAAGCACAATATAGCACAAGGAGAATTCACTCACTGTCCTTCCAGGTCCCTGGAAACAAGGACTTGCACAGTGAAAGAAACTGACACTCTCCCTACCTACAGTTTTCTGTCCCTAGAAAAAATGTTTTTTTTAAGCACAATAAAGCACAAGGAGAATTCACTCACTGTCCTTCCAGGTCCCTAGAAACAAGGACTTACACAGTGAAAGAAACTGACACTCTCCCTACCTACAGTTTTCTGTCCCTAGAAAAAATGTTTTTTTTAAGCACAATATAGCACAAGGAGAATTCACTCACTGTCCTTCCAGGTCCCTAGAAACAAGGACTTACACAGTGAAAGAAACTGACACTCTCCCTACCTACAGTTTTCTGTCCCTAGAAAAAATGTTTTTTTTAAGCACACTATAGCACAAGGAGAATTCACTCACTGTCCTTCCCAGTCCCTAGAAACAAGGACTTGCACAGTGAAAGAAACTGACACTCTCCCTACCTACAGTTTTCTGTCCCTAGAAAAAATGTTTTTTTTAAGCACAATATAGCACAAGGAGAATTCACTCACTGTCCTTCCAGGTCCCTGGAAACAAGGACTTACACAGTGAAAGAAACTGACACTCTCCCTACCTACAGTTTTCTGTCCCTAGAAAAAATGTTTTTTTTAAGTACAATATAGCACAAGGAGAATTCACTCACTGTCCTTCCAGGTCCCTAGAAACAAGGACTTACACAGTGAAAGAAACTGACACTCTCCCTACCTACAGTTTTCTGTCCCTAGAAAAAATGTTTTTTTTAAGCACAATATAGCACAAGGAGAATTCACTCACTGTCCTTCCAGGTCCCTGGAAACAAGGACTTGCACAGTGAAAGAAACTGACACTCTCCCTACCTACAGTTTTCTGTCCCTAGAAAAAATGTTTTTTTTAAGCACACTATAGCACAAGGAGAATTCACTCACTGTCCTTCCAGGTCCCTAGAAACAAGGACTTACACAGTGAAAGAAACTGACACTCTCCCTACCTACAGTTTTCTGTCCCTAGAAAAAATGTTTTTTTTAAGCACACTATAGCACAAGGAGAATTCACTCACTGTCCTTCCCAGTCCCTAGAAACAAGGACTTGCACAGTGAAAGAAACTGACACTCTCCCTACCTACAGTTTTCTGTCCCTAGAAAAAATGTTTTTTTTAAGCACAATATAGCACAAGGAGAATTCACTCACTGTCCTTCCAGGTCCCTGGAAACAAGGACTTGCACAGTGAAAGAAACTGACACTCTCCCTACCTACAGTTTTCTGTCCCTAGAAAAAATGTTTTTTTTAAGCACAATATAGCACAAGGAGAATTCACTCACTGTCCTTCCAGGTCCCTAGAAACAAGGACTTACACAGTGAAAGAAACTGACACTCTCCCTACCTACAGTTTTCTGTCCCTAGAAAAAATGTTTTTTTTAAGCACAATATAGCACAAGGAGAATTCACTCACTGTCCTTCCAGGTCCCTGGAAACAAGGACTTGCACAGTGAAAGAAACTGACACTCTCCCTACCTACAGTTTTCTGTCCCTAGAAAAAATGTTTTTTTTAAGCACAATAAAGCACAAGGAGAATTCACTCACTGTCCTTCCAGGTCCCTAGAAACAAGGACTTACACAGTGAAAGAAACTGACACTCTCCCTACCTACAGTTTTCTGTCCCTAGAAAAAATGTTTTTTTTAAGCACAATATAGCACAAGGAGAATTCACTCACTGTCCTTCCAGGTCCCTGGAAACAAGGACTTGCACAGTGAAAGAAACTGACACTCTCCCTACCTACAGTTTTCTGTCCCTAGAAAAAATGTTTTTTTTAAGCACAATAAAGCACAAGGAGAATTCACTCACTGTCCTTCCAGGTCCCTAGAAACAAGGACTTACACAGTGAAAGAAACTGACACTCTCCCTACCTACAGTTTTCTGTCCCTAGAAAAAATGTTTTTTTTAAGCACAATATAGCACAAGGAGAATTCACTCACTGTCCTTCCAGGTCCCTAGAAACAAGGACTTACACAGTGAAAGAAACTGACACTCTCCCTACCTACAGTTTTCTGTCCCTAGAAAAAATGTTTTTTTTAAGCACAATATAGCACAAGGAGAATTCACTCACTGTCCTTCCAGGTCCCTGGAAACAAGGACTTGCACAGTGAAAGAAACTGACACTCTCCCTACCTACAGTTTTCTGTCCCTAGAAAAAATGTTTTTTTTAAGCACAATATAGCACAAGGAGAATTCACTCACTGTCCTTCCAGGTCCCTAGAAACAAGGACTTACACAGTGAAAGAAACTGACACTCTCCCTACCTACAGTTTTCTGTCCCTAGAAAAAATGTTTTTTTTAAGCACAATATAGCACAAGGAGAATTCACTCACTGTCCTTCCAGGTCCCTGGAAACAAGGATTTGCACAGTGAAAGAAACTGACACTCTCCCTACCTACAGTTTTCTGTCCCTAGAAAAAATGTTTTTTTTAAGCACAATAAAGCACAAGGAGAATTCACTCACTGTCCTTCCAGGTCCCTAGAAACAAGGACTTACACAGTGAAAGAAACTGACACTCTCCCTACCTACAGTTTTCTGTCCCTAGAAAAAATGTTTTTTTTTAAGCACACTATAGCACAAGGAGAATTCACTCACTGTCCTTCCCAGTCCCTAGAAACAAGGACTTGCACAGTGAAAGAAACTGACACTCTCCCTACCTACAGTTTTCTGTCCCTAGAAAAAATGTTTTTTTTAAGCACAATAAAGCACAAGGAGAATTCACTCACTGTCCTTCCAGGTCCCTAGAAACAAGGACTTACACAGTGAAAGAAACTGACACTCTCCCTACCTACAGTTTTCTGTCCCTAGAAAAAATGTTTTTTTTAAGCACACTATAGTACAAGGAGAATTCACTCACTGTCCTTCCCAGTCCCTAGAAACAAGGACTTGCACAGTGAAAGAAACTGACACTCTCCCTACCTACAGTTTTCTGTCCCTAGAAAAAATGTTTTTTTTAAGCACAATATAGCACAAGGAGAATTCACTCACTGTCCTTCCAGGTCCCTGGAAACAAGGACTTGCACAGTGAAAGAAACTGACACTCTCCCTACCTACAGTTTTCTGTCCCTAGAAAAAATGTTTTTTTTAAGCACAATATAGCACAAGGAGAATTCACTCACTGTCCTTCCAGGTCCCTAGAAACAAGGACTTACACAGTGAAAGAAACTGACACTCTCCCTACCTACAGTTTTCTGTCCCTAGAAAAAATGTTTTTTTTAAGCACAATATAGCACAAGGAGAATTCACTCACTGTCCTTCCAGGTCCCTGGAAACAAGGACTTGCACAGTGAAAGAAACTGACACTCTCCCTACCTACAGTTTTCTGTCCCTAGAAAAAATGTTTTTTTTAAGCACAATAAAGCACAAGGAGAATTCACTCACTGTCCTTCCAGGTCCCTAGAAACAAGGACTTGCACAGTGAAAGAAACTGACACTCTCCCTACCTACAGTTTTCTGTCCCTAGAAAAAATGTTTTTTTTAAGCACAATATAGCACAAGGAGAATTCACTCACTGTCCTTCCAGGTCCCTAGAAACAAGGACTTACACAGTGAAAGAAACTGACACTCTCCCTACCTACAGTTTTCTGTCCCTAGAAAAAATGTTTTTTTTAAGCACACTATAGCACAAGCACAAAACACACTGACACTCTCCCTACCTATCCTTCTCTTTCCCTAAACTAAAGGAATCCAGGTTAAGCAAGAAAGAAATAAAAGTCACTGTCCCTGCCTATGCTGCTCTATCCCTGCTCCGGAACACACTACACTAGGCCGCCGTGCTGGCGGCCTTTTATAGTGTGGGGCGTGTACTAAACACCCTCAGCAATAATTGGCCACAGGCATCCTGCCTGTGGCCAATCATTGCTCTCCTCGCTGCCGGCGCTGTGATTGGCCAAGCATGCGGGGTCACAGTGCATGCTTGGCCAATCACAGCGCCTGGATGACACTGCGATGGCGTAGTGCATTGTGGGCCGTTCGCGTCACTCGAATTTGGCGCGAACGGCCCAAATCGTTCGATCTTCGTCGAACGATCGAACAGCCGATGTTCGAGTCGAACGTATGTTCGATTCGAACACGAAGCTCATCCCTACTGAGGATGAAGAACCTCCGCCAAAGGCGTCTGCCCCTTAAGTACCCTCTCCCAGCATGCACAGCGGGCAAACAATGTCCACCGCACAGCCGCCGAGAGGACACCCAATAGCGCTGCAATGCCACCTGCGGTTCAACCTGAGACATGGGCAACAGCGCCACCCACAGGTCAAAGGGAACTATACAACCAGGGAACATCACAATAAGCAGAGACCAATTTAAGAAATCAAACAGCCTGAGCCAAACTAATGCTCAGGCTACCCCCTAAATTTCAGGCATAGCGACCCCAAATATGGGAGGCCCGCTACACATTTATATAGCTCTGATATATTCTGTAGTGCTGTACAGAGAACACTGATCCAGACACATCAGTCTCTGCACCAGAGAAGCTTACACTCTAATGTCTATAATCAAAATAAAGAGAGGGAACCCCCCACATAGGACGGGACTTTAACGGCAACAATTTTTAGAAGGTAAAGAATGAATTCTAAATTTTATTGTACAAAAAGTATATATCAAAACATGACAAATTATTACAGTATTAAAAACATAAAAAGTGAGTATAGCTTGGGTGATTCTATAATCTATACCATTGTTTTATCAAGGGAAAATCTACACAAAAATGTACAAACTTCATGCATAGAGCACCCTGCTGGAAACTGGAACCCTTACCCCAGCGCTGCCAGACTGCAGTGGTTTCTTGAGTGTGTTCACCTAGAGATACTTTTTACATGATCAAAGCAAAACAATTATCTTTATGGTCTCTATATAAAGTTATGTATGATGTAATACATTTCGGATGTTTGCATCTAGCCGCAATCAGGATAATTGTAGGGCTTTATACAGTATAAAGCAGTATGCATAAAAGGAAAAATGGAAGCTGATGCAAAATAAATGAGTACCAAGATTGATGTGGAGGTTTACCATATCGCTGGGGAATAGATAAGGTGAATACTCAGCAGAGGATTATATTGTATATAACAGAATTAAAGTGTATGTAAAATCAAACCTTTTTGTATTTAATTGTTAGAACCCCCGTCTGGTTTCTTGCTGTCTGGGTTCCGTTGGGGAGATTTATCTTCTTTTTTTTGGTCATCATTGTCACTGAGAGAGAAAGTGAAGGAATATCCTAAGTATTACAGTTGTCAAAGCAAGAAGAGAGTTTTCCAACATAGACACCTGTTCTGTTGTTTTTAAGGGAATATCTCTATTATACTTATATATTTTTAATAAAAGCTGAGGCTTTATCAAAACTGTCATTGAAAATATTTGTAGGATTCCACTGTAGATCTTCTTTTGAATATAGTGGATACCAGGTAGGGCCACTGCAATAAGAATGCAGACCAGGAGTTCTGATTTACATAGCTAGCTTGCTAGTGCAGTATTTTGTGTCTCTGCCCCTCCCACAATGGTGAGATTTCCCTGCAGTAGTTTGTGTCCCTGCCCCTCCCACAATGGGGAGATTTCCCTGCAGTAGTTTGTGTCCCTGCCCCTCCCACAATGGTGAGATTTCCCTGCAGTAGTTTGTGTCTCTGCCCCTCCCACAATGGTGAGATTTCCCTGCAGTAGTTTGTGTCCCTGCCCCTCCCACAATGGGGAGATTTCCATGCAGTAGTTTGTGTCCCTGCCCCTCCCACAATGGGGAGATTTCCGTGCAGTAGTTTGTGTCCCTGCCCCTCCCACAATGGGGAGATTTCCCTGCAGTAGTTTGTGTCCCTGCCCCTCCCACAATGGTGAGATTTCCCTGCAGTAGTTTGTGTCCCTGCCCCTCCCACAATGGGGAGATTTCCCTGCAGTAGTTTGTGTCACTGCCCCTCCCACAATGGTGAGATTTCCCTGCAGTAGTTTGTGTCCCTGCCCCTCCCACAATGGGGAGATTTCCCTGCAGTAGTTTGTGTCCCTGCCCCTCCCACAATGGGGAGATTTCCCTGCAGTAGTTTGTGTCTCTGCCCCTCCCACAATGGGGAGTTTTCCCTGCAGTAGTTTGTGTCCCTGCCCCCCCCCCCCACAATGGGGAGATTTCCCTGCAGTAGTTTGTGTCACTGCCCCTCCCACAATGGTGAGATTTCCCCCCGTAGTTTGTGTCTCTGCCCCTCCCACAATGGGGAGATTTCCCTGCAGTAGTTTGTGTCTCTGCCCCTCCCACAATGGGGAGATTTCCCTGCAGTAGTTTGTGTCCCTGCCCCCCCCCACAATGGGGAGATTTCCCTCCAGTAGGTTGTGTCTCTGCCCCTCCCACAATGGGGAGATTTCCCTTCAGTAGTTTGTGTCCCTGCCCCTCCCACAATGGGGAGATTTCCCTGCAGTAGTTTGTGTCCCTGCCCCTCCCACAATGGTGAGATTTCCCTGCAGTAGTTTGTGTCTCTGCCCCTCCCACAATGGGGAGATTTCCCTGCAGTAGTTTGTGTCCCTGCCCCCCCCACACAATGGGGAGATTTCCCTGCAGTAGTTTGTGTCTCTGCCCCTCCCACAATGGGGAGATTTCCCTGCAGTAGTTTGTGTCTCTGCCCCTCCCACAATGGTGAGATTTCCCTGCAGTAGTTTGTGTCTCTGCCCCTCCCACAATGGGGAGATTTCCCTGCAGTAGTTTGTGTCTCTGCCCCTCCCACAATGGGGAGATTTCCCTGCAGTAGTTTGTGTCTCTGCCCCTCCCACAATGGTGAGATTTCCCTGCAGTAGTTTGTGTCCCTGCCCCTCCCACAATGGGGAGATTTCCCTTCAGTAGTTTGTGTCCCTGCCCCTCCCACAATGGGGAGATTTCCCTGCAGTAGTTTGTGTCCCTGCCCCTCCCACAATGGTGAGATTTCCCTGCAGTAGTTTGTGTCTCTGCCCCTCCCACAATGGGGAGATTTCCCTGCAGTAGTTTGTGTCACTGCCCCTCCCACAATGGGGAGATTTCCCTGCAGTAGTTTGTGTCCCTGCCCCTCCCACAATGGTGAGATTTCCCTGCAGTAGTTTGTGTCTCTGCCCCTCCCACAATGGGGAGATTTCCCTGCAGTAGTTTGTGTCTCTGCCCCTCCCACAATGGGGAGATTTCCCTGCAGTAGTTTGTGTCCCTGCCCCCCCCCACAATGGGGAGATTTCCCTGCAGTAGTTTGTGTCTCTGCCCCTCCCACAATGGGGAGATTTCCCTGCAGTAGTTTGTGTCTCTGCCCCTCCCACAATGGTGAGATTTCCCTGCAGTAGTTTGTGTCTCTGCCCCTCCCACAATGGGGAGATTTCCCTGCAGTAGTTTGTGTCTCTGCCCCTCCCACAATGGGGAGATTTCCCTGCAGTAGTTTGTGTCTCTGCCCCTCCCACAATGGTGAGATTTCCCTGCAGTAGTTTGTGTCTCTGCCCCTCCCACAATGGGGAGATTTCCCTGCAGTAGTTTGTGTCTCTGCCCCTCCCACAATGGGGAGATTTCCCTGCAGTAGTTTGTGTCCCTGCCCCTCCCACAATGGTGAGATTTCCCTGCAGTAGTTTGTGTCTCTGCCCCTCCCACAATGGGGAGATTTCCCTGCAGTAGTTTGTGTCACTGCCCCTCCCACAATGGGGAGATTTCCCTGCAATAGTTTGTGTCTCTGCCCCTCCCACAATGGGGAGATTTCCCTGCAGTAGTTTGTGTCTCTGCCCCTCCCACAATGGGGAGATTTCCCTGCAGTAGTTTGTGTCCCTGCCCCCCCCCCACAATGGGGAGATTTCCCTGCAGTAGTTTGTGTCTCTGCCCCTCCCACAATGGGGAGATTTCCCTGCAGTAGTTTGTGTCTCTGCCCCTCCCACAATGGTGAGATTTCCCTGCAGTAGTTTGTGTCTCTGCCCCTCCCACAATGGGGAGATTTCCCTGCAGTAGTTTGTGTCTCTGCCCCTCCCACAATGGGGAGATTTCCCTGCAGTAGTTTGTGTCTCTGCCCCTCCCACAATGGTGAGATTTCCCTGCAGTAGTTTGTGTCTCTGCCCCTCCCACAATGGGGAGATTTCCCTGCAGTAGTTTGTGTCCCTGCCCCTCCCACAATGGGGAGATTTCAGCTAAAGGGGGTTAAAATAATTAATGATAAGAAGTGATCATATGATTCAACTTTAAATCAACCATACAGAAATATCAGGTTTGGGTAGACTGTCTCTTTAAGTCTACCCAACCCTCACCTGCAGGAAAGTTGGGATAGGAGGGGCAAGAGAACTTTTCCCATTTGAATTTTTTTTCTGTATGGGTGACAATGTAAAGCTCAGCTCACTCTGGTGCTGGGAGACAGCAGTGTACAGAGTTATATTATTTGTAATTCTATTGTTGAATTAATTAGTAACATATTGGATAGTTATCAGTTCTTGTGTTCTCCAGTTCCCTGGCGGTCATTAGTCTGGTGGGAGAGGTCAGATCTCTAACCATGGCTACAGGGATTCCAGGAGGGGAATGAAGCGAATAATTGTGAGCAGCCAATATCCATGTCAGATTACATTCCACCTTTCTGCAGTTTTGGCTCCATTAGTTGTTTTTTCTTTGCAGATATTAGATGGATGATAAAACCAGCCAGTTTAGGGTCGGGATAGGATAAAACCTGCCACTCGGGGGCGCTCATTCACAGGTCACCAATCCTTCAACAATTCTACATACATTCATTTAATTTTAAATATCACAGCATCAATAGCCTATACCAGTGGTCTTCAAACTGCGGCCCGGAGGCCAGATGTGGCCCTTTGCTTGTCTTTATCCGGCCCTTGGGGCACTATACCTCTCACTGACATCAACAACGGGACATAATTCCTGTCATTAATACCAACAATAGTACACTATTTCTCCCACTGACACCAATGATGGGGCACTAGTGGATTTTTGGTCAGTTATTTATGCTTCATGCGTAAAAATGCGCACAGATATGCACAAATGCGCACAAACATGAGAATAAATTTGCACCAAAATGCTCGAACGCACGCAAAAATATGCACAAATACTTACAAAACAAACGCCTGAAATTACGTCTGAAAAAGTAGATGCTCAAACAGAATGAGGAGAAATCCCCCCCCCCCCAGATCACCAGCTACTGTCCGAGGGACATCGGTCCCTCACGCAGAGAGCCACCGCCACCTCATCTGTGCCCACCAGTGCCACCTGCCAGTGCCCACCAGTACCATCTACCAGTGCACAACAGTGCTGCCAATCAGTGCCCACCAGTGCCACCTATCAATGCCCACCAGTGCCACCTATCAGTGCCGATCAGTGCCTCATCATCAGTGCTGTCTATCAGTGTTACCTACCAGTGTCTATCAGTGCCGTCCATCGGTGCCCATCAGTGCCACCTATTATTGCCCTTGAGTGCTGCCCATCAGTGCCACCCATTAGTGCCACCTTTCAATGGCACCTATCAGTGCCCACTAGTGCCACCTCATCAGTGCAGCCTCATCAGTGCACATCAGTGCAGGAGAAAAATTACCTGTTTGTAATATTTTAAAACAAATTATGAAAACAGTTTGTTTGTTTGTTTTTTCAAAATTTTCAATCTTTTTTTGTTTAGCAAAAAATAAAAATACCACCAAAAGAAAGCTCTATTTGTGTAAAAAATATGATACAAATTTTGTGTGGGTACAGTATTGCACGACCGCGCAATTGTCATTCAAAGTGCGACAGAGCTAAAAGCTAAATCTGGAAGGGGGTTTAAGTGCCCAGTGGGCAAGTGGTTAATATTAGGACACTTACCTATCCTTCGATCCTGCGATGGCAGCATCCCAGCCGATTTTCCGTTCGGCTCTCGGGGGCTGCCGCCGCCATTCGTGGTAAAGGAAACCGGCAGTGAAGAATCAGCTTCACAGCCAGTTCCCTTCTGCGTATGCGCAAAGAGCGCTGCACTTTCTAACTGGCCAGGGGTTGGAGGAAGGAGGAGGGGGGCCAAGGTCGCCGCGGCGCAGTCTCCCAGAAGTGGGTGACAGGTACCTGTCAAAAACAGGTACCCGCCCCCCCCCCCTCCCGAAAGGTGCCAAATGTGGCACCGGAGGGGGTGGAGAAGGAAGATAAGCGGAGTTTCCACTTTTGGGTGGAACTCCGCTTTAATTGAACAAGCTGAATTTAGAAGCTGATTGGCTACCATGCAGAGCTGCACCAGATTCCGAGTCTTCCAATTTTAGTAAATCTCCTCCTTTGCATCAATGTTGTGTAATAAGTTGTGTTGTTTTTATATTTGTTCTTTTGTGTAATTAGGGTCCTTCAGTGAAATGTGCGTTGTTCAGGAAATTGAATGTAATGAGTCTGGCGTTTGATCCCGCAGAGGGACACTTTGGTGAAACGTTAATGATTTCCGAAGCCTTCACCTTGAGGAACCCTCTTTGTAGCCGGCTTGTAGCAGGTGTAACTGGTACCAGCCGAACAGCAGCACGCGGCTCGGTAATTGGGCACCGAGGGGCCACACTACCATCTGCTGGTAGCGCCAGGTCAGCTTGTTAGAGAGCCAGCGCCGGGGACACCTGTTCTCAGACAGCTGGAGCTCAGCGTGCGGTGACCTTGGAGGGTGAAATCTGTGCCGGGATATGTTATTTCCATTCAATGCTTGGCTTCCTGAAAGTTATGTGTACCGGGTATGGAGGGCGTTCCGGTGTCACCGCCACTCTGGGAGACATTGGAGGCTCTTGTCAACACAGGGGAACCCCCCTACTGAGAAAGGGAGGTAACAATTCCAAGTGGTATCATTTGCTGCATTTATTTTAAAGGGAATCTTGCACACAGTACTGATGTATGAACATCGGAACTTCCTGCGTACAAAAGGCGAGGATGGGCTGTATAGTACATTCATAAATGCACATTAAAATTCTTCTAGTTTTTTTTTTTTTTTTAATCAAGGGGTTGTGGCATACGCAAATACACGTGCGCAAAATACTGATGAGCAACGCAGATTTTTGGATTCTTTGTATAAATACTGATCTATACGCAGTGCAAGTTTACCTGCCTGTGTGTACAGGTCTATTTAAAACAATAGGTCAGGAAAAAAAAGTCTGAATGCCTAAGGCCCTTTCACATCATTTTGACATTGCAATTTTAATGCGATTCTGCAGGTCGCATATGGCAGCCCATTCACTTGAATGGCCTTCCCTTCGCGCGTTTGTCGCACCAAAAAGGAGACAACAGAGGGTACCAACTAAGTGTAGCATGTACGAAAAGTTTTATTATATAAAAACAAATAGCAACTCAATATAAATGAAAATAATAATAATAATAAAAGCACATCTCTTTCCATAATCTTTTAGATTGGTAGTCTTCCTCCTGGTGGACGATGGTAGTGGTCCGCAGTTGCCGATCAAGGAAGTGCTGGTTCCACTGTGGACCGCACTGAGGGCGCAGGACCGGACATTACATTATACGTGAGAGGACCAGAAGACAGGGGGCGTGGCTATTGACGCTCCAAAACGCGTAACTATTCAACCCTGTCTTCCAGTCCTTTTATGTGTAATGTCATCTATGGTCCTGCACCCTCCATGGCTCCGGCACTTCCTGGATCAGCTTTTTGTGTTTTTCTATGATGTCATCTATGGTCCTGCACCCCCATGCATTCCACCGTGGCTCCAGCACTTCCTGGATCGGCTTCTTGTGCTTTTCTATGATGTCATCTACGGTCCTGCGCCCTCCCTGCGTTCCACCATGGCTCCAGCACTTCCCAGGTCGGCTTCTTGTGCTTTTCTATGATGTCATCTGAGGTCCTGTACCCCTCCCCCATGCGTTCCACCGTGGCTCCAGCACTTCCTGGATCGGCTACTTGTATTTTTCTATGATGTCATCTACGGTCCTGCGCCCTCCCTGCGTTCCACCATGGCTCCAGCACTTCCCAGGTCAGCTTCTTGTGCTTTTCTATGATGTCATCTATGGTCCTGCACCCCTCCCCCATGCGTTCCACCGTGGCTCCAGCACTCCCTGGATCGGCTACTTGTATTTTTCTATGATGTCATCTACGGTCCTGCGCCCTCCGTGCGTTCCACCATGGCTCCAGCACTTCCTGGATCGTCTTCTTGCGCTTTTCTATCATGTCATCTACAGTCCAGCACTCCCCCCATGCATTCCACCATGGCACCTCCAGGATCGGCTTCTTGTGTTTTTCTATGATGTCATCTTCGGTCCTGCGCCCTCCGTGCGTTCCACCATGGCTCCAGCACTTCCTGGATCGGCTTCTTGCGCTTTTCTATCATGTCATCTACAGTCCTGCACTCCCCCCATGCATTCCACCATGGCACCTCCAGGATCGGCTTCTTGTGTTTTTCTATGATGTCATCTTCGGTCCTGCACCCTACGCGCGTTCCACCGTGACTCTGGCTTCTTGTGCTTTTCTGCGCAGCGGACAACCGCAACTGCGGACCATTACCATCAACAGTCCACCGGAAGGAACACCGCCAACCCATATGATTATGGAAAGAGATAAATCTTTATTTGTTTTTATCAAATGCGTTTCTACTTGTTTTTCTATAACTGTAGCACACGTACCCTTTTTCCTACCTTAGGCTCACTTGCAGGAAAAGGGCACACCGTACTATATGCCCGTACCCTCCTGGTTGAGGAGGTTAAGCGGTGTTATGTATTTGGGTCCCACAGCTAGGTTCTCCGTCAGTTGGTTCTCGTCTCCTAGGATATAGGGACAAGTCTCTGTTTTCCCCCCAAGTAATTCCAATGTCCACACCACTCTAAACTCCAACGTTGAGTTTATTTTTCTCAATGTTCATCAGATAGGAAAGGGTGGATAAGAGACAGGACAGCAAGGTTTTGGGAGGTTAGTCCAGGCACAAGTAGATATTACAATCACCACTCTATCCCAGAGTAGGTTTAGCTCACCCGAATAGTCTCCTGTAAAGTGGATCCCAGCAGCCGAAGTGATGCTCGGACGCTTAATCAGGTTCTTTTCCTAGATACGATTGGGAGACCCTCTGCCACAGAATCTATCATGTCCCGAACTTCTCAGCTTTTGGAATACAAGGACAGGTGCCAGCAACAGCACATTACTAGGCCCTTGGTGGATAGATGAATCCCTCCAGAAAGTTACCGGGCCCCTTCTTTCACCGTGAACTCTCACCGGTCCCTCAGAACGGTCCTCCCCCGGCCTCCTCTTCTTAGAAGCGGGCTCCCTCGCAAGGGACACCCTGGGATTCTTCTTCCCAGAAGTGGGCTCCAGCTAAAGGTGCTATGCCCAGTGCTGAAGTTGTAGCCCCAGGGCTAAAGGTGCCTGGGACTGATGCACACGTGGCTCCATGGCCTGGAGGGCCGGGCGCCACTCACCTGGACTCCGACTCCCCTCGCGAACTCCAGAGAGCGACCCCTCCCAGGTGGTGTCTGCCCCTTATGCATCCTCTCCCAGCATGCACAGCAGGCCAACCACGCCCACTGTACCGCTCCCGAGAGAGGACACCCTAAGGCACAGCACTAGTACTGATGGTTCGACCCTGACCTGTCATGGCAGTGCCACCTACAGGCCACAGGGAACTGCACACCAGTATACCACCTGGAGAAATAAAATAGCACAACCTATAAATGAGAACGGTCTGAGCCCAACTACTATCTCAGACCAGCCCCTAAATTTGGGTATATAGCACCCCTAAATGGGGTGGGCGCTACATAACATTTTTTCATACAGGCTACACTTAGTTGGCGCCCTCTGCTGTCCAGTGGCAGCCAGCGTTATTGCAGGCTCTGATAACCATATCACAGCACTGTTTTAGCTGTCTCCTCATTCCTTCTCCACCAAACAAGGATCGTATTCTAGTTGGTAAGTCACTGTGGGTGTGATTTCCTAACATCTGGTGGCAGTGGTAGGATATTAGAGTGTGCATGTTGTTTTATGGTTGTTACCTGTGTCCAGATTGAATTCTTTGTTTCTGAAGCAAGTTTGGTACAACACACAGCGTTTACATGTCACTCATCTATTGTAGTACACTGTATATGTGCCTTGGGGTGCCAATCAAAAAAAAGGCAACACAAGGCAATGCGCCTGGACCTGGACATTAACATGCAGTGCATTTTAATGTCCTTTCCTGCAGCGCATACGCGCAAATCTGAAAGGGGGCTAAGGCTGGTCATACATACTTTGATTTCTCTCATTCATTCGCACAGACTGAACAAAATAAATCAATAGATTCCTTCTTTTGATGTTGTTTAGGTGGGTGGTCGGGGACAGTAAAACCATGGTTCAACCACATGTTTTTATCGCCCCTTTCCACCTGTGTGAACGAGGATAAACAGTGACTGATTTTCATTTGAGCCAGTTATTGTTTGGCCGTCACCTGGCTCCTTTGATTTTTCAGTTGAGCTGGATGATAACGACAGGGCCACCCACAGTCGCATTTTGGCCGATTAGGCCACTTTTATGTAATGTTTCTGTGTTTAATTGGACTGCATTATTTTGTTGTATGCTGACATCTAGTGGTGGTTTTGGGCCATTACAACTTGTTTACTATGTGATCTTGGTTTCTCCCTCTTTATTCCCCTCTTGTTTACTGATAGTTAGTTCAGTCTTAGGTAGATCCTCCCCATTTCTTCCATGTTCATTGTCCTCCTACACTTCCAAAGACTGTAATAACATCCTCTCTACTGCAGTTATCAGATGAAAATTGCATTGAATTCAACTTCTGTGTCGTATTGAAGAGTTAAGCTGCCTGTGGATGGTGCCAAGTCAGCAGGTGACTATATTGGCTGGATAGACTGGGTCTATGGAGGTATGTCAATGCATAATGTGGCATTTAAAGCAGAACAATCCCAAGGTTTAAGGAAGCGCAATTAACTGGCAGGATTAGTGGTCCTAGGGCCCTTTCACACTGCAGCACATGTATTTTTAGATTGCAGCACTTTTAAAACACGCTATGCTTTAAAAAAAAACACTGCATAGCGTGTTTTTAATGCGTTGCATGCAGCACATAAGCCAATAATAGCTGGTTGTTAAAGCGGAGTTCCACCCTCGAAAAAGTTTTTTTTTTAAAGTCAGCAGCTACTGTAGCTGCTGACTTTTATTAAGGACACTTACCTGTCAAGGGAGCCCGGCATGTCGGGCCCCCGAGGCCGATCCGTCCATCAGATCGGGTGCAGGCGCTGCCATTCTAATTAAGGGAAACCGGCAGTGGAGCCTTCAGGCTTCACAGCCGGTTTCCTACTGCGCATGCGCCAGTCGCGTGGCGCTTTTTGAATGGCCCCGTGGTCTTCTGGGACGCACACAGGTCCCAGAAGGCAGTGGGGGAGAAGGAGGAGGGCTCGCCGCAGAAGAGGAAATGACGCACTGAGCCGCGGCCGAGCTAGGACGGAAGTACACTATGTACTTCAAAAAAGGTAAGAAAAAATAAATAGTTATCCAAAAAGGAGGATGGTCTTTACTTTAAGACCAAGGTGTGAAAGTGGGTGGAACTCCGCTTTAAGGATACCGTCGGGGCTGGCGTCCTTAACAACCAGTGATAATGCCTCTGCCGTTGTCAGCATGCTCCAGTTCAGGAGCTACCACCAGAAGGGGAGGAGGCAGATCAACAGCGGGCAGAACAGCAGGGATCATTGGCTCCTAGAATCTGAGGCGAGGAGGTAGGGGAAGGCCGGACCAAGCTGGTGAGCACCAAGGAGAGAGGAGGCTGTGCGGGGCGGGGGCACTATTTACATCCCTGCTCATTGTTATTAAGTAAGCCAGCATGTGCTGGTGTTCTATCAGAATAACCGCTACCCATCAGGAAATGCAACGGAAGTGACGTTGCAAACATAATTGCTTATTGCGCATGCTCCAACATGGCCGCTATGTGTTTCCTAGTCTGACAGAACACAAAGGCGGCAGCGGACATCTTGCTACACCCAGGCATTTCTTGAATTTCACACTTATTTTAGCAGTTAACTCACCTTATATACTGAAATAGACTATTTCACCGTGACCGAGTGAGGGTGTCGAAAAAATGTCCCTCTGCGCCAAATGACTATCTGTTTGGCGCTTAGCAGTGCGGGGTGTACCAAGATGGCCGTCATCACCTTCTCACTGCAGGCTTGTCGCTGCTTTTCAAATGCAACATCAAAACAGTGTCACAGATTTAAAAATACTGCATTTCAGTATATAAGGTGAGTTTACTGCTAAAATAAGTGTGAAATTGAAGACTTGCCTGGCTGTAAGAAGATGTCCGCTGCTGCCTTTGTGTTCAGTCAGATTAGGAAATCTATTGGGGCGCATGCGCAGTAAGCATTTTTGCTCAGAACGTTACATTTTCTGATGGGGAGTGGTATTCTGAAAGGACATCAGTTCCTTAACAATCAGTTATTTTATGGTTGTTAAGTACTCCGCTCCTTAAAAGGATAGTTCACCTTTACAAAAAAAACTGCCTATGCAGATAAGGGATGTTTGTAGATTAAAACAAACTGTGCAGCTCTGACTAAAGATGAATAATACCCTTGCTATAGGTGTAGCATACCTCCCAACCCGCACGGATTCTGCGGGTTTTTCCCGCAAGGACACCATCTTCCCGCGTTCTCGCACGGGACACTGTATTCCCGCACAGAGGGAGGAGGAGGTAAGATTGAGCGCGCCAGCGCGACAGGCAGGGAGGTGAGGCGGGACCCAGAGCGGCTGCGATCACCAGGTATGTCGGGCGGGAGGGGGCTAATTCGTCAGTTATGTTATGTTTGCGGTCCCCTCGGCACGGCGACCCCCCCGCTCAAAAAAAAAAAAAAGTCACTATAAAAATAAGTAACTGTCCCGCGCATCCCTCCCCCTCAACAACTTTAACGGGAGGGGGAAAAAATATGAATGAACGTCCCGCAGTGGACATTAGAAAAGTTGGGAGGGGGCGTGGCCTGGACAGGCATGTGAGCGGACGCACAGCACGGAGCTCCCGCTGACGATCCTCCATTAATCCTCTTCCCGCACTGATCCTGACCCGGCACTTGGTCCAGGGACAGGGCGCCGCATCACTGTCCTCGGCGGAGGTCGAATCGGCTCTGGCGGAGCCCTGCATGACCCGTAAAGGGACAAAGAGCGCTGCAGCAGCGGCGGTCATGGAGGTCCAAGATGGCGCCGGCTCCCCTCTACCTCAGAGAGTGACGCGTGGAGCGGGGGATAAGCCACAGGACCCGGGCAGTAAGCCGCCCAAGGCAAACAAACAGCAGGGGAAGGAGCAGCCTAGAGACATGCTCTACTATGCCCAGAAATTACAGGGCCCTAGCTGCTCTCTTCCCCCACCATCGCTGATGACTGTGCAGGGAGCCTTGGAGCAAAATGGCGCTTCTGCCCTGGATGATACTGTGCCCCTAGAAAACTCGTCTGACCACATCAATGACATCTTTGATGAGCTACAGGAGGATGCACCCCAGCCCACACTGAGTGAGATCCTGCGTGCTGTACACCGCTGCACCACCTCAGTGACAGCCTCTGTGGACGGTTTAAAGGTACAGTTTGGGGCACTTACTGAGACGGTATCACTTATTAGACATGACCTCCAGAAAATTAGAGAGAGGACCACGGCGGTGGAGGGGAGGATTAGTGCAGTGGAGGACCAGCTCCCACCCCTCACTAGAGATGCCAGATTTGCGCTGCAGCAATCTGCGCAGGCGAACGCAAAGACCGACGATATCGAGAACCGTTTAAGGAGGAACAATGTCCGTATAGTGGGGCTCCCTGAGAAGGTGGAGGGCAGGGACCCCACGGCCTTTACAGAAACATGGCTCCAAGAAATCTTTGGTAAAGAGGCATTCACCACGCTGTTTGCGGTGGAGAGAGCGCACCGCACACCACCCAGACCCCTCCCCCCGGGCAACCCGCCCAGATCAATGCTTGCCAGGCTCCTGAACTATAAGGACAGAGAAATTATACTTAGATTGGCACGGGAAAGGGGAGCGGTGCACTACAACGGAGCTAGGATTTTGTTTTACCCGGATTTCTCTGCTGAAGTGCAGCGTAAGAGAGCTAAATTCGCTGATGTAAAGAAACGTCTGCAGAGGCTACAACTAACATATGCCATGCTGTATCCTGCCAAGCTGCGTATCACAGTCCGTGGTCAAGCTTCCTTCTTTGAATCCGCTGCGGAGGCGGCGGAGTGGCTGGATTGCAATGAACAGGACATCCGGGGACGCCGGGATGCTGGTGTGGGCGACTGAGGCCCTGGATCAACACAAGTGAAGTCGGTATGTTACCTGCAGGCCAGTTGGTTCTGCCTTAACCATAGCGGGACATTTCACCCTTTTTTCAATTGTTGGCGATTAATAAGAGCGTTTGGAAGACTACACTTTGTTTACCATGGTTATTGAGCCACAGAAGGGGGTACAAGCCCCGTCTGCCACGTTTGACTATCTGAAGTCCCAGTTATGGGGACATGTTTATCAGTGCCCTGTTGGCACGGGTTCCCTGACAGTCCTAGGAGCTGGGGATGAGTGGGGATGGCCTGCCCCCTCCCCGAGCGGGTACGTTATCCGTGCTCGAAGAGGCTGTTCAGGACTGTTTAAAAGTTTTCTTTTGCTCACAATGTCGCGGTGCTTACTGAACTTTCCTGCTCTGACCCCTTCCCCACACCCGTTGAAGATCTGCCCACTGGTGATGACCCCTCTCATTTCTGACTCTAGTGCTTGGATGCCCAGGAATCTTGAGCCGGGGCCTTCGGCCCCCGGTGATGAACACTTTTTCCACTCACCATGGCCACCACCCCGATAGTGACTTGGAACGTTCGAGGGGTTTATGACTCGTTGAAACGCACAATGCTTAACTCATGTTTAAAAAAAGTTCCACCCTGCTATTGTGGGCCTCCAGGAGACCCACCTCACAAAAGATACGGTTGGTTGTTTGGGGTTTGCTTGGGTGGGCACGTCCTACCACTCCACTCACACCTCGTATTCTAGGGGGGTGAGTGTACTGGTACACAAGTCCCTGGCTTTCCAGGAACTGGATGTGGAGGTAGACCCCCATGGGAGATATGTTTTTGTGCATTGCAAAGTGTTTACTGTGATGATAATTCTTGCCTTTGTGTATATACCCCCTCCCTTCTCTAGGGAGGTTTTGCAATTACTACTGTCTTATCTAGTTAACAAACCCGATGTCCCCATTATGATTATGGGGGATTTCAATGGATGCCTTGACCCCAGGTTGGATAGACATCCACCGGTTCAGCCACCGCTGGGGGGTAGGGGCACGGTTTTGAGCCGCCTGCTGGCGGAGGTGGGTTGGGTGGATGTGTGGAGGGCTAGATACCCGACTACCAAACAATTTTCATGTTTTTCCAAAACCCATGGTTCATTATCTCGCATTGATCTATGTGTGGGGTCCCAGCGGGTTGTGCATATGGTCCCCAGGATAGAATACCTCCCTAGGGGGGTGTCCGACCACTCCCCGCTGGCGGCTCACCTGGTTACCCGTCCCGCTTCCTCCCTGCCCAGGGCACCGTGGAAATTGAATGCCTACTGGCTAAAACTTTTCACATCCCATGACCGGGTCACCTGCCAGATTGATCAATATTTTTTAGACAACCACCTTGGGGAGAACTCGGCGGTGGGCTGGGATGCCTTTAAGGCCTGTTTGAGGGGTTCCTTTATCGCTGAGATCACGGCCATCAAACGCAACTCGT
Source organism: Rana muscosa (assembly GCA_029206835.1). Lineage (NCBI taxonomy): Eukaryota > Metazoa > Chordata > Amphibia > Anura > Ranidae > Rana > Rana muscosa. The sequence continues at coordinate 251,371,286 of CM055123.1, read as the reverse complement.
CTGCACTTTTGGCGCAGGTTGAAGACCAGGTAAAACGGTTGGAGCTTGCATTCGTACTGGATCCAACTGATTCCGCGAGGGAGGCTTGGATATCGGCCCAGGATTCCCTGGACCGGTTGAGAACCTCCGCTGCGGAAAAAAAGAGGTTCTTTACTAGCCAGGCCTTCTATGAGGAGGGGGAGAGGACGGGCAGGCTTCTGGCTAAGATTGCCAGGTCACAGCAGGCCTCCCCGGCGATTGGAGTGATCCGAGACTCCCGGGGACGACTGGTGAATGACCCTGAGCAGATTATGGCTGAATTGGTGTCCTTCTACAGCAATCTCTACAGGCCATGTGATGATTATACAGATGAGGACCTATCACAATATCTGGGAACGGTGGAGCTTCCGCTCCTGGGCGGGCAGGCCCGCGCGGAGATGGAGGCCCCGCTCACTTTGGAGGAACTGAGGGAGGCGGTCGCATCTTTCCCCACGTGCAAGGCCCCGGGGGATGATGGGATCCCCATGGAGGCCTATGTCCAATACGGCGAGGCGATTCTGCCCAGGCTGCTTGCGGTGTTCAACACATCCTTCAAGTCCGGAGCATTGCCCCCTTCCATGAATAGAGCCAATATTATACTGTTGTTAAAGGCAGGCAAGGATCCCTTGGACCCCGGCTCGTATAGGCCCATCTCACTGCTACAGAGCGATGTTAAAATTCTGGCCAAGGTATTGGCTATGAGGGTTAACAAAATTATCTTGTCCATTATTCACCCAGATCAGGCGGGGTTCATGCCTCGCAGCTCCACCGCAACTAATCTTAGGCGGCTATACTTGAACATGCAGACCCCCTCGGATTACGTCGGCCACAGGGCACTGTTGTCTCTTGACGCCAATAAGGCATTCGACAGTGTTGGCTGGCGGTATCTCTGGGCTGTACTGGCCAAGTTCGGGTTCGGACCCTGGTTCCTAGGGTGGGTGAGGCTGTTGTACGGCTCGCCGCAGGCGGCCATACGAATGTCTGACAGGATGTCTCACGCCTTTGCGTTGGGTAGGGGGACCAGGCAGGGCTGTCCCCTGTCCCCCCTGCTCTTCGCTCTGGCCATTGAGCCCTTAGCGGCTCTGGTGCAAGACTGCCGGTCGGTCAGGGGCTTCCGCTATGGCAATATGCACGAGAAAATTATGCTATACGCCGATGACATGCTCCTCTTCCTGGAAGATGTGGATGAATCACTGGCTCAGGTCATGTCCCTTATCACTGAGTTTGGCCGTTTCTCGGGCCTTACAATTAACTGGTCCAAGTCGGCTCTGATGTTCCTGGATGAGGCCCCCGCGCTAGTTGAGGAGCCCTCCTGCCCGGTCCCCATAGTATCCTCATTTAAGTACTTGGGTGTATTCATCTCCCCGGTGATCACAGAATTCTGTCAGCTGAATATATACCCCTTATTAACCAGATTCAGGGATAAAATACAGATATGGAATAGACTGCGGATGTCCCTGGCCGGCAAGACGAACCTTATTAAAATGATACTAATGCCCCAGTTGCTGTACCTGCTACACAATGCTCCTGTTGTCATCACGCTTAAAATCTTCAGGGTCGTCAACTCCCTCTTTAGACAATTATTGTGGCACAACAAACCCCCCCGGATCAAATTGGAACAATTACAACGACCAAGGGAGGGGGGGGGGCCTTGCCCTCCCCAACCCTTGGATATACTATTTGGCAGCGCAGCTGCAGCACCTGATAGGTGTCATGGTACCGGCTCCTGTGGGCTCCTCGGCTAGGCTAATGCTGCTTGGCTCGGGGGCCGACACGGTGCCGGAGGGTCTGGAGGCTCAGCGGTTTCAGAAATCAATTAAAAAGATGCCCACCTATTCACTCCTTCAGAAGGTGTGGAATAAGGCCAAACAACTCCAGAATGTCACGGGATTCACTAGGTACAGCCCGCTATGGGGGAACGGCAATTACACTGAACTGGCCAAACTTCAGCAGGGCCCTAAGTGGAGGTCACTAGGTATAACCCACCTGAGACAAGTGTTTCATGATGGGGCCTTACTCCCTTTTCATGTACTTCAATCGAGATATGCGCTCCCGTCCAATATGCTGTTTTACTACCTGCAGCTGCGACATGCTGTCAGGGCTCAGGGTGATGCAGTGGAGTGGGTTCAGTCCCCCACCCCTGTCTTTCACATGCTGCAGGACGCTTGTGAGACCAGGGGTGTCATCTCTCAGTGCTATAACATGCTGCTGTCCTCATTTTTGGAGGGACACCCCATGAAAGTGGTGAGCCAGTGGGAGGCGGATGTTGGTCCTATAGAGGGGGAGCTCTGGGAGGAGGCAATGCGGGTGGTAAACGCCTGCTCGCTTAATGTGGCACAAAAGGTATCCCAACTATATATACTACTGAGAGTACATTTTACACCGGTAAAGCTATTCAAGATGGGAAGACTGCCTGATCCGCTATGTGGTAGATGTAGGGCGGTGCCTGGAGATCTGATTCACCTCCTCTGGCGGTGCCCCAAACTCCATAGATATTGGACGGAGGTACTGGCTACACTTAATTTGGTGTTCCAGACCAACGTTCCTTCTGACCCCTTATGTTGCTTGTTAGGAATACTGGAGGGGGAGATCCCGGAGGAGGTGACTCGAATGGCATTTACTAGGGCATTGTTCCAGGCGAGAAAAACTATTCTACTACTGTGGAAGTCTGTTGAGCCGCCTACGGTCCAGCTGTGGATACAGCAGATGGGTAAAACCCTTTTGATGGAGAAATACATATACCAGCACAGGGGCATCGCGGGAAAGTTTGATGGGCTCTGGGATGCATGGCTTGCTGTACCGGGGTTAAGCCCCATGGAATTGGTGAGGATGAGGATGTTGGGAGGTGTGTAGCAAGCTCCCACCGGCAACAGGAGGGCGGGCGGGAGGGGGGATAGTCTGATGGGTTGTGTACTGTTCACCCTATGTTATTTGAAACTCTGAGCGGATCGTTTAATGTATGCGATTTCAGATGTGACCAAGGAATGTCAAAAACATTTATTGCTACCGTACATGTAACAGATATACTATGCTGCATATTTTTGTACCTTGTATCTTTTTTTTTTTTCTGTGAGCAATAAAAACCATTTGATTTAAAAAAAAAAGAAAAGTTGGGAGGTATGGGTGTAGGCCATTTACATACCTTATGAAGCCTGACTGGAATACTCCCAGGACATTGCTACATGAGGCCTAGTCGTCAATTCTCACCTCCACCATCACAGGAGTGAGCTCTTTCTCTGATTCACACCCCTCACATTCTCTTTCTTCTCCCCTGATGCAGTAGCTCTTAGCTCAGCATTTGAGAGCTCACTCCTGTGATGGTGGAGGTGAGCAGTGACGACTAGGCCTCACTTAACAATGTCCTGGGACTCAGTATTCCAGTCAGGCTTCATAAGGTATGTAAATGGCCTACACCTATAGCAAGGGTATTATTCATCTTTAGTCAGAGCCGTACAGTTTGTTTTTATCTATAAATGCCCCTTATTGGCATAGGCAGTTTTGTGGTAAAGGTGAACCTTTAACAATCGTAAAAAAACGCACCTTGGGTGCGCTTTTTGTGCTTTTTTGTTGTGGTTCCCATTGACTTCAATGGAAGGTGCATTTTTTTTAACATTAAAATTTTTATTGACACAATATCAAGTTACAGTGCAATGACAGTCAAAAGGAAAAATCTTTGTACTCTATCACAGGTTACATCAACAGATCAGACATGAGGTTAGAGACCGAAGGTGTGTTTTTGGTACTCTTAAAGAGCACCAAAGATGCTGAATGCAGAACTTTTCAAACTGCAGCGCAAACGCAGCACAGCGATGTTAAAAGTCTCATAGGCTTTAAAGGCAAATAATTTTTTCAATGCGCTTTTGTCCTGCTGGAAAGGTGCGTTCCAGCGCGGCAAAAGCGCATCAGTGGAAAAGGGCCGTTACAGGGAAAAAAAAGGGCACTTTATGATGTCTGTGTAGCTCACACCATAGGGAGCCATGGTTCAATTTGTGTAGCAATTGATCACCGTTCTCTGGCTCTATTCACACCCAAGCATTTTGTAAACGCACGCAAAATAATTTTGTGCGCCTTCTGAATACACGTAGGTGGGAGTGCAACTTCAGCGATTTCATTAGTGTGATTGATCTCCTAATAATTGTCAGTATCAGGAGTGTCTCTGGCAATGAATTGAAGATTTTGGTGTTTATGGGTACAGATCCTTAGAAAACAGGGACACTGTTGATCGCTCCTGCATCTTGCAGCTTGTTTTTTACCGTCTTCTCTGCGGTTTACAGGAAATATTGGCAACACGGGTTCCAATTAATATTCTCGCCTTTAGGTCCATGAGATCTAATTTCGCTATTTTATGTCTCCTTGCCCCACCCACCATTGTCCTAGACACGTTAGATCAATATGGAGAGTCTTTTAATGTCGCTACCCGGAAGCCCCAAGCGCAGGCGTTCTGCGTCTTATCGTCTGCGGTCCCTCAGGATTTATTCACTGCCAGGAGGATGATACGAGGAGATGAGAGGAAAGATTCTTCACGGTGGAACACTTATGAATTTAAAGAAGAGCAAAAATGGATTGGTGACAAGGTTACATGGTCCTGGAGGATTGGTGGAGAGGTTTATGGTAGCTCAGCCAAAGTTTAATCTTTCTGAGGGGGGTGATGGGAAGAAAGGTACCAGCTGCGGCCATGATGGATCAGCAGCTTTATCCTCCTGCAGGAAAGTGATGTGGCTTTTGTGATGTGCACAGATGAGGGTCACTTCACCCAAACATGAAGTGTCAATATATGGCGGATACTGGAGTGATAAACTTGTTTGTCTCTTGAGGACCCAGTTGGTGAGTTCCCAGGTTTGCATACCTGCTGTGCCCATTATGAGGGGTTCCCACCATCCATGTGCTGAGTTCCCAGGTCTGCACACCCGCTGTGCCCATTATGAGGAGTTCCCACCATCCATGTGCTGAGTTCCCAGGTCTGTACACCTGCTATGTCCATTATAAGAGGTTCTCAACTATCGCTGTGCTGAGTTCCTAGGTCTGTACACCTGCTATATCCATTATGAGAAGTTCCCACCATTCCTGCACTGAGTTCTTGGGTCTGCACACCTGCTGTGCTCATTATGAGGGGTTCCCATCATCCCTGTGCTGAGCTCCCAGATCTGCACACCTGCTGTGCCCTTTATGAAGGGTTCCCACCATCCATGTGCTGAGTTCCCAGGTCTGCACACCCGCTGTGCCCATTATGAGGAGTTCCCACCATCCATGTGCTGAGTTCCCAGGTCTGCACACCCGCTGTGCCCATTATGAGGAGTTCCCACCATCCATGTGCTGAGTTTCCAGGTCTACACCTGCTATGTCCATTATAAGGGGTTCTCACCATCCCTGTGCTGAGTTCCTAGGTCTATACACCTGCTGTGTGGGATGGGCAGAGAATCATGAAAAGGAGGGGCAGAGAATCACGAAAGGGAGGAGCAGAGAATCACGAAAGGGAGGAGCAGAGAATCTCGAAATGGAGGAGCAGAGAATCACGAAAGGGAGGGGCAGAGAATCACGAAAGGGAGGGGCAGAGAATCACGAAAGGGAGGGGCAGAGAATCACGAAAGGGAGGGGCAGAGAATCACGAAAGGGAGGGGCAGAGAATCATGAAAAGGAGGAGCAGAAAATTAAAGAAGGGAGGGGCAGAGAATCACGAAAGGGAGGGGCAGAGAATCATGAAAAGGAGGAGCAGAAAATCACAGAAGGGAGGGGCAGAGAATCACGAAAGGGAGGAGCAGAGAATCACGAAAGGGAGGGCCAGAGAATCATGAAAGGGAGGAGCAGAAAATCACAGAAGGAGGGGCAGAAAATCATGAAATAGAGGGGCAGAAAATCATGAAATAGAGGGGCAGAAAATCATGAAAGAGAGGGGCAGAGAATCACGGAAGGGAGATCTTGATGCATCCAAAACATACAAGAAGACCACCTTGAACTGAGGCATCACTTTTGGATGGACTGACCCTTTAACTTTTCAGCCTTCACTGATAATGAAAATTTTGGTTCTGGGTGGTGTGGCCCTTGAAGCAGTCTGGATCAGCAGTAAAGTGTGCCTGGAAATGTTCAATGCTTCTATAATGCTATGTAAGGTTTATTGGGTTAACTTCTCAGCAGTGTGTAAAAAGGAATCGACTCAGATATAAAGCAAAGGGAAATACATTAATTTTATGGCTTTCATGAGAGACACTTATTTGTGGTTAAATCAATTTTCTTAAAGCTGAACTCCGGCCTTCCCTTCAGTCTTGCACAGTTGAACACACTCTTCTCTTCCAGCCTGTCTGTCCCTGCCCCCCCCCCCCCCATCCCTCAGCCCTCTTCCATTCATTGGATTTCAGTTCTCTCAATCATGGAGTCTCAGCATCACATGTGGGCGTTACCCAGGGTGATCTGCATGCAAATATAGCCTTGCCTAGGAAGGCCCTCCTCCAGACTGGCACCCAGGCATTTGGACTGAGGACAGTGATATTTTCAGGAAACTATTTACAGCACCCTGCTAGCCCCTCCCACTAGACATGAGCTGCCTGCATTGCATAGGAAACAACAGAGACCCAGTGATGACATCACTGGGCCTAAAATAAGGTATGTAAAGGTTGAAAAATGAAAAAGTTTTATTTAAAAATGTAATTAGCATGTTGATGAAAAGGGAATGGGGATGGTGGGACCCAGGGAAGGCAACCATATAAGCAGATTAAATGCCAGCTTCAAAAGCAACTAATCCAATGAAGCCTAGCTATGTGAAAATATAATGCATTTTTTTTTTTTTTGATAGCTTCAGTAGGTAAAACGCATCTAAACGCACTGGAATACACTAGAATTCATCAAATACACACCAGAATCCAATACAGTGAAAAAAAAGGAGAAAAAGCATCTGGAATGCATCAAAAATGCACCATGCAGAAATGCATCCGGAACAGATCTGGAGTGTATTTTTGTGGTGTGAAGCAGCCCTTATTTGCAGTGTGCGGTCTGCAACTGGAATATTCACCTAAATGTCAGATTTCCCACGCAGTACTTTTTTCTGCCACTAGATGTCCTCTCTCTTATAGCCATCATAATTCAACCCATTTCCTCTAAGCCACAGGTGTCAAACACAAGGCCCGCGGGCCGAATCCGGCCCTCCAGGCCATTTTATGTGGCCCTCGCACCTCTCCTGCAACTGCAGGAGAGCTCCAGCCCTCCTCTGGTCCTCCTCCAGACCCTTACTTTCTGCTTTCAAGCAATGCATCCATTCTCTTCCCAGCAGCAGCATAAGGAAAGGGGGTGCACTGGGATGTAAGGGAGAGTGGGGGACTCAACTTCTGATGGTAGGGTGGCTCTTGACATCTAATGTAAGGGGAGGGGATGCGCTGGACATCTAATCTTACAGATACAACCGGCCCTTTTGAGGGCAATCATAATGCTGATGCGGCCGACGATGGGATTGAGTTTGACACCCCTGCTCTAAGCTCAGGTTGTCCTGGACCCTCCCCCAGCCTCTGACTGCACAGTGAAAAGAGAGGGCACAGTGATGAGCTCATCTCTCTGTCACTCTGCTTTCTCCTCCTATCAGGATTCTTCTTGTCAGAACAGATGAACTGATTGGCTCCTTGTGCTGCTTCTTCCTCTCACACTCCAGCCCAGTTGTAGAGGGACTGCAGGAGACAGATACCAGGTCGAATTTAGGTATTGCTTGTATTAAAGTAGAAGTTCACCCAAAACCTAACTAACTTTAAACCTACTTGCAGCCACGTTCTAAAACAAATCTGTCTAGTCCTGTAAAGATAATATTGCTATTCAGGTACTTACCTGTGTTCTGCAGCCGATCCGGACCGGTCTCCAGCGGCAGATGCTGTGTGCAGGAGACAGCTGACAACTTCTACTTTAAAATAAAAAATCATTTAGGGCCCATTTACAATTGGGTGGGGCGTTACCCGCATTATGTCACTTGTGTTGTTGTGCATTGCGGTAACGTATGCTTTCTTAAAAATCGTCCTTCAAATATTAGTCTGCATACATATCCAAGCGTGCATGTTTTTTTGCGTGTTATCGTGCTACACCGCGTTTTTAGGTGCCATTAAAATGAATAGCATCTGAAATTCACCTTGTGAAGCAGAGTGTTTCAAAATTGCAGGCAGAATCGCGCCAATTCTGCCTGTGATTTAAAACACCCAGGAGTGACCGGAGCCTAATGCCCGGTACACGTGATGAAAAAATCTAATGAAAAATACAGATTTCGGAGCGATCGTACGATAATCGGATTGTTTGTACAGAGCTTTCGAGAGCCGATCAGGACAGTTCATCCGATAATATGTGATCAAACATGCACGAAAAAAACGCAATACAAATGCATTACAACACATGACATCACTTCCGAATTTTTTTTCAGTCGTACCAAAATTTTCGTGACTTTAGTAAACTCATCAGATTTGATTTTGAGATTAGCATGCATAAAAAAAACGAACAATTATTCGATCAATCGTCTGATAATCTCATTGTGTGTACCGGGCATTAGTCTTTCTGTCTTCTATTTTTGTCTGGTGATCTGGCCAGTAAGTCTGTTGTTTTTCAAAAGAACAAGCTCTCTTGCCAGATGTATCAGTTACAGGGATGAGACAAACACCGACAGGAGTGCTTATAATGATCAATTTTATTTATTTATGTAAAACCTTTATCCCAAAAGGAAAAACAATGTAACTGCCTATAAAGCGTTAGTGGGAGTTTAGCTTTAATTTGTCAGTGTATTTAAATCAGCTAATATATTCTAACACTCTCCTCCCCCCAAGACTGACAATGATGTTGTCTGCTGTGCCTCCAGTGCTTCTTCATCCAGAGTGGGGGGGCACTCTAATACAGGAGGTGTGTTATTGACCAGATCACCAGGTGCAAAACAGGGTGAAAAAAGCCTAAAAAAAAAAACGGATGCAGCCGCCACATCTAATGATTGGTAAGCTGCAATATATTAAATTTTTGAAGGCTCCATTCACACCTATGCATGTTGCTTTTGAGTGGTTCTGCAGTGCGTTGCGATTTAATTATTTTTTTTATCATGATTTGTGTTTTGCTTTTTTATGCTTTTTTTTTTTTTAAGGCAAATTTGTTGTTGGGCAGATTTAAAAATGCAAATATCGGCAAAATCGCAGTAAAACGTAGTAAAAACACATTACATATTTTTCTGCAGCTTCCCCATTGAAGTCTATTGAACCAAAAAAGCACCATTTTGCGTTAAAAAAATCCCTAACCCTTTCCAAAAACACAGAGGCACAAAAAATGCATAGATGTGAACGTGTTCCATAGGAACCCATGTTATAAATAATGTCCTGCGTTTCTGCAAAAAGCATGAAAAGACGCATTGGTGTGAATGGAGCCTTAAACTCGGTTAACATCTATGCAGTTTGCTTTCAATCTGTTTCTGCAGTGCTTTTTGGTGGTGCGTTTTGCGTTTTTACACACGCATTTTTTGATGCGTTTTAATTTTTAATTTATTTTTTATGCTTTTTTTTGGGGACAATTTGTTGTTGGGCAGATTAAAAACGCAAATTGCTGCAAAAATGCACTACATGCTTTTCTGTAGCTTCTCCATTGAAGTCTATCGAACCAAAAAAGAACCGTTTGACATTTTAAAAAGTCCCTGACCCTTTTCAAAAACACTGCAGCTGAAAAAAGCACAGATGTGAACGTGTCTCATAGGAAACCATGTTAAATGAACTGTAGTGCGTTTCTGCAAAAAGCACCAAGAAATGCATAGGTGTGAACTGAGCCAAATGCCCCATACACACGATCGTTTTTCATGCCGTTAAAAATGCCATTAAAAAAAATGGCCATTAAAAACGATCGTGTGTATGCTCCAGAGCATTTTTAATGACGTGAAAAACGGCCATTAAAAATTTCGAACATGCTCTCTTTTTTCACGTCGTTTTTCATGTCGTTTTTTTTAACGACGTGAAAAACGATAGTGTGTATGCTTTAACGACGTGAAAAAAAACGCGCATGCTCAGAATCAAGTATGAGACGGGAGCGCTCGTTCTGGTAAAACTAGCGTTCGTAATGGAGATAGCACATTCGTCACGCTGTAACAGACTGAAAAGCACGAGACTGAAAAGAGCGAATCGTCGCTCAACAAACTTTACTAACATGAAGGGTGGCGCCATCCGAATGGAACTTCCCCTTTATAGTGCCGTCGTACGTGTTGTACGTCACTGCGCTTTGCTTGATCGTTTTTTAAAATGATCGTGTGTACGCAAGACAGGCTTGAGAGGAAACATGAAAAAACGACGTGAAAAACGGCAAGAAAAAAAATGGCAAGAAAAACGATCGTGTGTATGGGGCATAATACCGCTTTCAGCTTTAAACAGCTTTAACCACCTGGCATGTCATTGACTTCAAGGAGTTGTACCGGGTGATGCTTGCAGTTGCAGGTGTCGGCAGGTCGGCACGTTCCCGCAAATCACCGTAGGTGCACGGCAGCTCCTTTAAGGAGACATAGCAGGCGCACACGTGCCTGCTGTATGGCGGAGGACCCAGTGCACGCGGCTGGCAGCCGCGATGCCCGCCGGCCACCCGCGATCGCGGGTACAAGAGCCAGAACGGGGATCTGCCAATGTAAACAGACAGATCCCCGTTCTGACAGGGGAGTTAGAGAGAGGTCTGCTGTTCCTACTGATCAGGATCAGCGATCTCTCTCCTCCTTCAGTCAGCCCAGCCCCCATACAGTTAGAAACACTCCCAGGGAACACACTTAACCCCTTGATTGCCACCTAGTGTTAACCCCTTCCCTGACAGTGACATTTATACAGTAATCAGTGGCTATTTTTAGCACTGATCGCTGTATAAGGCTCTATTCACACTAATGCGTTTTTTGATGCATTATGCATTTTGCAGAAATTCAGGGAACATTTTTAACATGGGGTCCTATGGAACATGTTCACATCAATGCATTTTTGTGCCTCTGCGTTTTTGGAAAGGGTCGGGGACCTTTTGTTCACGCAAAATGCAGCGTTTTGCATGTAATAGAATTCAATGGACCCGCATCCAAAACGCAAGTACCGTGTTTTTACTGCGATTTTGACGCGATTTGCAACTTTTTTATTTTTTTACACTGTATATAGCTGGTTGCTAAGGAGGGGGCGGGAAGCCGGCCGCCGCATCCTTAACAACCGATGAGTCATCAGCTGTCAGCTGGCTTCCCGCTCAATGTAAAAAAAAAAAATGCCGGCTAAAAAAAAAATCGCGTGGCCCCCCCCTCCAGGTCCATACCAGGCCCTTGTGTATAGTATGGATTCGGAGAGGACCCCCCCACACCAAAATTAAAATAAAAATGGCGTAGGGGTGCCCCCAAAATCCATACCGGACCCTTATCCAAGCAGGCAGGTCAGGAAAGGGAGGGGGCGAACGAGCGCCCCCCCCTCCTGAACCATACCAGGCCGCATGCCCTCAACATGGGGGGATGGGTGCTTTGGGGCAAAGCACCTTGCCCCCATGTTGATGGGGACAAGGGCCTCTTCCTGACAACCCTTGCCCGGTGGTTGTCGGGGTCTGCGGGCGGGGGGCTTATCGGAATCTGGAAGCCCCCTTTAACAAGGGGGCCCCCAGATCCCGCCCCCTCTATGTGAATGAGTATGGGGTACATTGTACGCAAAATGGGGTACATTGTACCCCTACTCATTCACTAAAAAAAAAGTAGTATAGTGTTAATAAATACAGTAAACAGTTTTTGACAAGTCTTTTATTAAATATCTTCTCCGCTCCTTCCTCCATCTTCTCCCGCATCTTCATCCTCCGGTCTTCCCCTCCCCCTGCTTCTTCTTCCGCTCTTCTTCTGTCTTCTTTGTCCGGTGTTCTTCTTCCCCTGCCGCCATTCCCGCCGACGCTCCTCCTCCGATGCTGTGTCCTGCTGATCTGTCGGCGCCGATGTCCTGCATTACTTAAATAACGGCGGGGCGTGGCAATTGGATTGCGTCATCCGGAGGCCACGCCCTCTTGTGACGTCACCGCCCAGGGCATGATGGGTCCGTGACGCCACAAATATATTTTTTTTTTTCAAAATTATCGCTCTTTTTTTGTTTATAGCGCAAGAAATACCACCAAAAGCTCTATTTGTGGGGGAAAAAAGGACATCAATTTTGTTTAGGTACAGCGTCGCATGACCGCGCAATTGTCAGTTAAAGCGACGCAGTGCCATATCGAAAAAAATCGCCTGGTCATTAAGAGGGTAAATCCTTTTGGTCCTCAAGTGGTTAAAGGGACAGTGCAAAAAAATGTTTTTATTTTTTTCTTTTAAAGCGTCTTATCCCTGCCAAAGCAAACGCATTTGTAAGTCGCACCAGCAAATGTAAATAGTGGTCAAACCGCACATGTGAGGTATCGCCGCGATCATTGGAGCAAGAGCAATAATTCTAGCACAAGACCTCCTATGTAACCCTAAACGTAGTTTGTTGCCATTTCACGAGTGTGCACAGTTTTAAAGCATGACATGTTAGGTATCTATTTACTCGTAACATCATCTTTCACAATGTACAAAAAACATTGGGCTAACTTTACTGTGTAGTGTTTTTTTTTATTCATTGAAGTGTATTTTTGCGTTTAAAAGGCCGCAGTGCAAATACACGCAGTGTGGCGTCAAATATTGCAACGACCGCCATTTTATTCTCTAGGATCTCTGCTAAAAAATTAATATGTATAATGTTTTGGGGTTCTAAGTCATTTTCTACCAAAATATACTGATTTTAACTTGTAAGCAACAAGTGTCAGAAATATTAATCATGAAATTAGCAAGATGTCCGCGTCGGGGTTTTGGCGGTTTGTACTTGAATATGTAGAAGGATTGCTGTATCTCAGGCAGTCTAGCTAGACATTGACTTCAGACCTTCATTATTCTGACCGAAGAGCAATTCAGCACTAAAATTTGAGGATTTGGACACTTTTTATGTTCCATTAACGAATCAGCCAATACAAGAACCAGCATTGAGCTACCCATTGCAGGAAGCCTATGACGCAGAATGGCTCGGCAGAGTCCATTCGTTGTGCCGACTTTGGCCCCCGTGTCATATAATTTATAGCGATAGCCACGGCCCTTTTCTGAGATGTCTTAGAAAGTGCATTCTATCGGAGTCGTCCACTTGACTTATTGCCTCCCTCTAAGTAAGCCATTTCCCCGGAGCTGGGCGTGATGTAATTAAGACTGCATCGTCCTCTTTGCATTAAGCACCCTCGCCCCGCCGATGACTCCGCCGCAGCTCGCCCGGCCGCCTGGATTGAGACAGACATCCCCACCTGGTTCCCCAGCCTTGTGAAGCCCCCTAGCTGTAGCCACATAAAAATGACCGCCGCTCGTGGATGCTGCCCCTCGTTGCCACGGCTGGGGGCCACCCTGGCTTAGGACACAGGATTCCTGTCCTAGGATCGAAACTCTCTCCTTTCTGATCCCATAAAGTGGCTCAGCCAGGCTGACGACTCAGCAAGTTTAATTCTGCTTTTGAAATATTAATGACTTCATATCAGAGGCCAGAAAGAGGAGACTGGGCTCATTCTGACAGAGGACAAGCGCCTGTCCAGGCCGCTCTGAGCCTCAGCGGGATGGCGGAGTACTGCCAGGTGGAAGAGGTGCAGCAGTATGACGGCTTGTGCCAGTACGCCCAGAAAATCACCTCTTGCTTCGGAGTTAACGGTAAGAATGATGAGGTGCTAGGATCACCTTTATTCATCTAAAAATTACTTGAGTATATTGTTTACCTGGCATGCTGGTACTTGTAGTTCAGGGGTCTCCAAACTACAACCCCCTATGGTCTCTGCTTCTAATATAAGTGGAAATTCTGATGAGGACCCCAATGTAAGGGGGGACTCTAATGAACACCCTGATGTAAGGGGCAACCTTGATGTAAGAGGGACTTTTATGGGGACTCTGATGAAAGGGTAGCTCTGAAGGGGACCCTAATGTAAGGGGAGATTCTATTTGGATCCTGATGTAACCCTAATGTAAGAGGAAATTTGATGTAAACTCTGATGAAAGGAGGGCTTTGAAGGGGACCCTAATGTGGAAGGAAACTCTATTTGGATCCTGATGTAAGGGGTAACACTGATGTAAGGGGGGCTCTGATAGGGACCCTGTTGTAAGGGGGTCTCTGATGGGGATTCTGATGTCAGGGGGGGACTCTGATGGGGGCCCTGCTGCCAGGGGGGACTCTGATAGGGACTTTGATGAGGGGGAACTTTGATGTAAGCCAAGACTCAAATGGGGACCCTGACGTAAGGGGGGCCCTGATAGGGTTTTTTTTGGCCCACGATTATTTGTAAAATATACAATGTGCCCCTTGTACTGAAAATTTTGGAGACTCCTGTTGTAGTTCCTCCACCGGTGCAGCACTGCACAGCATCCATGGAACAGCAGATTGCAGAAGTCTGACTATACCCAGCGTAGAGACCAAAGTGATCATACACCTTGCAATGTGATTGTACAATCTCCTTTAGATCTGCCAATGACTATATATATATATATATATATATATATATATATTGTGAGGGGGTTAGCTCGGCAGCGGGTGTGTGTGACCCCCGGGATGGGCTCCCCACACAAAAACAGGCCCAGCAAACGGAGGTTGTGGTTTTCAAAATCAAAAAAAAGGTGCGGTTTATTTTCTATTTACAGTGACAAAACACAGCAAAGCCAAAAGAAACATATAAACAAAATAAATCCTGGTCAACTTGACCTCTGACTAAACATACAGGTTTCCTAACTAACAACTGGGATCAGCCTAGTGCTGTCCTAGTCCCTAAGTCCCTGGTTTTAAATGTCCAAGCAAATAGCCACACAGGCTTTTTCTCACCGCACAGGGGTTCACTCTCCCTAGACAGTCCACACAGGTCTGGTTCCAGGCATGAGCTAACATCTAATGAAGCTGGGAGTTCTTATAGAGGCCTAAATGAGCTGACAAGGTTCAGCTGGTCTCCTCATCTCTGTCTGCACGACGCCCCACACTCTCCCTAGAGGTATGAGTCATCCATGAGCCCACTAGCCTTAGCTGGGCTTATACAACTCTCCACCTAGTTGTATAAGTCGGCGTAAAGCCTGAATCTGGGCGAAATATATCTACCCCCCTGGATGCAACCAGGTGACTTTACCTTCCTGCTGTCACATACCCCCCCCTCTTGTTTTAACCTCGGGGTTGGAACACCAGCAATCAGGCATTCATGTACTCGAGACAAAGCATCCACATTCCCCATTTGAACGCCAGGGCGATGCTTTACTGTGAAGTTGAATTCCTGGAGGGCCAGGAACCACCTATTCACTCTTCTATTTGTTTCCTTGTTTTGAGCCATCCACTTTAACGGAGCGTGATCCGTAACCATGTCAAAGTGCCTACCTAGCAGGTAGTACCGAAGGGAATCTAGAGCCCACTTCACCGCTAAACACTCCTTTTCAACGGTGGCGTAATTTACCTCATGGGACTTCAACTTCCTGCTGAGGTAAATGACTGGGTGCTCTTCCCCGTTCCAGACCTGGGACAATACTGCTCCTAACCCCACATCTGACGCATCACTTTGTACGACAAAGTCTTTAGAGAAGTCGGGTGAGTACAACACTGGCTGGCTACATAAGGCTTGTTTCAAGAATTGGAATGCTGCCTCAGCCTCGGGGGTCCATTTAATCATGACCGACCCTTTCCCCTTCGTTAGGTTGGTTAGGGGCACAGCCTTAGAAGCAAAGTGGGGAATGAATCGCCGATAATACCCAGCGATTCCCAGAAAGGCTCGTACCTGCTTCTTGCTGTTGGGACGTGGCCAACTCTGGATGGCCTCGACTTTGTTGAGTTGGGGTTTTATTACTCCCCTCCCAATGGTGTACCCAAGATATTTGGCCTCCTCCTGCCCAATGGTACACTTCTTGGGGTTAGCCGTAAACCCCGCTTCCCGAACAGAGTCCAGGACTGCTTGCACTTTTGGCAGATGTGAGGCCCAATCTGTGCTATGGACAATTACGTCATCCAGGTAAGCCGCAGCATACTTCCGATGGGGCCTCAGCATCTGGTCCATTTTCCGCTGGAATGTGGCCGGCGCATTCTGTAACCCGAACGGCATTCTTTTATATTGGAACGCCCCGTCTGGGGTTACAAATGCGGTTTTCTCTTTGGCCAATTTGGCCAGGGGGATTTGCCAATACCCTTTTGTGAGGTCAAGAGTCGTCATGTATCGGGCTGTTCCCAGCCGGTCGATCAACTCATCTATACGTGGCATGGGGTAGGTGTCAAATTTTGTAACTTTGTTCAACTGACGAAAATCGTTACAAAATCGCCAGCTCCCATCCGGTTTAGGCACCAACACAATGGGACTAGACCAATCACTTTGGGACTCCTCTATCACCCCTAAGTTCAGCATTTTCTGTACTTCCTCCCGTATTGCCTCCCGTCGGGCCTCTGGGATCCGATAGGGTTTTAACTTCACCCTTTCACCGGGCGGGGTAATGATGTCATGCTCTACCCCAAATGTTTGTCCCGGCAGCTCAGAGAATACCTCCTTGTTGCGAAGCACAAACTCCTTAACCTCCTGTTGTTGGGGTTGTGACAAGGTGGCTGCTATTCCAACCTCAGGAATCACGCAACCAGTTTGAGCTGGTGACCAAGTGTCTGCGACTAGGGACTCTCTATCCCTCCAGGCTTTCAACAGATTAACGTGATAGATCTGTTCGGGCTTTCGCCTTCCTGGTTGTCTGACCTTGTAATTCACTTCACTCACTTTTTCCATTATCTCGTAGGGGCCTTGCCATTTGGCAAGGAATTTACTTTCAACCGTAGGGACAAGTACCAGTATCCTATCCCCCGGGGAAAAGGTACGGGTCTTGGCTCCACGGTTGTACACTCTCTGCTGTGCTAACTGCGCTTGGGCCAAATGTTCCTTCACGATGGGCATTACCTGTGCAATTCGGTCTTGCATCAGGGCGACATGCTCAATCACACTCCTGTGGGGAGAACTCTCACTTTCCCAAGTTTCCTTGGCAATATCCAACAGCCTTCTTGGGTGTCTCCCATACAGTAACTCAAAGGGGGAGAATCCCGTAGAGGATTGGGGCACCTCCCTAATAGCAAACATCAGATAAGGAAGTAGACAGTCCCAATCCTTTCCATCTCTATCCACCACTTTCTTCAACATTTGTTTTAGGGTTTTGTTGAATCTTTCAACCAGCCCATCGGTTTGGGGGTGATACACAGATGTACGTAATTGCGTCACTTTGAACAATTTACACAGCTCCTTCATAACCCGGGACATAAAGGGTGTACCTTGGTCCGTAAGCAGTTCTTTACAAATACCCACCCGGCTAAACACAAGAGATAGCTCTTTGGCTATGGTTTTGGCCGAGGTATTTCGGAGAGGGATCGCTTCTGGATAACGGGTGGCATAGTCCATTATAACTAATATGTACTGGTGCCCCCTAGCGGACTTGATTATAGGACCTACCAAATCCATGGCGATCCTCTCAAACGGGACCTCAATGATGGGTAGAGGGACCAGCGGGCTACGGAAATGTGGCATCGGGGCCGACCTCTGACACACAGGGCAGGAGGAACAATAATTTTCTATGTCCTTCATCACCCCCGGCCAATAGAATCTCTGTAATACCCTCTCTCGGGTTTTCTCTGTCCCCAGATGACCTCCAAGAATGTGCCCATGGGCCAACTCCAACACCAACTTCCTGTAAGGTTTGGGCACCACAAGCTGCTCAACGGTTTCTTCTGCCCTTTTTGCCACCCGATACAGTAGGTCCTTCTCTACGCTGAAGTATGGGTAAGTGCAGGTATTATCTGGGTTCACTAACTCGCCATCTATTTTCACTACGTTTTCGCGTGCCTTTATTAGGGCGGGGTCTTTCAACTGTTCTGTGGCAAAGTTTTCCCTGTGAACCTCAAGATCAGAAAACTCCACAGACGGTAGGTTTTCGTCTGAGGAGGTGGGCTCCTCTCCAGTTTCTTGAGTCTCCCCTGCCAATACTGATAAGGGAAATTCCGGAGAGTCCTCACCACTCTCAGGGGAGTTCTGGCTATCACATTCCTGGTACATAGGGGCACCAGTGGAGGGCTCAGGATCATCCCACAGTTCCCAGAACTTCGGAAAATCCCTTCCCACAATGGCGTCATACGGTAACTGAGATACTAAGCCCACTGGATGAGAGAGGGTACCTTTGGGGGTCTCGAAACACACTGTAGTCACTGGATACTCTCGGGTGTCCCCATGCACACAAATAACAGCTACCTTGCTATTCCCAGAGACCTCTGTTTTAACTAACTTAGCCTTTATCAGGGTCACAAGGCTACCTGAATCCAGCAATACCACAACATTTCTACCATTAACACACATTTTGCATAAATGTTTCTCAATTCCTCGAATGGCAGTGCATGCGACTGTCGCACACAGCGACTGACGTCTGCCCGTCAGAAAGTCACACTGCATGGGTTCCTCCACAACCGGGCAATTGGCTGCAATATGTCCCGCTTGCCGGCAGCGGTAGCAAACGATCCTTCTTGCCGCCTCTTGAGCCGCTGATTTCCCAGGCTGTTCTCGCCAAACTTGGGGTAGAGCTCCCACCCTCTCACTCTCTCCACCCTTACCCCTTGGAATCCTCTTATCCGCCCCTGGGGATGGTCTGGTCTTAGGGTGGAAAGTCCGAGTGTCTCTGGAAGAGGCCGTCAGGTTCTCTGTAGCCAAGTATTTCTCCACACGATCCACAAGACCATTGGCCGTCTCTGGGTCTCCATGGCTTACCCACTTTTGGATGGCAGTAGGAAGAGCTCTCAAAAACCGATCCATTACAACACGTTCCACAATCTTTGGTGCGGACAAAGTCTCTGGCTGTAGCCACTTTCTGCTCAGGTGAATGAGATCATACATTTGAGACCTGGGGGGTTTTCCAAGCTGGAAAGTCCAGTTATGCACACGCTGAGCCCGGACAGCCTGGGTGACACCCAGCCTTGCCAATATCTCAGCTTTTAGCATCACATAGTCTTTTGCTTGGTCAGGCTCTAGGTCATAGTAAGCCTTCTGCGATTCACCAGTTAACAGAGGAGCCACCAGTCCAGCCCACTGCTCCTCAGGCCACTTTTCTCTTTCAGCAGTCCTTTCAAATGTGGTCAAAAATACCTCTGGATCATCCTCTCCAGTCATTTTTGTCAAACGACTCACCCCAAAGGACGCGGTATTAGTGGGACGGCTTTCCTCACTGGTCTGCGGACGTTGCTGCATTACTGCTTCCATTTGTTGTAGTCTCTGCTCTTGCTTCTGTAACAGGTCTATGAAGCGGGCCTCAGATTGCTGCTGGGCTTGTTGCTGAGCTTCCAGACTCTGTTGGTGAGCTTGCTGCTGGGCTGCAAGGCTCTGTTGATGAGCTGCAAGGCTCTTTTGCAAACCTGCATTTGTCTGCTGTTGATTGGCATTTGCTAGAGCCAGCTGCTTCAGTATCTCCTCCATGCTGGCTTAAAAAAAACTGCCACTGGTTCTCCACCAACTGTGAGGGGGTTAGCTCGGCAGCGGGTGTGTGTGACCCCCGGGATGGGCTCCCCACACAAAAACAGGCCCAGCAAACGGAGGTTGTGGTTTTCAAAATCAAAAAAAAGGTGCGGTTTATTTTCTATTTACAGTGACAAAACACAGCAAAGCCAAAAGAAACATATAAACAAAATAAATCCTGGTCAACTTGACCTCTGACTAAACATGCAGGTTTCCTAACTAACAACTGGGATCAGCCTAGTGCTGTCCTAGTCCCTAAGTCCCTGGTTTTAAATGTCCAAGCAAATAGCCACACAGGCTTTTTCTCACCGCACAGGGGTTCACTCTCCCTAGACAGTCCACACAGGTCTGGTTCCAGGCATGAGCTAACATCTAATGAAGCTGGGAGTTCTTATAGAGGCCTAAATGAGCTGACAAGGTTCAGCTGGTCTCCTCATCTCTGTCTGCACGACGCCCCACACTCTCCCTAGAGGTATGAGTCATCCATGAGCCCACTAGCCTTAGCTGGGCTTATACAACTCTCCACCTAGTTGTATAAGTCGGCGTAAAGCCTGAATCTGGGCGAAATATATCTACCCCCCTGGATGCAACCAGGTGACTTTACCTTCCTGCTGTCACAATATATATATATATGTGTATGTATATATATGTATATATATATATATATATATATATATATATATACAGTGTAATATATATATATATATATATATATAGTGAGAGCCTGCCTGACATCTCCATATCCTGATCTTATTCTCCTACGCTGGGTGTGTCCACCATACACTGCTCCTCAGATCATTGCAGCTTTAAGCGCAGTCCACGCTGCTTCTGTTTATTTCAGCCTTTTACATGTGTCTGTCGCTCTGCATATTTTAAAAAAAAAATACGTTTGCAGATTTGGCTGAAACAGACAGGGATGAGTCAGGCCGTCTGTTCTCATCGGCACCTTTTATGTCTGGAGCGCCCGAGTGATAAATGCAAAATTTCACTTTTCATACTCCAGCAAGGTGAAAGGCTTACGAGACGAGAATGCAGAAGCATGCCATACTGGGCGCAGAGAAAACCTGCGGTTCTTACGGTCGGCCCGGTTATTTTGTTTGTTTTTAAAATTTGTCGTTGCCGATCTGATTGTGGATAGTTGTTGTCGGGTCTAATTAACAAAAAAAAAAAAAAACATATACTAGGCTATCTGAGTCAAAAGGCATCTTTGAAAAATGCCATTTGCCTGGCTGTTTTGCAGATTTCGGTGCACTACGATTCTCTGAATTCCAAACGACGTGGATTAGGAACCCTTTACATTATACACATGCGTTCTGTGCCGAGTGGTACCTGTATTGTGGTGTGCCAGTGTGCGGGTGCACGCCAGCTACAGATACAGTGCCTTCAAAAATGAGCATGGTGCGCATGTTATTGTGCATTGCGCAGTCCTTGATCTGTAGTGGGTCTCAGTGTTAACTTAATGACACCCCAAACGTAGGTCGCAAACACAGTGCGTTTGCCTGCATCGGATCGCATGGTACAGAAGTACCATGGGATCTGGTTGCAGTGCGTTTTTTAAAGCAGTGCATGCAATACTTTTTGTTCAGTTCAAAATAACGGGCTAAAATCGTGCTTCACCTGGATTAATGTGAATCGCACAGGAACGCACAGCGCTTTCCTGTGCAATTCATGGTGTGAACCGGGCCTAAATGCTTTTCTTCCTATTTTTTATTGATGAGCAATGGAGAAAATTGTTATTATATTTGGAGTGTTTCCTTCGACCCTTAGGGCCGGTTCACACCAAAACGCAGTGCAGGAAAGGCGCATTCCGTGTAGATTTCCTGCACCGCATTCAAAACGCGCTGCTTTTGCCATCTTCTGCGGGTGCAAATACATTCTTAACGACACCCCTAACAGATCACAAACACGGCGTGTTTGCCTGCACCAGATCGCATGGTACTGCGGCACCATGCGATTTGGTGCTGTACTTTTTGTTCTGCATTCCGGTGCGATTTGCAGCCCATTTAAATGAAAATGCTGCAAAGTCTCACTGCACTGAATCACACAGGGATGCATTCTACGTTCCTACGCTATTCAGGTGTGAACCAGCCCTTTAGGCTCCATGTACACAGAAGCTGATAAACTGCAGTTAATGGGCGTTTTGGCGTTTTTTTTAAAAGCCCATTAACTGCACTCTATGTTAGCCTATGTGTTCATGTACACATAACGTTTTTTAGCTTTAATGAGCAGTGGAGTTAATGGGCTTTTTTCTGAACGCAGGAAATTTGCGTTCAAAGTGCCGTTTTTCGGCAGAAAAAAACGCAAAAAAACGCAAAACGCCGAAAAACGCTCATAAACGCTGGCCGCGAGCGTTTTTTGGTCCATTGAAATTTTTTTTTTTTTTAAAGCTAAAAAAAGCTACACTGAAAAACGCTAATAAAAGCTAGTAAAAAAAACGCTGATAAAAGCTAGCTTTTTCTGCTGCTTTAAAAACGGCCGTCTTTGAGCTTCTGTGTACATGGAGCCTAAAGCGATGGTAAAGCTTTGTTTTGTTTTTTTTGTTTTTTTTTAAATAACAAACATCTTATACTTACCTGCTGGTAGCCTGGATCCTCCTCTTTTCAGGTCCCACACCCGGCGCTCCTCCCTCCTGCCAGGTGCCCCCAGAGCAAGCAGCTTGCTCTGGGGGCACCTAAGCAAGGATGCTCCCAAGCCGCGGCTCTGTGTGTCCATTCACACACATACCTGCGGTTTACTCCCAACACCTCCGTCTCCTGATTGGCTTCCTGGCTGTGATTGACAGCAACGGACTCCAATGGCTCTCACTGCTGCCTAAAGCCAATCAGAAGTGCGAGTCCCCGGAGAGGTCAGGCTCTCATGGACATCGCTGGATCCAGAGGGGGCACAGGTAAGTATTAGGGGGCTGTTGCACACAGTTTTTTTATCTTCATGCATATAATGCATGAAGGTAAAAAAAACTTTTGCTTTTACAACCACTTTAAGGAATACACTGATAAGTCCCTGCGTGTTATTTTAAAATCTTGGCAACTGTGCCATTGTTGTTCCACAATTATAACCTTTTGTACCACTTGCCCCTCCCTATTAGATTGTAAGCTCTTATGAGCAAGGCCCTCTTTACCCTCTTGTATTTTATTGTATTGTAACTCTACTGTCTCCCTTTATTGTAAAGCGTTGCGTAAACTGTTGGCTCTATATAAATCCTGTATAATGATAATAAGAATTTGTGGACAGTTGCATTGGTAAAATCCCTGTGTATGGAGAGCTCTCATTGGCTGTAATTTACATCAGCTGATAAAAGCCGGTTGTGGCTTTAGGATTCTGAACTTATTTTGGCAATATCTACTTAATAATCCTTTTTATATTTAAGAATCCTGATGGTATTAGCACTTATTGCAGGGAATTTAATGTTGTATTGCACATTAGATTATAAGCTCCTACGTCCCGGCCCTTCCTGCCTATATGTATATGTTGCGTTCAGCGGTTTGCAAAAATTGTGAATTCCAGCTGAGATTTAATAAATGACAGATGGCTGAACGTAAGCATTCCTTATCCTGTGATAAGGCTTTGTGAATTTTGTGTAGCTGTTTTATTATAACATTGAATTATATTTGTTACTGTGTCCTGCACTCCCTTTCTGTGCCCACCTACCTAAGTACAGGCGTAGTGGCACTGGTCCTCCCTGGACATATTGGGAGATAAGCTACTTGTGTATAAAATATAATCTGCATTTATGATGGAATTAAACTACGATAATGAATTAGTAAGCCGTGTCCTTATCAGTTGGACAACCTCTGTCCCAGCCAGTGCTATTAGGAAAATGCGATAGGCAGTGCGGAGGGCAGCGCCTTTACCAATGAATTATATCGCAGATATGAAGTTGCTAAATTAAATCTCACTTTTCTCTGCACCCTGCATTGCAGAGTCCTCTGCCGCTTGTGGGTTGG
The DNA here is from genome assembly GCA_029206835.1 of Rana muscosa. Classification (NCBI taxonomy): domain Eukaryota; kingdom Metazoa; phylum Chordata; class Amphibia; order Anura; family Ranidae; genus Rana; species Rana muscosa. Next base: position 251,347,839 of record CM055123.1, on the reverse strand, counting down.
GGGGGGGGATTTATTTTTATCCTGCCCCTCCCATGAGTTGCTGCAATTAGGTCTCCTCCGTCGTGCATGTTAGAAGGAGTGGCTGCAACTGGCATTTGCACATATGCAGAGAGATAAACTTCTGGAATTGAAGGACCAGCAGCCGGCACAAACTTGCAGCTGATATTAGAAAGGCTTCACTGTACTAAACTGAGGTTGTAGTTGTGGATGGAATCTGCTGGTTTGAAGCACCCCATTTGGTTCTTTTCCTTTTAGGCAGATTACCTTTGTGAAGTTCCAAACTGTCAAGACCTGTGCAGTGAGACCCTTCACATTGATGGCAGCAGCAGGTGGACGCAATTAGGAACTCCAGTGCTCACCAAGGTCGTCTGTGTTTGTCCAGCACCAAACTAACCACTATGGGTTGTGTGGTCTCAGCCAAAAGTAGACCCTCACCCACCCAATAGCAGAGTTGGTAAGCAGAAACCTGCGGTTGCTGGAGGCTGCCGACATAGGACATGAACCCCTGAAAATTGCAACTGAGGTTGTAGTTGTGGATGGATTCTGCTGGTTTGAAGCACCCCATTTGGTTCTTTTCTTTTAGGCAGATTACCTTTGTGAAGTTCCCAACTCCGTCCAGACCTGAGCAGTAAGACCCTTCACATTGATGGCAGCAACAGGCGGACGAAATTAGGAACTCCAGTGCCCCATTTGGTTATTTTCCTTTAGGCAGATTACCTTTGTGAAGTTCCTAACTCTGTCCAGACCTGAGCAGTAAGACCCTTCACATTGATGGCAGCAGCAGGCTGACGAAATTAGGAACTCCAGTGCCCACCAAGGTCGTCTGTGTATGTCCAGCACCAAACTAAGGTGTGTGATCTCAGCCAAAAGTAGACCCACCCAATAGCGGAGTTGGTAAGCAGAAACCTGTGGTTCCTAGAGGTTGCTAACATAGGACAAGAACTCATGCAAAGCACATTTAAAACAAAGAAATGAATAATTTAATAGTCAACATTAAACTTAATTTACATAAATTGAATATATATATATATATATAGCGATTATTTTCTATGTCTGTTTATTATTACCAGGACAATTTTTTTAATTCTTTTATGGCAAATATACTGTAGAAGAAATATTGTGTATTTAATGTTATGAGTTTTCTATCCAGGCAGTAGATGGAGCTCTGACATCCCATTTACATTCTAAACATATCCTCTTTAGCTGTGCTGATAGAAGTTTTGTTATTTATAGAACTCAAATGATCGACCACAGCAGTGACTCCTGTTATTCATCTAGCTCCATATACTGTACGGCCTGATTGTACAATCTCTGTACAATCTCCTTTCGATTTTCCAAAGCTATATCATATCAAGGTGGGCAAAAAGTGGGTATACATTACTAATCGGATCAAGGCATTTTAATTTTATTTTGAGTTCGTTTTCATTTATTTGTTTGATTTTTGCTTTAATTCACAGGTATTGGGAATAATATAGCCAAAAGTAGGTATAAAGTACTGATTGGGTCATGTTTAGTGTCGTAGGTTCAACATCGCTAGAACCTGTCCCTGACACTTTACAGTCTCTTAAGTGTTCGAAACATCCTCCATCAACATTAGACAGGAGATTAAGGGGTATATGGTCAACATGTACAAATACATAAGGAGTCCTTATTCACTTTAAGGTCATCACAAAGGACAAGGGGGCACTCTTTATATCTAGAGGAAAAGAGATTTCATCTCCAAATACGGAAAGGTTTCTTCACAGTAAGAGCTGTGAAAATGTGGAATAGACTCCCTGCAGAGGTGGTTCTGTCCAGCTCAGTAGATTGCTTTAAAAAAGGCCTGGATTCTTTCCTAAATGTACATAATATAACTAGGTACTAACATTTATAGGTAAAGTTAATCCAGGGAAATCCGATTGCCTCTCGGGAAATCAGGAAGGATTTTTTTCCCCTGCTGTAATCAAATTGGATCATGCTCTGCTGGGGTGTTTCGCCTTCCTCTGGATCAGTGGTTTGCTGGCCTTTATCCGGCCTCTTGAGGACTTATTCCTTCCACTGACACCAACAATAGGGCACTATTTCTCCCACTGACACCAACAATGGAACATAATTCCTTCCACTTATAGTTTACAAAAATAAATCGGTATTTTATTGTGTTTGTGGACAAATCTGAGTTTTTGTCTGCCATTTACAGGTGATTCAATCTATTCCAAATGAGCGGGAATAAATGTAAATTTTTAGAATAGAAGGCCCATTTATTTATTTGAGGTGTGTTATGTCACGCATTAATGTATGTTGTATTAAGGCCACCAAATGAAATTTAATTCGTCGCCGACATACCCTAACATGGTAAAAATTGTGCATGACTCTTTTTTTGTAAATCGAGACACGGCTGCAACCCGGGGCATTGCCTTACTGCATTGGGGTGCCATTAATTTTATTGCAATAAAAAGAAAAAAGTGCGCAATCACCAAAAAATATATGTTTGCAACAAGAATGATCCTCTTGCAAATACCACAGGTGCAAAAAACAAGAGAATAAATCAATAATCACTATGTAAATTACCACACAAATATGTATATATAACTCAATCCAAATTATTGTGAAGTGCAACCACTAATAATCCAAATAACTGAATATAAAAATAGTAAATGTTTGTGAAGTGCAAGCACTAATATAGTCCAGATAACTAAATAATGGAAAAACAGTGCAGTGCAACCAAGATAAACGTGTCCTGCACAGTAATCAAGGCTTCTGAATATTTCCATCGATTGTCCTATATTTGAGTTGAACTCCAGAGATCATCTATTTTTGAACAAAATTTCTATCCATTTGGGACACGTTTATCTTGGTTGCACTGCACTGCACTGTTTTTCCATTATTCAGTTATCTGGACTATATTAGTGCTTGCACATCACAAACATTTACTATTTTTATATTCAGTTATTTGGATTATTAGTGGTTGCACTTCATAATAATTTGGATTGAGTTATATATATACATTTTTTGTGTGGTAATTTACATAGTGATTATTGATTTATTCTCTTGTTTTTTGCACCTGTGGTATTTGCAAGAGGATCATTCTTGTTGCAAACATATATTTTTTGGTGATTGCGCACTTTTTTCTTTTTATTGCACATAAGTTGGTTGGTCTTAAGTATTTAGGCCTTTTTTTGGAGTTGCTGCATGTTGTTAAAACAAAACCCCAGAGTGTTATAAGGTTAAGCGCAGAATTAGTTTTATTAATTTTATTGTTGCGTGAGTTGCTGTCCATTACCGCGACACAAAAATCTAAATGGGCCCTTAGGCTCGATTCACATTAATACTTTTTTTGATGCATTTTGCAGAAATTCAGGGAATTTTTTTTAACCTGGCGTCCTATGGAACATGTTCACATCAATGCATTTTTGTTCCTCTGCGTTTTTGGAAAGGGTCGGGGGCTTTTTTCCCGCAAAATGCAGCGTTTTGCATGTAATAGACTTCAATGGACCCGCATCTAAAACGCAAGTACCGCGTTTTTACCGTGATTTGCATTTTGCGATTTGTGTTTGTTTTTTTTGCTGTACATCCACTGTATATAACTGGTTGCTAAGGAGGGGGCCGGGAAGCCGGCTGCCACGTCCTTAGCAGCTGCTGAGTCATCTATACTAGACCCAAGGGCCTGGTATGGACCTGGGGGGGGACCCTACACTGTTTTTTTTTCACGATTTTTTCTAGCCAGCAATTCTTTTTTTTTACATTTAGCTGGGAAGCCCGCTGACAACTGATGACTCAGCGGTTGTTAAGGATGCAGCGGCCGGCTTCCCGGCCCCCTCCTTAGCAACCAGCTATATACAGTGTAAAAAAGAAAACGCAAATCGCTGTAAAAACACGTGTCCAAAAACACGGCAAGCCTAATGCAGGGTTGTCTTTGAACTGTGTAAACGCGTCCTGGCACGAGCCAGGAACTCCGATTTAACATAAAACTCCAGAACTCCGCTCTGTCTGCAGGATTAGAACTTTATTAGCTTATAACGATTATTTTTTTTATTTTAATGCATTTGTAGCTTTTAATCTGCCAATGGTCAGATTTTTTTTTTCTTGTGCCGTGAAAAGGATTATGCGTTTGGCTTGCTGTATAAATCCCTTTTCTTGACGGATACTGTTTTTAAGATGTTTCTCAATAATCTTGTTATGTAATGTCACCAATATCCAGACTTTCCCCATCAGATGCCGGGACCAGACTGGGGGGGGGGGGGTATCTATCAGTACGTGGTTGGATGGGTGTGTTTGAGGGGGCTCAGCTGACCCGGGCTTCGCTGGTAATCTTCTCTTGGTAATCTCAGTAAATATATCTCGCCTTAATCTCCCTGGCCCAGCAGGAACGATATATAGCTCCTTCGCTGTCTGCAGTCCGGGGTGTCGCTGCCACCGGGACGGCAGCCCTTTATGCGTCAAATTTTTGCTTCTGGATTATTTAATCGCACCTCCTATACCATAGCGGTGATACTATGCTTATATTCTTCCGTTGCCTGTGGGGTACTTGGCCACCGACCAATGTGTTTAGAGCAGACTTCCTCTCCTGAGGCCTAACGCCCAGCCATGCCGTCCTTCCCCCGCAGTCTGAACGCCTTGGGACGGCTTTGCTCGTCCGGCCGCAGCAAGGATGCTCAGCCCTGTAAGAACAAGCCGGGAAATGTGGTGAAGAGGATGTCCATCATCGAGGATGGGGAGATCGCTGAGGTCTTGTATCTCATCCCAAAGCAGACTATGCTGCAGCACGTGCCCTTCCTGAACCCGGACGATTACTACCTGTGTGAGGAGCTGTCCAGCCTGCCCTCCGGCCTGGGTGAGTCACGGGTGATTGCAGTCATGGATGAGGGTTGCTTCAGCTAAAAATGATGTTTCAGTTTCACGTGGACTCTTTTAGAGATAAGTTAGGCTACATGTACACTGGATCTCCCCTAGATGTTAACTTTCCCAGCAGCAAAAAAACGCTAATTGCGGAAAAACGTGGGTAAACGCGGTGCCACGTTTACCCACATTTAACCTTTGGAAGTTTATTCAATTCATTGGCCAGAGTACTGGCCATAGAAATTAATAAACGCCCAAGCGCTTAGCTGCGTTTACACAAGTTATTGACACATTTGCGTTTTCTTTGCAAAAGCGTTCCTCTCCTGAACGCGATTCTTATGCGTTCAGGAGAGGGACATTTAACTGCCCGTAAACTCTGGTAAAAGCTTAGTGTACATGGACCCATAGGCTTTTATTGAGTTGAGTTTAGGAGCATTGGTAAAAAAACGCCAAAAGCTCCTTAACTCACCTTTAGGAGCAACAGTGTACATGAGGCCTTACCTTGCTTTCTATGTGTCTTGGGGAAGCCATGAGAATGAGATCTCCATCCTAGCTCTCTTTAGCAGGGATGGTGTGAGTCCCTCATAATAAGCAAAGCAGGTATACAGAGCCAGGATTGTAATACCCCTTCAACTCTGGACACCGTTTGTGTGCAGACCCCAGAATGCAGCTCAGGGATGGTGGGAGCCTGTTATAATGGGCACAGCAGGTGTACAGAGCCTGGAACTCGGCACAGGGATAGAGGGGGAACCTCACAGGTGAGCACACCCAGGTGCTCAGTGCAGGGCCCATTGGAACCCCTCTTAATGGGCACAGCAGGTGTGCACACCCAGGTGCTCAGTGCAGGGCCTGTTGGAACCCCTCTTAATGGGCACAGCAGGTGTGCAGACCCAGGAACTAAACACAGGGAAGGTGGGAGCCCCTCAAAATTGGTACAGCATATGTGTAGATCCAGGAATTCAGAGAGGGCATTGTGGGAACCCCTCATAATGGATACAGATGTGTAAGTGCAGGGATGGTAGGAAGCTTTTGTAATAATGGGAACATGGAAACTAAGCACAGAGATGGTGGGAACCCCTCATAATGGGCACAACAAGTGTTCAGACCCAGGAATTAAATGCAAGATTGTTGAGATTCCTTCATAATGAGTTAGGCAGGTGCTCAAAAGCTGTGAGCCAACTGCAGGGATGGTGGTAACCCCTTATAATGGGTACAATAAGTGCACAGATCCAGAAACTCAGTAGGAACCCTTCCTAATGGTCAAGGCAGGTGTGCAGAGCTGGGAACGCAATGCAACGATGGTGGGACCCCCTCATAATGGGCACAGCAGGTGTCTAGACCCAGGAACACAGTTCAGAGATGGTGGGAGCCCCTCATGGTGGGCACAGCAGGTGTAGAGGCCCAAGAACACAGTGCAGGGATGGCGGGAGCCCCTCGTAATAAGCCCAACATGTATGCAGTTAAGTAAGAGAGATGGTGGGAGTTCCTTATGATGGACACAGACCGTGAGCCAATCCAGCAACTTGGCACAGGGATGATGGGAACCCCCTCATATTGAACACAACAGGTGTGCAGAGTAAGGAACTTAGCGAAGGGATAGTGGAAAACACCCTGATGTTGGACACAGTAGGTTTATAGAGCCAGGATCTCAGTGCACACATAGTGGGAACCCCCCAATAATAGGTAGAATAGGTGCTTAGACATGGAAGCTCAGCACAGAGATCGTGGGCACTCTTGATACAAGCAGGTGAACAGCAGGTGTGCAGAGATGGGGAGCTCAGAGCATGGATGGTGGGAACCCCCTATAACTGGTCCATTAGGTATGCCCAGATGGGGAACCCACAATAGGGATGGTGGGAATCCCTCATAATGTGCCTGGGGTGTACAGGCCCAGGAACTCAGCACAGGGATTTGAACAAAAGAGCCCACGAAAGACCAAAAAGAGGTTGTCTAGCGTCCACCAAACACTGAGATATCAGTTTTAGGTGTACTGATCTCTAATGCTGCGTACACACGACCGGTTTAATGTCATTGAAAAAAACTAAGTTTTTCTCGACGTGATTCTTCTCAAGCCTGCCTTGCCTACACACGATCATGAAAAAAAAATGCTAGAGCAAAGCGCGGTGACGTACGAAATGTACAATGGCACTATAAAGGGGAAGTTCCATTCGGATGGCGCCACCCTTTGGGCTGCTTTTGCTGATCCTTGGATTAGTAAAGTTTGGTGAGAGACAATTCGCGCTTTTCAGCCTCGTGCTCTTCAGTCCGTTACAGCGTGACGAATGTGCTATCTCCATTCTGAACGCTAGTTTTACCAGAACGAGCGATTCCGTCTCATCACTTGCTTCTGAGCATGCACGTTTTTTTCACGTCGTTAAAGCCTAGACACGGGCGTTTTTCATGACGAGAAAAACGACGTGAAAAAGGACAAGAAAAATTAGAGCATGTTCCAAATTTTTCATGGCCATTTTTCACATCTTGAAAAATGCTCTGAAGCCCACACACGATCGTTTTTAATGACCATTTTAAAAAATTAAATTTTTCTCGTCATGAAAAACGGTCGTGTGTACGCTGCCTTAAATGTTGCTTTATGAGCAGACCTCTAAAATGTCAGAAAAAAAACGAACTGGACCTATTTATACGTTTTATAATGTCATTAACTTATCTTACATAGGAAATCTAAATGGTGTTTCTCTGTAAAGATTCTCAGGTCATTTGCACATTTTCAGCATACTTGTCTACAGTAAACATAATTACATAAGCTGAAAAAAGACCAAGTGTAACCAACCAAAGTAAGCCGGGAAAATTGATTTTGACTTTCTATATTTAACTAAAACTTTATTACGTTTATTTTAATTTTTTTAGTGTTTTCATTTTTTTCTATACTTTATTTGATGTATTTTTTTTATCCTTCTTGTTTGTTTTTTGTTGTTTTTGCCTCCATGTCTACTTTTGATTGTTTTTCCCTGAAGCCTCAACTTTCTATTTAGAACTTTCATAATGTAGTGTTCTATGATGCAGTGACAGGAGAAATGATTACTTTGTAGATTTATATAAGCTGGCCTCCTATATGAATGGTTGGTGAGTCCTCCTCATTTCCATCCACCATCCTATTATTGTCCCTCAGCCTTTATCCAGCCCTCCCAAATCTGCAAACCCACCCTGGCCACTATTCCTGCCACGTGTACATTCCCTGAGGACGGGTGATGTGAATTCTTCCAAATGTCATTGTTTAGTCTTAAAGCTAATGCGGCTCTGTAATAAATCATACATCATTAAATGATTTTTTACATGCAAGCAGTATAAGAACCAGATCGTGACTTGGTATCAGCCTCTTCGGTTTCTGTACAGTAGGGCTGGCATATAAGAGGAATACACACAGCACAAAGAGCCAATCAGTTCATGCGCTGACAAGGAGCATGCTGATAGGAGGAGAGAGCAGAGTGACAGAATGATGAGCTCATCACTGTGCTGGGTTTCTTTTCAAGGTCCAGTCACAGGCTGGGGGTGGGACAGCCTTGGTTTACAGCAGTGGTCTCCAAACGGCGGCCCGGGGGCCAGATGTGGCCCTTTGTTTGCTTTAAACTGGCCCTTGGGGTGCTATTCTATTCACTGACAACAATGAAGGGCGCAATTCCTCCCAATGACACCAACAATTGTGTCCAATGACACCAACCATCGGGAACAGTTTCTACCAATGACACCAACAATGGGGCCCAATGACACCAATGATGGGGCACCATTTTTTCCAATGCCACCCACAATGGGGCCCATTGATGGGGCACAATTCCTCTCAATGGCACCAACAAAAGGGCCCATTGACACCAATGATGGGGCACAATTCCTCCCAATGGCACAAACAAAAGGGCCCAATGACACCAATGATGGTGCACAAATCCTCCCAAAGACACCAACAATGGGCCCATTGACACCAATGAAGGGGCACAATTCCTCCCACTGACACAAATGATGGGGGTTTGCTTACTCCCACTGATGCTCGGGATGGCCACAGTCCGGCCCCCCTAAAGTCTGAAGGACATTAAACCGGCCCTTTGTTTAGGAAGTTTGGAGATCCTTGGTTTAGAGGAAGTGGGTTGAATGCTGCTGGCCTGCAGAATGAGGTCATCGGACAGCAAACAATGAGTATTGCAGAAGACGTCTTTGGGTTGAAGCTGAATATTGTAGCAAAAGCTGACTTGCTATTCTATCTTTTAACGATCCATTCATTGTTACGTTGCTAGGTTTGGCTGGAGCTCTGATGTGGTGATCTAATTTACTAGTCTATTGTCTAGAAAGTGACTGTCAAACTCTTAAAATAGTAGCAATAGGCTTATATGTTGTAAGAGGTCCTCAGTTCATATGGTAACATAAATCATGTCTCTCCAACACTCTCCAGTTATCCAAAAATGCCCCCCAATCCTTCTCAATATAAGTCTCAGTGTAACCGCCATTAAAAGAGAACAAAAACAAGCCACTTTTGTGTATTACTGCCAATATAAAACAATTTTCTCACAGTAGGGTACTCACGATGGATGTATAAGTATAGAGACAAACACATCAGCACTGCCACCCTTGAGGCGGCGAGCGTGATGATGTCACGGCTAGGCTCACCACTCCTGTCCCCTGAAGACATTCTCTTGTGATGAAATGCATCGGACGGAGCCTAAGCATGACATCATCACACTTGCCGCCTTGATCGTGGCAATGCTGTTGTGTTTGTCTCTATACGTATACATTGTGAGTATCCTCATGTGAGTAAACTGTGTTTTATTTTGGTGGTAATACACAGTTTATTCACAGTAGGGTACTCATAATGTATAAGTATGGAGGCAAACTCAACAGCATCACCATGCAGGAGGTGGCAAGCATGATGATGTCACAGTGAGGCTCCTTCCGATGCATTTCATAGGAGAACATCTTCAGGGGACAGGAGTGGGTAGACTAGCTGTGACATCATCACGCTAGCAGCCTTGAGCGCAATGATGCTGTTGTGTTTGTCACTATACTTATACATTGTTAGTACCCTACTGTGAAGAAACGCTGTTTTATACTGGAGGTGATACACAATGTGGCTTGTTTTTGTTCTCTCCTTTTTGCGGTTACATTGAGATTTATATTGCGAAGGACTGGGGGTTATCTTTGGATAATGAGCTGAAGAGTGTTGGAGAGGGGTAATTTAATTTACAATATGCGCTGGGGACCTCCAATAAAATAGAAGTCTATTACTTCTGGGAAGACCCTTGTGTACTTGATGGCAGGGTGGATTTAATTTAAATCACTAGTAAAAAGGCTTGATTTAAATCATCGTTTCTAACCACTTGCCGACCACCTAACGACTATATACGTCAGCAGAATGGCTCGGCTGGGCAAAGCAACGTACCTGTCCAGTGTTGCTTGACCGCATCAAAGTGCGACAGCGCTGAAAGCTGAAAATTAGCCTGGGCAGGAAGTGCCCGGTATTGAAGTGGTCAAATCAAACAGATTCAGCTGTAGGAGGAATGAAGCTGGGGCAGGAAAAGCCTTAAGCCCTGTACACACGATCGGATTTCCTATGGATTCTAATCTGATGGATTTTTCCATCAGAATTCCAATGAAGCTGACTTCCATCAGTCTTGCCTACACACCATCAGTCAAAAATCCGACCGTCCCAAACGCGGTGACGTAAAACACTCCGATGAGCCGAGAAAAATGAAGTTCAATGCTTCTGAGCATGCGTCGACTTGATTCTGAGCATTCGTGGGTTTTTTCTCCGATGGAGTTCCACACAGACGATCGGAATTTGCTATTGTTTTTTTTTTTTCCATCGGATTAATTTAAAACATGTTCTCACCGATGGGAAAAAGACAGATGGGGCCCATACACGATCGGTTTGTCCGATGAAAAAAGTCCATCGGACTGTTTTCATCGGTAAAACCGATCGTGTGTACAGGGCTTTACTCTACCAACAGTTGACAGGTGTTGTACTGTCTAAGCTCTTCTGCAGAAGCACATAGAAACAGACAATGTTGAGGACCAAAAACGTAGCGGCTGGCCAAGAAAACTTAGTGCAGCAGCTGAAAGATGCATCATGTTGGCTTCCTTTTGCATTTGGAAGATATCCAGTGGCACCATCAGCTCAGAAATTACAAAAAAAAGTGAGACCCAGGTACACCAGTCTGCAGAAATCTGGTCAGAAGTGGTCTTCATGGAATTCTTATGGCTAAAAGCCATACCTCTGATGTGCAAACAAGACCAAGCGAATCATTGGTGTAAAAAACAAACCAAAAAAAAACCGCAAGATATTATATTCACAAAAATGGCAGCAGGTGCTCTAAACTGATGAATCCAAATTTGAAATATTTGGCTGTAGTAGAAGGCAGTTATTTTGCCAAATGCCTGGAGGAGCGGTACAAGGATGATTGCAGGTAACAGTAAAGCATGGTGGAGGATCCCTGCTGGTTTTGACTGTATTTTTGCACATGGAGTTGGGGATTTGTTTAGCATTAATGGTCTCCTCAATTCTGAAGAGTATAGTCAGATACTTATCCATCGATTGGTACCATCAAGAAGGCATTGATCAGTCTCGATTTCTTTGTGCAGCAGGTCAATAACTCTGAATGTACATCCAAAATCATAAAAAGCTATCTGTAGCACAAAGATATCTTTGGCCCCCACAGAGCCCTGATCTCATCATCATGGAGTCTGTCTAGGATTACATGAAGAGAGTGAACCAACTGAGACAGCCTGGACAACGGAATAACTAGATGTTTAGGACAACCTGCCTTGCCAGATTCCTTTAAAAACCCCATTAAAGTGAGAATTGATTCTGTTTAAAAGCAAATGATGGACTCACTAAATATATATTTGATTTTGATTTTTTTTTCTGTTTATGCACTTTGTAGGTTGTTCTAATTTTAGGGTTAATTACATTTTAAAGCATCTTCACTTTACAGCATTTTCCTCCAAATCATAAAAGGTTTGATTTATTAAAAAAAGCATTTGCACAGTCATCACAAATAATCAACTTTACTTGCCTAATATCTTTATTTCTGTTTCAATATTTTTTATTGAAGGTACCGTATATACTCGAGTATAAGCCGACCCGAATATAAGCCGAAGCACCTAATTTTACCACAAAAACTGGGAAAACGTATTGACTCGAGTATAAGCCTAGGGTGTGCCTCACTTTGCCTCACTGTGCCCATGCCTCACTGTGTCCATGCCTCACTGTGTCCATGACTAGACTTGACGTTTAACATGGGAGTCTATGGAAGGGGTGCCTGGCTTTGAAAAATTGGTGCTCCCGGACCGTAGGTTCCCCGGACAAGAAACTTTGCAAACTTGTAGAGGAAGAGTGGGGCTACACGTGTGCCATGTTTGGGGTCCATAGGACCTACGACCGGCCGGAACCGGGTCCCCAAAATCACCAGAGAAATTACAGTTTAACATTGGAGTCTATGGAAGGGGTGCCCGGGTTTGAAAAATCGGTGCTCCCCGGCCGTAGGTCCCCCGGACAAGAAACTTTGCACACTTGTAGAGGAAGAGTGGGGCTACATGTGTGCCATGTTTGGGGTCCAGGGGACCTACGGCCGGCCGGTACTGGCTCCCCAAATTCCGGGAGATCAGGCACAAAAAGGTGACTCGAGTATAAGCCAAGGGGGGCATATTCAGCACAAAAAATTGTGCTTAAAAACTCGGCTTATACTCGAGTATATACGGTACTTACAAAGAGTAGAAAAACAATGAAGATATTTAAGTAATACACAGTTTACACAATCTGAAGTGCTCATATATCAACCAAAGAAAGGGTAAACCCTCGTAAAAAAAAACCCTGCAAGACAAAGGCATAATGAGCTAGTATGCATAGCATACTAGCTCATTATGTATTACTTACCTCAGATCGAAGCCCCCACAGCCGTCCACGTCTCCCCCTCCGGCTGCCGACATGTCGTCCCGGAGTTACTTCCGGGTATTGCGGCTCCGGCGCTGTGATTGCCCGGAGCCGCGATGACGTCAGACTGAAGCAACGGCACATAGGTGCCATTGCTTCAGTTTGCCACAGTGCGTAGTGCCGATGACATCGACACATGCAGGGGACAGGGGATATCTCCTAAACCGTGCAGGTTTAGGAGATATCCTGGGTAGCTACAGGTAAGCCTTATTATAGGCTTACCTGTAGCATAAAGTTGTAAAATAGGGTTTACAACCACTTTAAAGGAAAAAATGGAAGAAGTTGCCCTCCTCCATGGGGAGGGGAGCCCCTATTTTCTGTTACTAGAATTACATATTCAAAACCTTTCAAGCACACAATTCAGAAAAGTGGGAGAAATACGAGGATGAGAAGGGAAAGAAAAGAGAGGGGGGGGGGGGATGGGGAGACCCTGCGTCTGGTATAGTCAGGTATAGTCCGATGATCATTAGCCAAGTATCTGATCCACGGACGCCAGACTTTTTTTAAACACAATCTTGTCATTTAAAACTGCTGAGAGTCTTTCATTGACCATGAGCCAGAAAAGCTTGTGCTTAACTGGCCAAATGGAATGGCAGCTGACTTCCAATTATGGTGATTAATATCTTTATTTCTTATGATGATTAGCTCCCTCTAGTGACCATAATGCAGTATTTACCCAAAATGGCTCAATCAGAAAAATAACATATTATGGTCACTAGGTGGAGCTGATGACCACAGGAAATAAACATATTAGGAAAATTACAAGGATTTTATTGTATGTGATGGCTTTTGCCCAGTGCTGTATATATATTCCCATGACATTTGCATAATTTTTTTGTGTACCTATATATTATCTATATGGTGTTAAAGTGATTGTAAACCTTTGTTTAAATTAGAATAAAAAGCTATACTAATGATTTTGCACAGAGTGGTCCCTTATCTCCTCTTCTGGAGTGCTCCACCAGCTCTCTCCGCTCATCTTCTCCTGCGTATGCCCCCTCAGCAAACCAGGTGATAAATTGATACAGGAAATATCCGGTTGCCTGCTGGGGGATCAGGAAGGAATTCCCCCCTCCTGCTGGAGCAAATTGGATCATGCTTTATTGTTTTTTGTTTTCCTCTAGATCAACTGTGAGTATAGGATTGTATATTTTTTTTCCCCCTTCTATTCGTTTTTTCAACCAGACTAACTATGTAACATGCGGGCGTGCTTCTGGGCTGTGTGTGTCCATAGACACACACAGCGTGGCTTGGCCACGCCCCCGCTCCCTCCTCCCAGGATTTGATTGACAGCAGCAGAAGGCAAGGGTTCCAGCTGCTCTCAGAATATCCTGTGAGTGTAGGAAGAAGGGTGAGAAGAACTGCAGATGGGCACAACACTGGAAAACAAATCTAAAAACAAAAAGAAACTAAGAAATTAGTAAAAAGAAAACCATGATAAATATGTAATTTTTTTAGTTTTTTTTAGTTTATTAACAGTTACATGATATAAGAACATACAGCTGTCCTGGAGGTGTCCTTTGAATTAAAGGTTTGAGATTACCTAGAAGATTTTTTTTTTTTTTTCAGAATGAATTTTGAGGTATCACAGATTTTGTTAGCCACCCCCCCAACCGGACCCCCTTGTTCCTAAACAGGTACTCTTTGTTAATATATTTATTAGGCCATCACAGATCTTTCATCCACTGGACACTACTGCTTGGGTTTATAAAAAGTATTACATCCCTTAACCACTTGCCTACCGGGCACTTTCACCCCCTTCCTGCCCAGGCCAATTTTTTAGCTTTTAGCGCTGTCACACTTTGAATGACAATTGCACGGTCATATAACACTGTATCCAAACAAAATATATATATATATATTTTTTAATACAGATAGAGCTTTCTTTTGGTGGTATTTGATCACCACTGGGTTTTTTATTTTTTGATGAAATAATGAAAAAAGACTGACAATTTTGGAACAAAAAAAGGTTTTCTTAGTTTCTGCTATAAAATTTTGTAAATAAGTAATTTTTCTCCTTCACTGATGAGGCTACACTGATGAGCACTGATAGGCTGCACTGATAGGTTGCGCTGATGGGCACTGATAGGCTGCACTGATGAGCACTGATAGGCTGCACTGATGAGGAGGCACTAATATGCAGCACTGATGGGCACTGATATGCAGAACTATTAGGTGGCACTGATGGGCACTGATATGCAGCACTATTAGGTGGCACTGATGGGCAACACTGATGGGCACTGAAAGGCAGCACTAATTTGCATCACTGCTGGGCACTGTTGGGGCTACACTGATAATCTGTCTCCTCATCTCACACACTGTCAGTGTGAAGAAAGGAATACCGATAACGGGCATTTCTTTGTGTACATGTGATCAGCTGTGATTGGGCACAGCTGATCACATTGGTAAAGGGCTTCGTCATCGGCTCTTTATCGAGATCAGTGATGCACCGTGTCCCAGAGACCGAGCGCATCATCGATCACGTGCTGCGCGACCCCACGGGCACGTAATATGACGATGAGAGAGCCGCTTCCCGCCCATCAACTGACAATACTGCGGGCAGGGGGTGATTAAAGTGGACCTTCAGTAATTTTTTCATCTTTCTATCTATTAACTCTTCTGCTCTTGTTTTAACTTTGGATAGTTTTGTTTTTTTTCCCCGGCCAGTAAATACCTTATACAGCCCACTTCCTGTTTCTTGTCTGGTAAAAAGCCTAGGCTTATGACATCATGCACAGCTTTCTCTCTCACTCTCATGAGAGTTTGCCAGGAAGGGAGGATGAGTCATAAGAGGGCCAATGAGAGCTGCAGAGCTGGAGGTGTGCCTCTGTGTAAATCCAGGAAGTGAACAGGCAGCAGCTTCAGCTGCCCACAGTTAAAATGGTTACAGCCAGAATCAGTGGAGGGAGATTTCTGCAGCATATTTGGCAAGTACAGAATCACAGTATATATAAAATAATATGCAAAGTGGTTGGAGGGAAGCTTCAGAATGGCAAAGATGTTTTTATTACAAATTATGTGAGCAGACTGCAGATCCTCTTTAAAAGAAGCCAAAAGTGAAGGAAGGTTGAAAGTCTCATTGCTATTTTAATAGAAAATAGTTTGTTATAAGAACATACAGCTCTTCTGGAGGTCTAATGTGGATAAAAGGTCTGTGCTCTCCAGATCTACAGAAATGCATTCCTTTCATAGTGGATTAAAGAAAATGTAAAACCAGTCTATCACAGATCTCGGTATACCTTGGATTCCTCCTAGACAGGTTCTCTTTGGTCCTATATCTATATAGTGTCCTTCTTTAACACAGCGGGCAGTGCCAACACCCGAGTCCTGGTGCTGAACGGAGTGGCTGAGTATTTACTAGTGAGAGTGATATGACGTGGCACAGGAATAGAAGACGTGGCAGAACTATCTTTAGATCATTGAGGAATTATCCGAGGTGACACAGGTCAGCGTTGGGTAAGAGGATAAAGGCAATCGGCACAGGGAGACACAGGGGCACGCTGTCACATTTCACGTGTAGAAAGGGTGATCTTACTTGACTGACACTCCAGCTAAATTCTTTGGGGGGGAGGAAAAGAAATGGCTGAGTCATTGCACATTCTAAGTGAAGAGGTCCTTTAATTAAATTTAATTAAAGTGGTTGTAAACCTCAGACATGGAATGTGAACAAAGAAAATCCCTCTATAGTGTGTACTTCTGTCTGCAGCCTCCTTCCTCTGCTATCCTCATGAGTCACTTCTGACAAGTTTTCCTGACACCAAGAGAAAATTGGTGGCAGGGGAGGGAGCTCCAGCTGATTGACAGCCTCAGGTCTGTTCCTGCGTGCTGTGTGAAGGGGGGTGTGCCACTTCCCTCCAATCAGCTCTCCGGGCTCTCCTCACTGAGCTTTGCAGAGTGTCATTTCAGCTCTCCGCCCCCTTTCTTTTTTAACTCTCAGGCAAGCTTTATAAATTCTGCACTTTAAATGGATGTAGAGAAGACTAAAGAGAGACAGGTACAACTTATGTAGGGGGATTCATTTAATCTTTGTGTATCACCTGAGACCCTGTCACTTCACTGAGTATCTGTTAGGGTTTACAACCACGTTAAAAGAGACCAGTAGGCTGCCATTGTTAAATGTCTTTTGAAAATGCTAGTTGCCTGGCTGTCGTATGACCTCTCTGGGTTTAACGCTTTTGGGGCACCAGCCAAGAACAAGCATCATGGTCACCACTGAATCCATGTTATTTGTACTCATTCTAATTCCTTTCTGCTATTACTTACTGTAAGTGTAATGATATGCAGGTACTAATGATGCCGCGGGCAGCGGACCTTCATCCTTAAAAATAAGTTTTCCTCTTGGTTACCCCCCTTCCTGTTTCATGATTGGAAATTTCCCCCTTCATTCTTTTTAGAGCTACAGCCCAGCACTTTCTCCTTCCTCACCTAGATGTACATCCCTAGCCACGGTAAATCATGATTTAAATCATTAGTGTAAAATCTTGATTTAAATCAACTCGATTTAAATCATAATTTTTAAAGAGCAACTGTCATCTCTGTCCCGCAGTCGCTCCTCCTCAAACTCGCTGTTGACTCACCGACAGTCCCATTCACTTTAATGGGATGGCTGGTGATGCTGCACAACAGTGACACAACAAGGTGAGGCATGTGGCGGCAGCGGGTGAGTGGATGCCCACTAACAAGCGCTGCCATGATGGATCTGAAATGACAGGTGCTCTTTAAATGTAAGGACTTATTCTTGCTGGCAGTTAGAATCTTTAATATGAAGATTTCCTATTTAGAAAATTTAGCTGTCAGGTTAGTAAAACAGCGATATCAGAACCGAGTCAATCATACAGTTTGTAGTGTACATAGATTTGCAAAACAATGGGATAAAGGAATATTCCAGAACTTTGGTTTATCTCCATGGTAACTGTGAAAATGTGTGAATGCATCAATGCAGTGCATGTTATCTCAGAATATACCACCTCATGCTACATAACTAAGCTCCATTTCATGCTGAATAAACTCAATTATTAATGTAGCTTAAAAAGCGGAGGTTCACCCTAAATACTGACATTATCTTATAGTGATCTTGCTAGCAGATACATATACATATTCCTATTGATTTTTTTTCTTGTGGTTGTACTTACCGTGAATCAGTCGTTTTAATGTGGACTTCCGGGTATTCCTCCCGCGGGAGTGGGCGTATCTTTCTTTTCTCGGAGCCCCGTTGATTTCTGGGAGGTGCTCGCAATGTCTCCTGGGAGCCGTTGCGGATTCTGCCAGCCCTGGACTGCGCAGGCGCAGCGCTCTAGCTCCGAAAATTGCCGAACATTAAGAGCTGTAGACTGCGACTGCGCAATCAACAGGGTATTGTGACAGTCGTTGCCGCACGCTCCCGATGCTCGCTCCACTCTGCAAGGGGGGCGGGTGTATTACTATTATAATGGGCGGATGCATGTTTAAATAAAGGAATTGATGGACAGAGAGGGCGGGTAGTTCAATGTGGATGGCCGATTTGAATACTTGTCAGAGAATTGTTAAAAAAAATCTTATGTCTGTCTTTAGATAGATTTTTACTCCAAAAGCATTTTAATAAAAAAAATTTGATAAAAAAATCAAATCAAATCAAAAAAATCTGATTCTTTTTGATTTAAAAAATAATAATTATTGATTTTATATCCACCCTGCCCCTAACTGCCTCCTGGGAGGTCTAGGTGGCTGCCTCTAGTGCAGTTGAAGATGCCAGTCTTTATCAAGCCTTAGAGTGGAACTACACTACACATGAGCACCACAAACCAAAGATGCTATTTAAATAATTTTTATTATTCAATAATGCAAACTTGCCCATCTATCCATGTCTCCATGCTTTACTTTGTTGAGAAATCATTTTTAAAATAAAATCAGCCCTCTAACTTTTCTCCCTGTGGCTATCTAGAGTAATGCCCCGTACACACGATCGTTTTTAATGTCATTTTTTAAACCGACGTTTTTCTCCTCGTTTTTTTTCATGTTTCCTCTCAAGCCTGCCTTGCGTACACACCATCATTAAAAAAAACGATCAAGCAAAGCGCAGTGACGTTCAACACGTACGACGGCACTATAAAGGGGAAGTTCCGTTCGAATGGCGCCACCCTTCATGTTAGTAAAGTTTGTTGAGCGACGATTCGCGCTTTTCAGTCCGTTACTGTGTAATGAATGTGCTATCTCCATTACGAACGCTAGTTTTACCAGAACGAGCGCTCCCGTCTCTTACTTGATTCTGAGCATGCGGGTTTTTTTTCACGTCGTTAAAGCATACACACTATAGTTTTTCACGTCGTTAAAAAAAACGACATGAAAAACGACGTGAAAAAAGAGAGCATGTCCGGAATTTTTAATGGCCGTTTTTCACGTCGTTAAAAATGCTCTGGAGCATACACACGATCATTTTTCAGGGCCATTTTTTAAAATGGCAGTTTTAACGGCATGAAAAACGATCGTGTGTACGGGGCATAAGGGCAGATGATTCATGTAGCTTTTACTTCCTGGAATCCACCTGCCCTTGGCTAAGGCATGCAGGCAGGAGGGTGTGCTTAGCTGAGAAAACCCCTCCTTCCCTCCTGAAGACTCCTGGGATGTATGACCAGCCCAGAACTATATCAAAACACTATAATATATAGTGTAAGCTCCTCTGGTTCAGAAAATGATGTGACTAGCTTAAAGGAGAAGTAAAGGCTGTACTTCTCCTATGGATCACAGAAGTGCAGTTCGTTTTGCACGCCTATGACCCGTTTTCAGCAGAGAGCGGACTTCAGTCACACAGATCAGTCCAGGCACTGCGTCATCCAGACCACGGAGTCTGGATCCGCCAGGTGCCTGGACTGAAACCCGGCTTAGCCTCTCAGCAAGCCGCTGAGAGCCTGAGATGGCCGCCCAGCCCCCTCCACAGCTCAGTGCTCCAATGAGCAAGGAGGGGGCAGAGCGGAGAGCTGTGACTGACCGTCTACAGCTCTCTGCTCACGGAGTTCTGAAAACCGAATGATCAGCAGTGTTTGATCATTCGGTTCTCAGTGTACAGGCGCCGGGGGACAGATGCAGCATCGGACCCATGCTGCCTCCACCTAGGTAAGTATGAATTTGCAAATAAAATAATTCCTTTACTTCTCTTTTAATGTTCTCTGTACGGCACTGCGGAATATGTCAGCACTACATAAATGTATAATAGTAATAATGTGCGACTGTGTTAGGGACATTAGAATGTAAGCTCCTTTAGTGCAGAAAAATAAGAATGTGTTGTGTTCCCTGCACAGCGCTATATAAATAGATAATAATAATAGTGTGTGACTGTGGTGGGACTTTAGAGTGTAAGCTCTAAGGGCTCTTTCACACGGAGGTCCGTTCAGGTCCGCCTGTCAGTTTTTTAGGCGGACCTAAAACGGATCCTCCATGTACCCCTATGGAGGCACGGATGTCAGCGGAGACATGTCCGCTGACATCCGCTCCGCCAAAGTGTGACGGAGGAAAACCCTATTTTTCCTTCCGTCGGCGGAGCGGATCGGATGACAACGGACTCTATGGTCCGTCGTCATCCGATTCCCCATAGGGGAGAGCGGCGCTCTGACAGGGCGGTCCCTGCACAGTGTGCGGGGACCGCCCAGTCATCCGTCGGCTCAGCGGGGATCAACGGAGCGATCCCCGCTGAGCAAGCGGAGCTTCACGGGGCGGATCTGCACGGATCCGCCCCGTGTGAAAGGACCCTTATGGTGCAGAGACCGGCTCCGTGTAATTTCTTCAGTGTTGTCACATGAAAAGATATTATAAAATATTTACAAAAATGTGAGGGGTGTACTCACTTTTGTGAGATACTGTATCTACGTGTATAATAATAACAGTTTGTGACTTTGGTGGGACTTTAGAGTGTAAGCTCTTATGGTGCAGAGACCAGCTCTGTGTTCTCTGTACAGCCCTGCAGAATATGTCAGAGCTATATAAAAACATAATAATAGTGTGTGACTGTGGTTCAGTAATGTATGTGAATGGCTTTGTGTATAATGCCGCGTACACACGACCGCTTTTCTCGACGAGAAAAACGGCATTTTTTCTTTTCGCCGAGAAAAACGATCGTCTGTGGCCTTTATGTCGTTTTTCTCGTCGAGAAAAACGGCATAAAAAACGACGAGAAAAATTAGAACATGTTCTAAATTTTCTCGTCGTTTTTTCCAGCATTTTTTTCCGCGGCAGTTTTCCCATAGGGAAACACTGCCGCGGAGCCCACAGACGGTCGTTTTTCTCGTCAAGAGAAAAAATGACGGGAAAAACGACCGTGTGTAGGGAACCAAGCGGTTCTCTCGTTTTTCCTGTCATTATTCACGGCGTTTTTTTAACCGCCGTGAATAATGATCGTGTGTACGCGGCATTAGCCACAGTAATCCATTGGGTATTATATCAATGGAGTAAATACATAGATAATAATCCTATTAGATTGACAGACAGATATCCTATAATAATTCTCCATGCATGTCTCATCCTATAAGATAGACAGACATATGGACATACAGACAGACAGACAGATATCCTATAATAATTCTCCATGCATGTCTCATCCTATAAGATAGACAGACATATGGACATACAGACAGACAGACAGATATCCTATAATAATTCTCCATGCATGTCTCATCCTATAAGATAGACAGACATATGGACAGACAGACAGATATCCTATAATAATCCCCCATGCGTGTCTCCTGGGCGATGGCTCATCCTATAAGACAGCCCTTAAAAATTCCACTCGCCTGCTCGCAATTTGCGAGTGGAATTGAATGCAGGGCGAGTGAGGAGCGGGGGTGGACACGGCTGACCGTTTCCTGGCTGAAGCGATCAGCCAGGAAACTGTCAGCCGGAGGACACAGAGCGGCAGGACCGGACTGCCCTGGCGCTGCTTTGAGCTGAGGTGAGGAGGCTGCAGCGCTCCCCTCTCTCTCTCTCTCTCTCTCTCCTCCTGTCTTGTTGTGTATCGCACTCACAGCGGGGATGTCCCACTGTGTGTCATGAAGCTGACTGTGTCTGTGCTCGGCGCGTGTTGTAACAAAGTCCCGCCCCCCTAGCCCGGCTTGTGTGATAGTATCAGTGTTCCGCCTATGAAACGAGCCATCTAGGGGGGCGGGACCTTTTTACACCGCGCGCCGAACACAGACACAGCCAGCTCCATGACACACAGCGGGACATCCCCACTGTGTGTGCGATACATACAGGGGATTCCAGGTGAGTCTCTGTTGATGATGGGGCATAGTAAAGCTGCATTAATGGGGCACCAAAAAGCTGCATTGATGGGGCACAGTAAAGCTGCATTGATGTGGCACAGTCAAGCTGCATTGATGTGGCACAGTCAAGCTGCATTGATGGGGCACAGTCAAGCTGCATTGATGGGGCACAGTCAAGCTGCATTGATGGGGCACAGTAAAGCTGAATTGATGGGGCACAGTAAAGCTGCATTGATGGGGCACACTAAAGCTGCATTGATGGGGCACACTAAAGCTGCATTGATGGGGCACATTCAAGCTGCATTAATGGGGCACAGAGAGGCTGCGGGCAGAGTGAGGCTGCGTTCACAGGCACAGAGAGGCTGCGTTCACAGGCACAGAGAGGCTGCGTTCACAGGCACAGAGAGGCTGCGTTCGCAGGCACAGAGAGGCTGCGTTCGCAGGCACAGAGAGGCTGCGGGCGCATGCACAGAGAGGCTGCGGGCGCATGCACAGAGAGGCTGCGGGCATAGGCACAGAGAGGCTACGGGCATAGGCACAGAGAGGCTGCGTTCGCAGGCACAGAGAGGCTGCGTTCGCAGGCACAGAGAGGCTGCGTTCGCAGGCACAGAGCGGCTGCGGGCACATGCACATTGAGGCTGCGGGCACAGGCAGAGAGAGGCTACGGGCACAGGCACAGAGAGGCTGCGGGCACAGTGAGTCTGCGTTCACGGGCACAAAGAGGCTGCGGGCACAGTGAGGCTCCATTAACGGGCAGTGAGGCTGCAATGATGGGCACAGTGAGAGTGCATTGATGGGCACAGTGTTTAGGGGTGGGGCAGGGGAGAGGTTGGGTGGGGCAACTGGTGGCGAGTAACTCTTAAGGCCTGGCTAGTGGCTCATCCTATAAGATAGATAGACATACAGACAGACAGATATCCTATAATAATCCCCCATGCATTTCTCCTGGGTGATGGCTCATACTATAAGATAGACAGACAGATATCCTATAATAATTCTCCATGCATGTCTCCTGGGCCATGGCTCATCTAATAAGATAGATAGACATACATACAGACAGACAGACATCCTATAATAATACATGTCTCCTGGGCGATGGCTCATCCTGCATTGCAGTCATTGTGATTCCTCTTTATAGCGTTCCAATCAATTGCAGATTTATTCCTTTAATTCCTCCAGCACTCCCTGCACTGCCTGATGTCATTTCTCAGAAGAAGCTGCACTTTAAATAATGTATCAATCCAAATTCCTCTCCTGAATTCTCCCTCTGTAACCCCTCCTGATCTCTTTGTACCGTGTCCCCGCTGCCTCCCAGACATTCTGTACATTTCCCAAAGTCGTGTTTTGCTCGGTGTGATACGGGGGTCGCTCTGGGGGGATACAGGAATAGAAACAGCAAAATGAAATCTTTATATATATTATATATGAGAATGGAACATTGAAAGGATACGAATGCTGGGAATGTGGTACCTGGCCTTCCCCGCCTATCTGGATAAACTATCCAATTATAAGACAGACCTCAGAATAAAGCTGCCTACACACTGATAGATTTCTGAATGAACATTCGTACAAACATTCTCAGTACATTCCATGGATTGATAAACATCGTTCAAAAGTACTTCAATATTTTGTTTGTTTTAACATTTGATTTTGGAATGAATGCCATTTCACGAAAACCACATACATAGCAAGGACTCATTCACACGTGCAGTTCCCTCTGAAGAGCGATCTGTGTTGGATCACTCTTAAGAGAGCAGTTGACAGGCAGTAATGAAGCATTATTTTGCCTCATCACCACCCAATTTAACCCTGTAAATGCTGCACTACCATGCTGCAATTGCGTGCGGGGCATGGTCCCATTGACTTGCATTGGTCACGTTTGGCAGCCGTTAACTTGCTAAACGCAACATGCTGTTTAATTTTTGCTGCGGGAGGGGTACAGTGCTTGGCAGATGCATGCCCATATTTAAGCAGGCAGTGGAGGGCGGTAAAACTGCAGCACGAGCGCCTGGTTTTATTCGCATTTTCATCCAAGATCACAGCAGGTCATAGGGAGATTTCCTGTTATGATTTGAGTATAACAACAAGGGTTAGTGTTAAGCCTCGTACACACGACCAAGTTTCTCGGCAAGAACCAGCAAGAAACTTGCTGGCAGAGCTTTCTTGCCGAGTAAATCGGTCGTGTGTACGCGGCTTTCATGTTTCTCGTCAAGAAACATGAAAGAACTTGCTCTCTTTTTTCTCGTCGAGATTCTTGTCAGCAGGTTTCTCAACGAGAAAAGTGTGTGTGTGTGTGTACACTTACCTGTCCTCCGGGAAGCCCGCGCATGCTCGAAATGACTTGGACGCATGCGCGGTAGCTTCCTAGGCATAGGTAGGGTGTAGCAAGATGGCGGCGACGGCATCGAATGTGACGAGCGCATGCTCGTCGTAGTCGATTACGTCACCGTGTTCGCTCCATTCAAAGAACCGCGGGTTCTTTGAATGGATCGTGTGTACACTCGGCCGGGACAAGTTTCTTGTCCAAGAATCTCGTCAAGAAAAACGACGTGTTTTTTCTTGACAAGATTCTCGGCCGTGTGTACGAGGCTTAGAGTTTTACTGATGATTCATTTGGGGGTTATAGGGAATGATATTGTTTGGGGTAACAGGGAGGGTTAGTGTAAGGATTGTTCATAGGGTTATACAGGGTTCTGGGCATGCTTATTTGTCCTTCGGACAAAAGTTCGATGGATTTCTGTACACACGGTCGGACTTTTTGCCAACAAACTTCAAAATGAGCAAGTTTGACAAAAAATCAGACGGACTAACTTTTTTGGTTTTCATCGGACAAATGTTCGCTCTGCAAACGGACAAACTTTTCGCCAACAAAAGTCCGATGGAGCAAAGTCCGACCGTGTGTACAGAAATCCATCGGACTTTTGTCCGAAGGACAAATAAGCATGCCCAGAACCAATGTTAAAATCAACCAACAATAGCAGAAGATGACCAAAGGGTGGCGGTAAAGAGCAGAAAAGAGCAGAAAAACCATGTGATGTTGGAAAAGTTTTGAGAATGTTTGCAGAAAAGTCCTGCCGTGTGTATGCTATGGGTGTGCTCGTCCAACTCCCTTCGGACAAAAATCCACGGAAAAGTTTGTTTGAAGTCCGACCGTGTGTATGAGGCTATAAGGCTATGATGAAGCTATAAGGTTATAAGGATGATTAGTTTTGATGTTACAGGGAACATTATTGTTTGATGTAGCGGGGGGGTTAGGCCCCTTTCACGATGGGGCGGGAGGTGCGATGGCGGTATAGCTATTTGTTTTTCTATTTTTAGCGGCACTATACCGTCGGAATTGCGGCAGTATTCAGCCGCTAGCGGTGCGGTTTTAACCCCCGCTAGCGGCCGAAAAAGGGTTAATACCGCCGCAATGCGCCTCTGCAGAGGCGCATTGCCGGCGGTATTACCGCGGTTTCCCATTGCTTTCAATGGGAAGGAGCGGTGTAGGAGCGGTAAACACACCGCTCCTCTCACCGCTCGAAAGATGCTGCTAGCAGGACTTTTGGAGTGGTCCCGCCAGCGTATCGCCTCAGTGTGAAAGCCCTCGGGCTTTCACATTGAGACTGCAGGGCTTTTTCAGGCGGTATTTAGGCGCTATTTTTAGCGCTAAAACGCCTGAAAAACTCCTCAGTGTGAAAGGGGTCTTAATGTAGGGATTGTTGTTAGGCCTTCACAGAGGGTTAGTGTTGGGTTTTACAGAAGGTTTTTAAGTGTATGGGAAGGGTTAGAGTTAGCATTATGGTAAAGTTTAGTATTAGGATTACATAAGGATTTGTTTGAAGATTAAAGGAAGGTAGTGTTAAGGGTACATGGAGGGTTAGTGTTGGGGTTCCAGAAGAGTTAAGCCTCGTACACACGGTCAGACTTCAAACAAACTTTTCCGTGGATTTTTGTCTGAAGGGAGTTGGCCAGACACACCCATAGCTTACACACGGCAGGACTTTTCTGCAAACTTTCCCAACATCACGTGGTTTTTCTGCTCTTTACCGCCACCCTTTGGTCAACTCCCTTCGGACAAAAATCCACGGAAAAGTTTGTTTGAAGTCCGACCGTGTGTACGAGGCTTAAAGCCTCGTACACACGGTCGGACTTCAAACAAACTTACGTGGATTTTTGTTCTAAGGGAGTTGGCCGGGAACACCCATAGCATACATACGGCAGGACATTTCTGCAAACCTTCCCAAAACTTTCCCAACATCACGTGGTTTTTCCTGCACTTTTCTGCTTTTTACCGCCACCCTTTGGTCAACTTCTGCTATTGTTGGTTGATTTGGGCATGCGTGTTTGTACTTCGGACAAAAGTCCGATGGATTTCTGTACGCACGATAGGACTTTGCACTGTAGGACTTTTGTTGCCGAAAAGTTTGTCCGTTTGCAGAGCAAACTTTTGTCCGATGGAAACCAAAAAAGTTTGTCCGATGGAGCGTACACACGGTAGGATTTTTTTGAAAACTTGCTAATTTTGAAGTTTTTTGTCAAAAAGTCCTACCGTTTGTATGGAGCTTTAGAGTTACAGTTTTTTTTTTTAGGGTTACAGGGATGGCTAGTGTTAGGGGGTCATAGGGAGGATTAGTGTTAGGGTTACTGCAAAGATTAGTGTTAAAGGGGTTGTAAAGGTAAAAGTTTTTTCACCTTAATGCATTCTATGCATTAAGGTGAAAAAACATCTGCGGATTAGCGCCCCCCCCCTCCCTGAGCCCCCGTTTACTTACCTGACCCCTCGAAAGTCTCGCGCCGTGAACGCGCTGGCTTCTCGGCCAGCTTCTTGGCTCATTCATTGGTTGATTGAAAGCAGCGCAGCCATAGGCTCACGCTGCTGTCAATCACATCCAATGACGCGGCGCGCTGGGGGGGCGGGGCCAAGTGATACAGTGAGCGGCTATAGCCGCCGGCTGTATCACAGAAGCGCGCCCGCAAGAACTCACCACCATGCGAGCTCGCATGAAGGTGGTGAATTCTTGCGGGGAGGAGCCGAGACAGCCACCGAGGGACCCCAGAAGACGTGGATCGGGCCACTCTGTGCAAAACGAGCTGCACAGTGGAGGTAAGTATAACATGTTTGCTATTTAAAAAAATAAAATAAATTGCCTTCAGTGTTCCTTTAATGTTACAGAAGGATATGTAACAGGGTTGCAGGGAAGGTTAGTGTTAGGGTTACAGGGGGTTAATGTCAGTAGGGTTACAGCAAAAATGTGTGTTAGAGTTACAGGGGGTTCGTTTTGGGGTTACATGGATGGTTAGTGTTAGGGTTACATTGGGTTAGTGTTAGGGTTACAGCAAAGATTAGTGTTAATGTTACTGAAGAATATGTAATAGGTTGCAGGGAGGGTTAGTGTTAGGGTTACAGGGGGTTAGTGTTAGGGTTTTAGCAACGATTAGTGTTAATGTTGCAGAAGGATATGTAATATGGTTGCAGGGAGGGTTAGTGTTAGGGTTATAGGGAGGATTGGTGTTAGGGTTACAGCAAAGATTAGTGTTACAGAAGGATATGTAATATGGTTGCAGGGAGGGTTAGTGTTAGGGTTACAGGGGGTTAGTGTTAGGGTTACAGCAAAGATTAGTGCTAGTGTTACAGAAGGATATGTAATAGGGTTACGGGGGGAACTGGTTAATGTGTTGGGGGCCTTAGGTTAGAGCATTGTTATCTTTGTCAGAAGGCCTGTGTCAAACTCTGCCAGCACTGATCTCACCCCAATGAAAGCTAATGTAACAACTCGGGGCTGTGAAGACTTTGCTAGCATTGGAGGTAACTGCACTTGCAGAGAGTAACTGCACTTTGCAAGGTGCACAGTCTATTTGCCTTTAGTAAATCAACCCCATTGTGACTTGCCTTGCAGGTGGGGGCAGTGATGGTGGGGGTTCAGGGGTGGGATGCCGTCTTGTAGATGGGGGAGGGTGAGATTATGTGCACAGTGGAGGATTTGCAGCTATGTGGTCCCTTGCAGCTGAGGGGGGGGGGCGGTCATTCTGTACAGGGGGGGGGGGGTTATCTTTGTGTCTTTGTAGCCGGGGTAGTGCGGTGCTTCCATTGCAGAGGCTGATCTATTATTAGATTGAATTCCTCCATTTCATCCTCAGAGAGGCTAAAAATAACAAGGTGTCCTTATAACCTGGGCCCAGTGCCTGCGCTGGATGCTGTGTGTGATGTACTCAGATTCTTCATATCATCCAATCCGCTAATGGGAAAGAGGAACAGATCTTATCCCAAATTAATTACACAAAAGGCACACCTTTCTGTAAAAGTGTACAAAATGGTCATTTGAACCCGATAGTGCTTTTTTTTTTTTTTAACACTTTTTTCCATTTTTTGTACAGTTGATTGTACAAAGATTGTATGGTCAGATTGTAATATTTATGGTGACCATTAGAGTTCTATAGAGAAGACTCTTCAGTAACATCTTTCAAAGCTTTGTAGGGCTCTGCTCACATCTATGCAAATGCGATAATATGTGTGCATTTTCGTGCATTTCGGTTAGGGAAGCCCATTCATTTTAAACAATCACTAATGAAGTGCTGGCACCTTTTATTTTAAATCTCATCACACTATAAAGAATGGCATTAAAGTGGAATTTCAGCTTAACCCTAACAACGCCTAAAACTGTCCCCTACCCCCTCCTAACACCTGTCCTTACTAACCTGTATAAGAAAAATGTATATACTTGCCTATTCTCAGGCTGCTCTGGTCTGGTTTGGTGATCGACTCCCCTGTGACAGGGAGCAGCGGCTGCAGGGGAGAGGAGGGACCACTGACAATGGATGGGCCATTGCAGCCTATGGGTGATGTCACTGCTCCAGGCTTTACTGGGCATTTTTAGAGAGCTCTCTTCTCTTCCCTGCAGCTGCCTCTGGATGACACAGGGGAGATCATATTAGGAGGGGGAAGGAGCATTTTTAAGAGTAGTTCTGGTTAAGCTGGAATTCCACTTTAATGCCATATGTTATAGTGAAATGAGATTTAAAAAAAAAAGGTTTCAACGCTTCATTTGTGTGATTTCCGTGCCTGGGTTAGCCTGGCAATGCACCTAAACACACAAAACTGCACGTGTCTTGTCACACCTGTATAGGGATATCCCCTGGGTCACCAGCGGCTGACTGCAGGGGAGAGGAGAGAGCGCTCGACAATGGATGGTAAAGCCTGAAGAAGTGACGTCACCCATAGGCTTCAATAGACCATCTGTTGTCGGCGCTCCCTCCTCTCCCCTGCAGCCACCGCTGGCTGACACAGGGGAGTTGGATCACATAACCAGACAGGGGTGGGCTGAAAATAGGCAATCAGCGAGGGGGAAAAAAGTATTTGATCCCCTGCTGATTGCCCACTGACAAAAAAAATATCAGTCTATAATTTTAATGGTAGGTGTATTTTAACAGTGAGAGAGAGAGAATAACAACAAAAATATTCAGAAAAACGCATTTAAAAAAGTTAGAAATTGATTTGCATTTGTAACGGCACCCCAAATACGAAAGGGGGTAACGCCGTTTAGATCCCTTCCCTCTCCTGGACACAAATTCCCTGTCGATCCTCCACAGCCAGACGACCACTTCCCATAGGAATTAATCTTTCTGGAAGAACGAGACGCACTCTGTATCTTCCTAGCATCTAATGACTTTATTGAGAAAAACATTGTAACTTTTATACCCATCCAATACTGCATTAGTTTAACATGAACAATGGTCCAGCTCCACCCACAACATAACAGACCCATTACACACAAGTATGCAGGTGATTCATCAACATCTCTTCAATTAACCCGTCTGCTGCTAGTTCCACAACCTATAATTATAGGCTTAATTCCCCCAAACCACAATGGACAATAGAATGTAAATCACCACAAACAATGAACAGGTCTTTTAGAAGCTGGGATTAGCATTACACTAGGCAGACAGGTGATTGAGGCTGAACACCTCAGTATCTCTCAATTAACCTGTTGAGTTCAGAAACAGTAAGTAGTCCTTTACAGATATCCTTGGGGATATGGTGGATAAATATTACAGACCCATTTTAGGTAGCCCAAGATATATTTCTTAATGTCCATTATTTCCTGGCTCACCCTGTGTCCAAAGTGACCCTCCTGTCACACATCTCCCCTTTCGGCAGGAGACTAACACAGGAGGTGACCCCAGACGGGTTGACTCCGAAGTTAGCCCATAGGTCCATTCCTCCAATGCCGGTATCCACACCGTACCCCAAATAAATTGCTCCAAACAGAGCATCACTTACCCAGCCAACCTCTGCCTCTCTCAGAGAACATACCCGCCGCTGGGGAGAAGACAGGGTGACTGGGCTCAGTCTTTCATGCCGCTGGGGATCCGGGCCGACTGCCCAGCATCCCTGAGGTACACAAGTGGAGACCGAAGTCCCATCCACTTGTGGTAGGTGAAAATCCCCCAGTGCTTGCAAAGCAAGGCTGACATCCTCCTGTCTCAGTGTCACACCACTTTCTGGGGTTGTGTCAGTGAGAACCGAAGTCCCATCCAGTACCACAGGAACTCCCTCTTCTGTTAGTTGAGAGCAGAGGCCCGCGGCACTCCGACGACTGACCCCGTGTTGAGGGCGTCTGTCCCCTTTATCTCCTCTCCCGACAGGCACAGCAGGTTCCCCGCCCGCCGTACCACTGCCGAAACAGGACAAAAAGGGCACAGCACTGCAGTAATGGTTTAACCCCGGCCCAGTGCGACAGCGCCACCCACAGGCCGCAGGGAACTGCACACCACTGGGATCCTCCACAAACGAAAATGGTCCCAAATTCCCTAACAATCAGTGCATCTGGGTCATACTACCACCCAGATGCGCCCCCTAAATTTAAATACCCGCTACACACACGATCGGACTTTCCAACAACTACAGTCTGACGGACCGTGTTTTATCGGACAATCCGACCGCCTGTTTACTCCATCGGACAATTGTTGTCGGAATTTCCACGGACAAATGTTCGCTGTGCATGCTCTCAAACTTTCCGACAATAAATGTGTTACGTCGGATCATCCGATTGTGTGTACACAAGTCCATCGGACTAAAATCCAAAGTACAAACACGCATGCTCAGAACCAATACTAAACAGACAACAATAGCAGAAGTTGCCCAAAGGGTGGCGGTAAAGAGCTGAAAAACCATGTGGTTTGGTGAATGTTGGCTGAAAATGTTCTGCCTTGTGTATGGAGAACAAGTTCACGGCCAACGCGCCTTCGGACCAAAATCCACGGAAAAGTCTGATGCAAGTCTGATCGTGTGTATGAGGCTTAATACACACAATGCTCCAACTCTCTGCCCCCCTCTGGATCATACTGCTGCCTTATACACACAATGGTCTGGTTCTCTGCCCCCTCCCTCTGGATCACACTGCTGCCTTATACACACAATTCTCTGGTTCTCTGCCCCCCTCCCCCTGGATCATACTGCTGCCATATACACACAATGCAGCATCAATGCATCAAAATGCACCCGTGTTGCATTTTTTTAATGCATTTTTTGAGTCACATGACCTATGTAAGGTAAGCAAGGTAAAATCGTGGCAAAATCGTAGTAAAATTGTGGCAAAATAGTGGACGTTTTTGGCAGCCATTATCGGCCCCTTTTTTTTTCGGCACAATGCTAAAAACTTGGTCAAATCTTTTGGAGGCCGAAATTTCAGTGCGTCACTAAACATACTGCATTATAGCCACTAGAGGGAGCTGAGCATTATAGGAAATAAATACATCTTAGAAGAAATACAGTGGAACAATTCTAGAGAACACTGTAGGGAATTAGGAAACGAGGCTCAGTTTACACTTTACTGCAATGCGAGTTTGATGTGATTTTACAGTACGACTTTGCAGTGCGACTTTTCATATTCTATGAGGCCAAGTCAGACTGTAAATTACATCAGTGTAGTGCAGGAGCCTTTTCCAAAGTCGCACTGAGTCGCATTGATTAGAACGAGCACTGTTGAAAACAATGAGATGTCCAACGTTGTGTGATTTTGTGCAACTAAAGTCGCATCTGTGTGAACCGGGGCTAAATAAGGATCCTTTAGTAGCAATTGATACATTTACTAATTTCCTTCAGCATTTTTTGGAATTGTTATATTGTGTTTCTTCTTACTGAGAGATATTTATTTTATATGATCACCAGCTCCATCTAGTGGCCATAATGCAGTATTGTATGGATTTGCGCTATGTTTATGTATGATCCTAGCTTTTACTACTGCCCATAATATTTGAAGAATATTCAGCCATAAAAAGAAACAGCTTAAAAACATTTATTTTTCCCGATTCTCACACCAGTTAGTGTGCATAGAACAAATGTACAGGCAGTTTCAGTAACTATTATTTTTATAAATAGACCCCCTAGAGTTGGTTTTCTTTAGAAAGCACTTACGGCCTGAGTAGAAAAGCCTGACCCCTGCCATCATGCTGCAGAAGAGGACACTCACTCTCTGTCTGGAAGCAGTGGTCTCTCTGCAGACATCTGACACTGCCCCTTCTTCTGCTGAGTCAGTCCTAGAGTTCTCCAATCAGTGGGGACAGGGCCGCTGATAGGGGGGGACCACCAGTCCTCCTGTAGGGGGCCCGGGCAAACAGGGGGGCCCAAACAGCAGGGGGAATTAGTGTGGTTTGGCAGAGGGGCAGTTACAGAAGGATGCCCTGTGCAGCTGTCTGCAGCAGCTGAAAGCCAGTTTCTCCCCCTCCTGCCGGGTTTCAGCTGCTGCAGGGAGAGACACAGGGGCATCATTCCTGTAATTTCTTCCCCGAAACTGATTTCCCTCCCTGTTCTGCCTGCTTCTGACCCCCCGTGTGCCCCCTTGTCACTGTGAATATATATATATTTTTTTTATGCAAACAGCAAATAAAAAAGGGCTAATTCACACAGGTTTTCCGTTATGTTTGTGTCCACTAATAATGATTTTAGTGTATTTTTTGTGAAAATATGGTCTTGATATATTGGGGGGCCCTGCCAGGTAGGCTTTACGGGGCCCCGTGATTTCTAACAGCAGCCCTGAGTGGGGAACATGAACTTTGCTGATTGCACAGCTATAGGGTCTGACCCGGCATCTTTTGTTTTGATAGATCTGATATGGATTTAGCTGTTTTAGTCTAGTTTCACACTGACTGCGGTAAGGAAATCGCTGAAATTAGCTGAACTCGCACGATTTTCTTTCCCGCATGTCAGTCCCGACTTCGGGGGCAATTTCAGAGACATCTGTGCAGGTTTCTGCACAGATCCCAATGAAAATCGCACCAAAAAATAGCCAAAAGTAGTACAGAAACGACTTTTGGGAATTGGTGCGGCGCCGATTCAGACGCTGCCATTGCCACCGATTTGACATGTCAAATCGCATGCCAAAGCGCATCAATGTGAACCAGGGCTTAAACAGAACGTGCGATTGGGCTTTGAGTAGAAGGCTCCAAAAACACTGATTTTCCACTGCTGACCACCCAGCAATGGCAGCTGGAATGTAGTAAAGATAAAAGCTGGTTCTTCCTTGTTGGACTCTTTAATGGAGTGTCACTTGTGATGGATAAACTTTATGAGATTTTTACAAGAGGTGTGACCTCGTCACCAGGAAAGAGTAAAGGTGGAGTCACATTTTACAACCACTCAGTGTAATCCTGTTTTCCCTGTGAAGGTAATACAGGAAGTGTCATGTATGTCTATAGCACCTGTTCCCATCCTTTTTTATCCCTCTGGGACTAGAAGGCTGAAAAGGAAATGTCAACCCAATCATCCAAAATCTCACATGAGACGTAACATGTATAGCCCTGGTTCACACCGGTGCGGCTTTGAAATCACGCTACTTCAGTGCGATTTCAAAGCCGCACATGAGTGCGATTTGCACTGCCGATTTCATTGCGGGTTGCAAAATCATTTAACAGAAGTCTATGCAAGTCGCTAAGAATTTGGTAAAAGTAGTGCAAAAACCTTTTTTATAATCGCTGCGACAAGAGTTGCAGCAATATGAACGGGGTGCATTGCCGTCAATGGGGTGCGACTTGTCATGGGATTTGGAACTGTCAAGTCGCACTGGTGTGAGCGGGGGCAGAATCTCATTTCAAAAACTTTAATATTTGAAAATTACAACTTTCTTTAACCACTTGACCCCAGGAAGAGTTACCCCCCCTTCATGACCAGGCCATTTTTTGCGATATGGCACTGCGTTACTTTAACTGAGAATTGCGCGGTCGTGCGACACTACCCAAATAAAATGGCATTTTTTCCCCCCCACAAATAGAGCTTTCTTTGGTGGTATTTGATCACCTCTGCGGTTTTTATTTTTTGCATTATAAACAAAAAAATAACGACAATTTTGAAAAAAATAACAATATTTTTTACTTTCTGCTATAAAACGCATCCATTAAAATAAAAAAAATAAAAAATTTCTTCATAAATTTAGGTCTATGTATTCTGCTACATATTTTTGGTAATAAAAATCCCAATAAGCGTATATTGGTTTGCGCAAAAATTATAGCGTCTACAAACTATGGGATATATATTGGAGTTTTTATTTATTTATTTTTTATACTAGTAATGGCGGCGATCAGCAACCTACCTTTAGCGGGACTGCGATATTGCGGCAGGCATTTGGCAACTAACTGACTTTTTTGACACTTTGTGGGAACCAGTGACACTAATACGGTGATCGGTGCTAAAATGATGCACTAGTGACCCTGGCTGGGAAGGGGTTAAACATCTAGGGCGATCAAAGGGTTAAATATGTGCCTGTTTGTGTGTACTGTCTGCTGCTTTTACTAAAAGAAGTGATGGATTTTATCCCCTGCTATGCAGGGACACAAAATCCATCCCTTCCTCCCTGTCAGAACAAAACTTTGCCTTGTTTGCATAGGCAGAGCTCTGTTCTGTGTGTTTTCCCAACGATCGGCAGGTGCCAGCGGACATTCATTTGCCGACACCTGCTGATTGCCTTCTGCTCTGACAAATCACAGCAGAAGCGGCGCACGCACGCGCCCCATACCTAGAAGTACCACAGGGCTGCTCTGTGGGTACCGTATTTGTTTCCCAAAAAGATGCTCCTGCTCCTTCTTGGGTGTCAAACTTCATGCAATTTTTTTTTTTAAAGGCACAGCTTGTTGTGATTGCCGTGCGATCCTGACAATTGCGGCAGAATCGCATTCCATTTTGGGTGTCATTAAAAGATGGCACACAAACGCGAGTTGCCCTGCGATTGCCACATGATTTGGAATCGCGGGTAGAATCACAGCGATTCTGCCCGCGATTCCATATCGCAAAGTGTGAATGGAGTCTGACCCTTTTCCAAAATTGAGACGCGCTGCTGCGGCACCATGCAGTTTGCCACTTGAAAAAACACGTGCACTAGAAGATGTGCAGGGGTGACATTGACAATTAGGCACACTTGTGTGACTTGTCATGCGACTTTGACATGAAAAGTCGCACGACAAGTCGCAGCCCATTGGTTGCAGTGGCACCCGTTCGGATCGATGTCACTTAAAGTTGCAGCGAATTTGAAGAGGTTGCCTGCACTACTTTGGTGCGATTTTTGATGCGATTTTGGTCCAGACGATGTAAAGTCGGATCAAAGTTGTACCAAAAGCCGCACTGGAAATCGTGCGACTTTGGAGATGCGCTAATGTGAATGGAACCCGCACCTAATTCTATTTAATTAAATAAAGGGAATTTTATTTGCCCTCTCCGGTGTGCTCTTCCCTCACTGAACACATACATTTGTAGGTAGAAAAAAATGGCTAGCGTAAAAAAACTTTGTTTTCCCGCAGCAGGGGCATACAGCCGGCCATGGAAGTGAACGTCCCTGTGCTCCTGTAAACTCTGCTCACTTTTGTATTATTACGTTTATAAATGGAAGCGATCCGTTGGCAGAGTGGCTGCAGCCGTCCTCCTGGCAGGGATGGAGTTTGCCCCCCAGTGATCGGTCAGCAGTTGGGCTGATGGGAGCGGAGGGTTGGAATGCACAGCATTAGGTGGGGTGGAATCCCTTACATGTGTTCTCAGCAGCAGCTGCAGTCGCCTCTCATACAGAGCAGAGTCCACTACACAAGGCAGCCTGTCCCTGCCGGCAGCAGACAGGATTTACCCACACCTCCTCGTCTCACAGCCATTTACGCCAACGCACCCTCTCCCATTGTCACCTTCTCGCCACCCATCCGGTGATCCGCGCCAAGGGGAGCGAGCCGGCTGAGTAATTGAGGATTGGAGGAACGCTGAGCGAGTGCCGGGGGTCATGGTGAAAGACGAAGCAGGTAACTGAATTCTTCTGTTCTGTAAGGGCTCATTCCTGCTAAAAAAAAGTAAAAGATTGCATGGCCTTCTAACATTGTTTTCAGAGATACGGATGTGTTTTTTAAAAATTCCCGAAAAGTGGCATTCCTTTGGGATTAACGGTGGAGCAAGAGAAATGCAAATATAGCGGGTGATAAACTAGATCTAGACCCCAACTGGATGATATGTAGTCTGCTCTGTGAACCGTTTATCGTAAACATTTGTGATAGATAGATATATCTATTTATATATCTATATATATATATATATATATATATATATATATATATATCTCATATATAGCGTATCTATAGATATATACACAGTTATACTATTGAAAACTCCTTTTGAATGGACATTAACGTGCTAACACTTATATAAGATTTGAATGTATGTCTGAACTTCAAAAAAGGCTATATTTGTAGTAGGGTCCCCACACTGCAAGGGTTAAATGCTCATTTTTGCCTAGGATACCCATAAACAATTTTACTTCCCTTATCGCTGGCGCTATCTTTGGTAAAGTTGTTGATTTGTTCTGAATGGGACAGCTGTAATTTTTCATTGTATTGTATATGCAGCTCTGATCCCTGCTTAGTAGTGATGCACAGTGAGTGTGCTTTACTGTTCTTTTCTCCCACTCCCCTCTCACTGCCTGAGATCAATGCACTTTCTATGTGACATGGCCTGTTATCTCTTCAGGTGTTGACCAAAACCATTGATAAACAACTACTGGTTGGGGATGTAAAGATTTGGCAATGGCATATGTTGTGTGTGTGATTCTTGCTAATATCAAGTTTATTATATATTTTATTCTCTTGAAATCCCTTAATTTGAGGCTATATTATTGACACGCTGACACTTGG